>NQII01000226.1:124076-162592 GCA_002778355.1 Clitarchus hookeri
TCCACTTTCCCACCCCCGACCCTTAACCCTTGCTGTGTGCATACACACTGGGTGTATGTCGGGCTTGGGCGATGGCACGGGGCGCGCGCGCGCTTTATGTCATTGCCACGTGTGGAGTGAGAGAGAGAGAAAAAGGCAAAGAGATAGACAAAGAATGAGAAAGTAAGACAAATAGAAAGAGGCAAAGAGAGGGAGAGAAAGAGATAGAAACAGAAAGAGAGAAAGAAATTGGAGAAAGAAAACGAGAGAGAAAAAGAGAAAGAACGTGAGAAAGAGAGGGAGAAAGAAAAAGAGAGAGAAATAAAAGAAAAAGAGAAAGAGATAAACACGAAGGGAAAGAAACAAAGGTAGAGATAAAGAGAGAAAGAGGGAGACAAAGAGAGAAAGAGAGAGACAAAGAGAGAAAGAGAGAGGTAAGGAGAGAAGGAGAAATAGAGTAATAGAATGAGAGTAAGATGGAAACAAAGACAGAGATAAAGAGAAGGGAAGAGAGATAAAGAGAAAGAAAGATCGAATGAGAAAGAGGGAAAAGAGAGAGAGAGGAAGAGAGGGAGCGAGAGGAGTACGTGCCATCTGTCGGACCGGCCGCGCATTACCGATCACGCCAGGTGAATTGCTTAAAGCTCACGCAGCCGTAACGCCATCTATCGCCGGCGACGCCGCCGCAAACAGTTTAAAGACCTCGTAAACTTGCCTTCTGGAGCTTCCCTCCCCCCTCCATCAACGCTCTCCTCCAATCCGTCCTTCAATAAAGTGACAAAAACTCGCATGTGCTTTTTACAGTCTTTGCCGTGAGTTGAAAACATTAATCCGCCACATTTATCTCAGTTCCAGAAACCGCAGTTTTTTTTTCCTTTTGAAAACATTATGTTGTAAACGCTGGTCTATTTGATAGGAAAATAGGTACCTCTTTTTTTCGGGCCAAACAAATTTATTTTAATTTCTGTTAATCTGAAGATTGTGGTCACCAACGTCATTCAAAATAATCCGGTACTGTTTGTGATGTATATGTGTTATAGGCCATGCATGGTTACTTGCAACATTTCTTAAGCCCTACTAATGTTCTGCTTCCAGAATATTCCTCTGCCTCATGCAAACAAAGCTAAACCGAGTCTATAAAACTACACAAAACGGACAACTCGCCGCATTCGTGCGCACTCACTTTAGTAATATTTAGCATAAAAAATTTATTTTACTAGGCATTACCAACACATCTGTTTTCTTTCAATTGTATTACTATTAACTATAAATTACTGTAAATAATTAACCATAAGTATATAGATATAAGTAAAAGCGTAATAAAACCAAGATAAAGTACTTTTATGTTAACATCAATATAACACGCTTGTGACACATAGTATATTTAAGAAAGAACCAAACGTGTCATACATGGGGTAATTTTTTTTTCAAAGGTTTGATTCGAAAAGTGTGAAGAGACCGCGAATAGTTCATATTATTAAGAAGACAGCCAGTACGTATCTTAATTGACAAAAATGTGTCCTCAACGAGATTTAACTTCAAAACCTTTAAAACCAAAGTTCTAAATACTGCCTTATTGGGTCGTTTTTTTTGTTTTTCCATAATAATGCCACACAGTGCTTAAGAGGATTATTCTCCTACCGTATTGAATTTTTTGTTTCTGTATCTTGTTTATGTTTTTAAAAAAATCGTAAAATACCCCTATACCCAACTAGCAATTGACGTTTTACATGATAGTACAGGCGTAACGACTGAACTATGAACTCATAATTACGTCACAATGTTAATTATGCCAAAATTATACAAAGTCAATATTGTGACGTAAATACGAGTTCAAAGTTCAGTCATTATAACTGTACTTCTATGTAAGGTGAATAATTATAGTCTGTTCGCGGTTTCTTCACACATTGCGAATCAAACCTTTGAAAAATCACACCATAAATTACGTAAATGGTTTTTTATTATTATGTTATGTATCACAAGCGTTTTAACTTGTGTTCACATAAAATAACAAATTACCTTATTTTTAATCAAATGAAAATTTTATTTACGTATTAATTCTACGTTATAATGTTTCGTTAGTAATGAATATGAATTAAAACAGTGAAAAAATTACAAGTGTTGGTAACGCTTAGTAAGAAATAGTTCTTATGCAAAATATTATAAAACTGAGTCCACGCAAGTGCGGTGCGTTGTCCCTTGAGTGTAATTTTGTAGACTCTGTTAAGCACTGTTTGTATGGAGCGGAGGAATATCCTGGAAGTTGAACTTCTGCAGGGCTTCAGAAAAGTTGGAAGTAACAATGAATGGACTATAGTTGTGTTTTTTATTACTCTCTTAGTTTTATTTTTTTAAGTAAACAATCTAAAAAACCAAGAATACAATCTGCCTGAGGTGAAACAGCCTCTTATACCGCGAACTCCAGCCGCGCACGCCAGCAAAATGGCGTCGCTAGCCAGAGAAATGTCGGAACGCCGTCCGCCAGTCAGAGCCCGGTAACGTACTCGCCAGTTGTCAGCCCGGTCAATAAGGAACATTTCGCTGACTGTAGTGGCCAATCAGATGCAAGGATCGTTCCCAGGAGACTCGCCCACCCTATCAGGGGAATGAGCACGTCCACATCGAAGGAGCAATTACGTCATTATGTCTCTGTGCACTTATTTGTTCTGTGATGACGTGGCTGAACTGTGTTAAAGGCTGTTCACGGTAAAGTGAGCACTTTTGAAAGCTCTATTTAAGATATACGAGGGCAAATAAATAAATGAGTTACACTTCCACGTTATGGCCATGTATGAAACCACCTATACATAGGCAACACGGCTATGACAACATACAATGTAAGTTCACTTTTCCACATAGTCCCCACTTCTCGGAACGGTCAACCAACTTTTCGATTCCGGATGCGTAGACATCTCCTCCAGCGCTATGTAACCACCCGGAAACGACAGCTGCTTTCACCTCCTCACCGTTTCGGAATCGTCGTCCACCGAGATCCTTTTTCAGCTTACCGAAAACATGAAAATCGCATGGCGCTAAGTCTGGACTGTATGGAGGATGTTGCCATACCTCCCACTTGAATCGCTGCAGCAGTTCGGACATTTGGCGGGTCGTGTGAGGTGTTGCGTTATCGTGCAACAAAATCACACCGGCTCTCAATTTTCCCAGGCGCTTCTCTTTAATTGCTTTACGCAATCGGTTCAACGATGAGGAGGTGAAAGCAGCTGTCTCCGGGTGGTTACATAGCGCCAGGCCAGTCAGTGTGTCCGTTAAAATACTTACCAACAGGGGTAGTCGCATTTTTCAAAGGTTCATTTCGAAAGGGCTTAATTTACCGTGAACGGCCTTTACTTCAATTAACTCTTCGTGGATAACACTCAGGTGGTTTTCTTTGTTATATCTAATACATTGTAAGCGTAAGTGAGTGTAAAAGAGTTTTAGACCATCAAAAGTTAACGTGTACTCGCAGTAGCTGTGTTTTCATTAATATGTTTTGTACTGTGTTTGCTACAGTTTCAACCGTTGTCCTAACAATGTAATTACAGTCGGAGTAAAACAATAGCAACATTAGTACATCAAAAAAATTCTGTGGTGTAATTTTTCGAAATTTACCTTGTGGTGTTTAGAGGCCAGGAAATGATTATTTTGTTTATTAAATATGGCAGTATAAAGAATACGCTAGAAAAAAATTACAGTCTGTCACTTTTTCACATCATGTTTCATTAGCGGCCGTACCGTAGAGAGAGAGGGGGGAGGGGAAGGNGGGAGAGGGAGAGAATTGAACCCGGTTCGCCAAGGTGTGGGAGGCAAGCAGTCTAACCGCTCAGCCAACACGGCCTCCCGTAGCTTTGGAATACTCTAAGACATATATTTTTAATAACTGAGAAAAATAGCCGAGAGGTTTAACGTATTTTGTACATTTGTAATATTTCCTGCCAATGGATAAGAGTAGCCTCTCCGGTAACTTTAAACTTTGTGAATTGTGTTGGGTGTGCGAATTGCAGGTTTGCTGTTTCCCGTGGAATGTACTAACGCCAGGTGAGTGTAAGGGGGAGGAACATACGTTATGGGAATAAAGGTCAGGCCGACAGAACTCGTATCGTACTGAGCAGGCTGCTCATGATGCCGTGCGAGTCGCAAGTGAGCATTCCTCACTTCTGGCCGTCACGAAGAGCGTACTTTATAACGGGAATAATTTGATATAATTTTCCAGCAGACAAACGGGCAACTTTCACAGTCTTATTTGCACTGATTGTAACTTTTGTTGTTAGATACATTAACACGAAATGCGACAAAAAATGCAAGTACTTTAAGTCACTTACTTTCACGTTACTCATAAAACTTCGCTACACAAATTCCCTTCGTACAGCTTAATAAGCATGTAGTGTGTTCGTATTTTCGTTGTGGGTTATGACAACAGCTTATAGTTTGTGTAATTAAATAGTATGTAAAAAAAAGTACATCAGCATAACGCAATATCCTCATAAACCCTTCTTTCCTCGGTGGAATTATCAGAAAACCTGTTTTAGATATTCACACGCAGATTTCGTGATTTTATATGTTCGTAAAATTAATACAGGTGCGTTTCATTTTAACACAAAAATGTTAATGTTCGTATAACGTTACTTGGCACAGCATTGCTGGTAATGATGTTTCGCACTCTAATGCGCAGAAAACAAAATTACACCAACTTGATCTGCATTGATTAAAAGCAAATCACTCACAATCAAACCTACTATACACTTCACAAAAAGTTTGAAATATATATACAGAATGTACAAACGTTTGGTGTATAAGTAAAGTAAGCATAGCAAGTAGACGTTACCAACGGTAACGATACAAAACTTGAAATTCAAACGGTTCCTAACAAAAACATTTGTCCAATTCCATCTGGGAAGCTCTTATGAGATCTGGAAGTGTTTCTGGAGGTTGTGGACGATTATAAACTGCTGTTTTCAACTTGTCCCAGACATGTTCAATGCGTTGGTGCGCTCTCTGTTGATCACAAAAGAACTACATAACTGCTACCATCCAAACTGCCATATCTTACAATGTTCCAAACTTTTTGTCAGGTGTATACTTGGGTCTGTTTTACTTTAGCTTGCTGCAAATTCCCCAAACTACATGAACAACTAGAGATTTGAGTTTCAATATGTTATTCAAAAACATCTTGTGTAGCTATGGGTAATGATATTATTTTTCAAATGTTATTTCAAAAGTACCTACAGTACTTTACCATGGATGGCATGGCATACAGCCAAATGTACCAGCTCCATAATATATTCGGTATGTCTATGGCACCATCGTGCGACTAACCAGATAACTTGAAGTAGCTGTCTCCCATTGGCCCCTCCTATTGGAACACTGTAATAACATAAAATAGATAAATATACAGAACAGAAATCGTACAGCGGTTTCCGTGACGTGGGCGTACCCATTTGTTGATTGGCTGCGAGAAGCTCTGGGACAGGCCTCGTGCCTGATTTGTTTGCTCTGTTAGCGGTTTCTTCACACTTTTTGAATCAAACCTTTGAATAATCACCCCATATATGACGTTTCTAGTTATTTCCTAAATATTTCATGTATCACGAGCGTTTTACACCTCCGTTAACATAGGTAGAAGCATCTTATTTTACGTTAAATTGAAGTTTTCCTGATATATTTCATTTACAAATTATAACATTTGATTTACAATAAAAAATACGAAAACATTGAGAAAACATCTGTGTTGGTAATGCCTAGTAAGAAATAGTTCTCGTGCAAAATGTTGTCACAACTGTGTGCGCACGGATTCCGTGCGTTGTCCTTTTGGTGTAAATTTATAGAATTATTTAAGCTTAGTTTGCACGAGGCGATGTAATATCCTGTGAGTAGAACTTCAGCAGGGCTTCAGAAAAGTGTGAAGTAACCGAGAATGGATTATACTGCGTTCTGCGAGACATTCGCTATTGACTGGGCTGCCGGCTGGCAGATAGGTTACCGACATGACGCTGGCCAGTGCCGCCATTTTGCTGGTGTTTGCGGTATGAGCAGCATTTTCACTTCTCTTTTCTTAAGGAGTGCTGCTTCCCATGGGGGAACCAATGCCATCTCAATGCGTGAAATATGAAGATAACCATTTCAATCAAGATGTATACCACGTGATATTTCTTAAGGAATACTGGCATGTTAAGAAATCTTGCCTATTTTTATGTAAACTTTTTTTTTAAATTTGTCATTTAAATCAACAGTTTACAAAAATTATGGTGTATTTTTTTTTTTCGTAACGTAGCAGTACTTGCTAAGATATCTACTTTATTTTTTTGTTCAAAACGTCTATCTTTAAAACTGACGCATTAGGGCGGCTTTTNTTTTTTTTTCGTAACGTAATAGTACTTGCTAAGATATCTACTTTATTTTTTTGTTCAAAACGTCTATCTTTAAAACTGACGCATTAGGGCGGCTTTTAGCATCGTGGTCTTGAGAGCCGATGAAGGTGAAGCGAAGTGAGTATGGAAAGGGCAGAAGAAGCGGGAGATCCCCGAGAAAACCAGCTGACCAGCGGAATCGTCCGGCGCGGTTTCCACATGCAAAAATTCGGGAGCGACCCCGCCGGGAATCGAGCCCGGTTCACCTACGTGAGAAGTGAGTAGTCTAACCACTATACCACCCCGGCCCCGATGCATTTGCAACATTTCTGTAACATTACTTCCCCATTTAAACTCTGTGGCTGCAGGCCTGGCGGGCAGAACCCTTAAATATTCTGCGGTAAAGAAGTATGTGTTTGACCCTCTTAAAAAGATAAGGAGCGATGGCTATCGTTAAGTTACTTTTCTCGCCGCACGATGGCGCCACGGGAAAGCTGGGCCAGAAACTAGGTCCACAAACGCCGAGAAAATCTCTTATGGCTTCATTTATTCTGCAGTACTTTATATTCAGTGCTGCCAGAGAAACTTGTCGATCTGCACCAGAGAAAACATTGCTCCACACACACTTGAATTCATTCTGAAACCATATTCGCGGTTACTTAAAAATAAGTCCTACTAAAGTTATGTTTTCGGGCTATGTAATATGTATCCTCCTGCCCCTTGTAAACTAATATGTTGGTTGGTGTGTAGGAGGGAGGGAGGTTGAATGCCAAAGAGAAACGAACGCACGGTTTTTTTACGTTGGACATACATTGAAAAATAAACAAAAAATTAATATTGTTTCCAACAAAGGATTTATGAAAACCGAAATATGGCGATAACAAAACGTATTTAGCAAATAACGCAAAAACAACTCAGTTTACTAATATTTTACTTAAGAATTATTTCTTGCTAGTTATTACTAACATGTCATTTTGCTATCTGTTTTTTATTCGTATTGAGATGAAACAAATATTGTAAGTTGTAGCCAAAAACATCAGTAATGTTGCACTTAAACATAAAATAATGTGCTTTAATATTAACGACAGCATAAATCAATTCGGTATATTATTTATCTAAGAAACAACAATATTGTACGTGTGCTGATTTTTCAAATGCTGTATAAAGAAATAGTGAAGAGGCCGCGAATAGACACACGTAACTAGGTCACCTGTTCGCATTGACGCAGTGGACGAGGCGTTACGTTTCGCCAGCCCACGTTATGCTGGCTTGCACTTCCTCCCTTCACGGCCCTACTCGCAAGGCTGCAAAGTTTCTGGGCGCACAGTAAATACTTAATGCGATGGCGTCTGAAAATTAAGTGCTTCACAAAGGGCTTTTATGAAGTTCCTTACATCCGAGGTCGAAGCGGCCAGGAATATTCATGGAGGTCGTAAACGCACTTTGGAGACTTTGCTGTCGACGACAGAAAAGCTTCGCCCTTCTCGATGGCCGAGAGGGCCTTGGCAAACTATCGCTTTGTGGTTGGCACGGAGTTCACTAAACGTCCTGTTAATTTGTTTCCAAAATCACTACCAGTGGGATCACCCTTAGTTTATTAGTTCTTTACTTTCTTTTTCCCAAGCGGGCTGGTCCATTTTTGCAGTTCCGAGATATTAGAAATTTTGTATTTCGTCTCATTGTAAATTGTGACTAAGATATACCTTAATATTAAAAATTATTTTTCTGTATAGAAGTAACCAAATTTCGTATTTCAATTAAGGAAAACATATTTGCAGTAAAATATTATTTTACATTATTTAGAAGTACCACGAGACAGCAGAAATGTAATGCTTAAGAAACTTGAAAAAAAAAAAAAAAAAAAAAAAAAAAAAANAAAAAAAAAAAAAAAAAAAAAAAAACCACCTAAATTTAATGAAAAAAAAAAACACTTTCTGGAAACTAAAGGTTTACTTATTTTTAGTGAACCAAGCATGATGTTATTAGGGTCAAAATAAAAAGAAACAATACATACTTAAAACTCAAGTTTATTGCAATATTAGGCATTTCTGTAAACAAACATGTCTGCTTAGTAAGTGCGAAGAATGCGGTACTGGTGTCGCAAAACAAGAACACGTGCACTGGAAACGCACCACTAAATCCTAATCCACTTGGCCATTCCGCTAAGCGCGCAAAATTTGAGCCGCTCCAAAGCGAGTAATAATGACCTAGGAATTGAGAAATTCTAGCATAATTACCGTTGCACGCCCAAAGCCGACAATTTGGGACTTACACTACTCGGGAAATTAATGGCTGGGATAATTATTATATTCATACATTTTACGTGCCGGGATCAATTAGCATTTCAATTTTATCGGCAACGGATTCCACAAGGTTCACATTAAAGGGTTTAGCCAGTATTTTACTGAATTACAAGATACTACAGGTATGGAAAAATTGTAACGGTATTGGAATTTGAAAATGTTAATGGAAATTTTGGTGACGTTAGATGAAATTGGTGTCTAACACTGGGAATTAATATCTGAAACATAGATTAACGTTAATATCTTTCTGTACAGCAAAACATTCTCATTATGAGTTTAATAAATAGTTCTTGAAAGTTAAAGGTATCGAAAAAATATTTTGCTTTCTGAGAGAAATAGTGATCCAGAAAAAGAATTACGGTGCTCGTTTTTTATCACGTGGGCGATACGGGCGGAGCNCTTTCTGAGAGAAATAGTGATCCAGAAAAAGAATTACGGTGCTCGTTTTTTATCACGTGGGCGATACGGGCGGAGCCAGCTGGAGAAATAGACTCCCGGCGTTAGGATGACCCAGCGAAACTCGTTAAACGCAAGCGCTAGGGACGCTATCGAAGATTCGTATCGTTATTTACTGCCGGTTTTACAAGCCCCTTCCGGTGAGAGCAGTAAACGTCATCTGCGATCCCGACGTTTGCAAGTTAACTGCCAGACTGCGAAGCACTCCAGACAAGGCGACGTTGCTGTAACTCGCGGAAACAAATTTCCACTGCACTCCTAAATTGCATCACTCTATGCGATCATCCAATGATATTAAACCCTAGTTTTTAACAACGGCGATAAACGTTGGTAAATAACCCGTTGATATCAGAGATAATTTGCATTAGNTATTAAACCCTAGTTTTTAACAACGGCGATAAACGTTGGTAAATAACCCGTTGATATCAGAGATAATTTGCATTAGCGATGTTAATTTTATAAATACTTATTCATTTTATCTTTGAAAATAAGACGTGAATATAACAGCTTTCAACTAATCAAGACTGTCCGGAAAAGACGTTAAACTGAACTGTAAAATTTCTAACTTAATGTGTATGAAAAAAAAACCAACGGTGAATTTAGTGATGTTTAATCACAATGCTATTTTTTTCTTATTGCTCATGACGTGGAATTTTATTGTTATAGATAGTGTCACGATGTGTTTATCATGTTATTTTCTCATCATAAAGTGTCAAATGAAATAGGCGAAACGTTATCTTAGTCACTTGAAAAAGTATTTTTATTAAAATTTTCTGGATGCCATGTTTTTAAACTGGCATTGTACTTGTTCTGTGCCTCCGTAAACTATAGGTTTATGTCCATTGTTTGCGAAGCTGGCATAAAATTAGTAAGCCTAGGGGTCTGAGTTCGAAATACAACTCCAGGCTCTTTCTTCCCTGTCGGTTTTACAATCGGTCCCAGTCCAGTTTAATAACATTTTAGTCGCCATTCCTATTTTACAATGATATCATTATTAATTTAATTTACCCTCACATCCTAAATTTGTAATATACGTGCTGTTGATTTTCAGAATGGATGCCACTAAATAGTTAAGTTGATACTCTTACAACCAATAAACAGATTTTGCACAAACACGGCACAGAGCGAGCACTCTGTCCGAAAACTAAATATACTAAAATTATGAGCTCTCTCTCTTTTTTTTCGTAATGCCAGAGCTGCAATGACAGTTCACCTGGATTATGGTAGATAACAAATCTTTGTATTTGTTAGTTAAGTGTTCATTACTTGTAATAATTTTAATCTAAATTCGATTATTTTACCATTCAAACCATAACTGAGTCTTGCCAATAGCAGATCCTTCGGTATGATGTAAGGAAATATTTACATTTAATTATATCAAACAACATGTTGTAGCTTTGTGATTCTTGTTATATTTAACTTGATTTAATGCCTGGTTTCATTTTCTCGGCGCAAATTTTGAAATTCTGATTTGTTTAGATTAAAATTGCTGTATAATATATAATTACAGATTTTAATGCATGTTTTTTTACACCACGTTGTAAATGAATTTTTAATCAACAAGTTTTAACTAGAAGGCCTATTTGCCAGCACATAAAATGGGGTTTAAATAACACATAATAATACAAAGATCGATGATTTCAAAATATAACTTATTTTTATAGCTTAAAAAGAAGTTATACATGTGTACCTTAGTCATGGAGTACAAAATTGTAAACGAGTTGAAAAACTAAGCTTAGAAACTAAGAACATTTAGTATTCTGTAGCATCAGATAATCTCTTCTTGTCACAGCGATGAAGACTTGGGTTTCCCCGTCCCAGACTAAAAACAGCCGGTAAACTACTTAATTTTTTTCGTACAGTGGCGCGTATGCAGAAATCCAACTATTGTTAGCTGTGGGCGACATATTTCCTATTTCAGTGACTTTTATTTTACGTAATCAGGAGGAAAAAACATATTTTATTTACCTTTGTGACCTGCCATTACCGTCTGAAAGATTCCCTTTGATGTATTTCTTAGAACCAACATATTATTATTTGAATAATGAGGCGAATATTTTCATAGCATAGATTTAAACTTTACACTTCGTGTAGCTAGGGTTAAGTATCCGAGTTCGGAGTGTTTGTTCCAATTTCTGCTTTCAGTGTATAACATAGTAATACGCACGAGTTGTTTACGGAATTCTTCGTTTTATGGTTGGGGCCACGGTGGAGTAATGGCTAGAGCGCTCATCTCCCACCCAGGCGAACGGGGTTCGATTCCCGACTGGGTGATCCCGGATTTTCACACATGGGAATCATGCCGCTGGTCGGCAGGTCTTCTCCGGGATCGTCCTTCGCCCCCACTCTTGCATTCCGGTAGTGCTTCACACTCACCTCGGTTTGCCCTCACCGGCTCTCGAGACCCCGATTTTAAGAACCGCCCGAAACTCCTCATCTTCATTCGTTTAACGGTTCTCGACTGCAAGCGCACAACTTACAACAGCTCAGAAGTCAAGCAATATCGTCTCCACGTGTTCGAAATAGTGTCATGCCTTCGGCGGTGTGTTTACGACAAACTTTGCGAGCTCTGCATGCCCTGACGACGATACTCCCCCCCCCTACAATCCTCTACCTTCACCCCTCCTCTTCAGCAAGTTGCAAATCTCGCCGCCACCACCGCGTCTTGTTTGATCGGAGTGCTACTGAAATGCAAATTTATGTGCATACATTTGTGCCGCATTTGATTGCCTCGCCCCCTCGAGGTAGAAGGGTGGGGGTGGGCAGGGGAAACTTGTGTTCCCTCAAGTTCTGGCAGATAAGTGCAATTACGCAATTACGCCGTTTGCGAAAGAGGTGGGACTAGGAGGAGGGGAGACGAAAGGGGGCTTTAGCCATTACGGCATAGCATCGTAAACAGCTCGTAAAATAGAGACGGTCGAACCAGAACTTTGCCAATTCTACTATAATTTTGTTCCCGACCATTTTCTGCTTTCCTGGTAGACTCGCAGTAGTGCTCAAGTGATACGTCATAAATTTAGACGCATGATATGTTCGTGAATTCTTCCAGCCTTTACAATACAAATTTCTAATGTAAGTTAACTAAAAATTTTTAACAACTCTGTATGAAATGTAAACTTTTACTTCTTGAAATTAAACTGAAAAAGTAAATTACTCTCTTCAGTAAATGAAAAACATAAATTTGACATTGTCAATTAAAACATTATTCTTTAAGCTAAAAATCTTGTTGCCGCACCTTAAATCGTTCAGATTGAAAGTAAAATATCACATAGCCTTGCCTATTAAAAGTCTGAAAAACAGGAAAAACATGATAAACATGACTTGGCGATGTTTATTTTACTGCCTGCGTGTAAACAGCAATTTTTATAAAGCAACATTCACCTCCTAGATACAATACGAAATTCCCTCCAGCAATGCCGAAGTTATTGAGCAAACACATTCCACACGGCTTGAGATCTCCATTCAAGTGTCACTTAACGGGTTTTCACTACAGTATTTCTAATTCACGTACTTCCTCAGTTCCTCTCCCCCCACCCCCCAAATAAAATATATTTTCACACAATATCGGTGACTCAGAGATACTCAGCCAACCCATTTACCGCGGAAAACATTTTTTTCGTAATTTTTTACGGCGTAATTGCATTATCTTGCTGATGCTCTCTCCGTCTCCTTGTTGGAGCCAGACTTTACCCAAAAGTTGGAATTTATGCTCGACTGGGCAGATGCTCACGGGGCGTTTCAGCCTTCATCATTACACGTCGTGGATATCTTCCCAGTACAACTAGCGAGATTATGGCGAACCCGTTGTTTGCTTTAGGAAACGTGGCGGATGTTGCCGGTGACCAGCTATGTTTTTATAGTACTCCTGCTCTTCCGTTATGAAATTTCGTTAGCGCTACATGCTCACGTCATTGTTTCTGTAGTGATCCTGTTCTTCCGTTCTAACATTTGGTTGCCATTCCGTGCTCTTTCTTATTGGGACTCCGTGGGTTCTAAAAGGCCTAGTTGTAGACCCTTTCTCTCTTTGCCCACATTCGTGTACATAGATAGGCACGGCTTAACGTCTCACTCTACAGTGAGCTCATTACAGACGGAGCAAGATTCTCAGAGAAGTATAAGCGATGAAGGAATTGGCCGTGGTGTTTAGTAAGGAACCATCCCAACTCATTCGTATGGAGTAAGTTCGAGAAACCATGAAAAACCAAACTCCGAATGGTCAGACAAGGAATCGAACCCAAATCCTCCAGAATGGCACTTCTGAATGTTTACGGCCGTGCCGCCTATCTCAATCAATCGTATATATGCTTCCACAGAAAAGTCATGTATTGTTGGGGCTGTACAAAGCAAACTGAACTAAAGCTACAGCTCAGCTTTGCGAACGGTTAATGCGACTGGCTTCTATCACCAAACGCTTTTTTCACTGCTCGTGATCATTCACCAAAGTGCAAAATCAGAATATGTAGCAGACGAAAGAATAATGCTATTTCTTTGTTACAAGACATGAAAATCATAAATTATCCTCGGTCTGAAAGTGTCGACCACTGCCTAAGATTTTTATAATCTGTGAACTCTTTCGATCTCCTCAAAATGGCGTGTTCTCTTTGCTCCACAATAAAAATTTACTCACATTTCCGCAAAGATAAATTGACCTCTCATCCGAGAAAATCAATTTTCCATGCTCAGGAACTTTTCGAACGACGTGAAGTGATAGCGTACTAGCTTCAAATCGTTTCTCCGTGTTTTTATCTCTGATATTCTGCAAACTGAATGTCTAAATGGTTATAAAAATAAATATTTAACACTATATTTTATTACTGTTATCATTATTATGTACGTAACTGCTGATTTTTGTGATTGTTTGCAATATAACCTCTTACTTGAAACTTTGGATGCACCAGTACCAACTTTAACAGAATTTGATTCTTTCATCGTTAGTCTTCCCGAAAGATTGATGTTTTCGATAGTCCGTTTTTAAAAACGCCGTTTACTCCGCAGTACATTCTTCGTGTTTGATGGAGCATGTTGATCAAATTTTATTGTGAAATAATTTTGGATTTGGGGTTATTCGTCTTCTAGAGCTTAATTAGACTAGCTGGCCGCCATTTAAACATATACCATCGCTTGCTAAGATAAATTAAAAGCGATAATGTCTGGGGTCTGCAAGATACGGAGGACATAGCTCATCCTGTTCACGTTGAAAGCTTTTGCGNGTGGCGATACATTCCCATAAACTTGAGCATGCTAACTACGAAGACGAGTCTTCTGCGTGTGAAGATAATTACCTCAATTATGCTTTTCCCACCATCCTCAAAGAAAAGCTCGCGAACATACTCAGTCTTGCTAATTCAAACTTTCGTCCGTTATCTTGCGAAACTTCGAGCGTAACACTTTCAATTTCCGCGTAACACATTCCCTCGCAACATTCTCTTTAATCTAGTGTTGAAACTTTCGAACAGCCATCTAAAAGTTTTTGGCTAAGACTTTGAGCCAAGTATTTTCACACCGACTTTCCTGTTATTTCTTTTTCGTTGTCACTTTGTCTCGTCTGATAAAATGTCAGCAGCATCGCCTACCTTCCTGAGCACTTTGGCGATGAGTATCAACGCTTTAAGCGTATATAAACCGTGTAAAGGCGTCTGCCCAACTTTTTTTTTGCTGTGAAGAAATCCACATAAATACTTTTTGCGAGAAAAAAAAACACCACCCAAACACACAATGTCCATATTTTTCAGCAAAATAATGTTTCAAGACAAGTCTTCTCTAGGAAGGCCACAAGTCACTAGATAAATGCTCTATGATGTGTCTGTTATATTTCAACCCTGGCGCTAGGGGTTCCATTATATATGAAACGCCACCCTCCTCTTATTAGTAACAAATTTGGAGGGTTTTATCTCAGCTACAGTCTATTCNCAAGTCTTCTCTAGGAAGGCCACAAGTCACTAGATAAATGCTCTATGATGTGTCTGTTATATTTCAACCCTGGCGCTAGGGGTTCCATTATATATGAAACGCCACCCTCCTCTTATTAGTAACAAATTTGGAGGGTTTTACCTCAGCTACAGTCTATTCACGGTTTCTTCACACTTTCTTAATCAAACCCTTGAGAAAACACCCCATATCTGACGTGTTTGGTTGTTTCCTAAATATGCCGTGTATAACAAGCGTTTTATAATTGTGTTCACCAAAATGTACTTCATTTTTGGTTTAATTTAGTTTTACTTACAATTCTACTTTAAATTCTAATATTTCATGTATAACTAATACGAATAAAGACAGAGAAAGTGGGTGTGTTGGTAATGTCTAGTAAGAAATAGTACTTATGCAAAACGTTATTACACTCAGCGAGCATGAATGTGGTGCGTTGGCACTCTGGTGTAGTTTTTCTAAGTTTTGTTCGTATTAAGCGGAGGAATATTCTGGAAGTAGAACTTTAGCATGGGTTTCAGGAAAGTTGGAGTAACCGTGAGTGGAGTATAGTGCATGCACACCAGAACATTTCCCGCAAAACCATTTGCCTTGATTATAAACCATAATCATCAACGAGGCGTATGTTATGTTCAAGACTATTCACCCCACTCTGCAATAAACGTTTATGTACCACCGGATTGCAAGTACGAGGCCCTCAACGCGAATATGACTGGATTTACGTTCACGTATAAATACGAATTAAGATCAGATAGCTGGAATTAAATGGAAAAATAATGAATGGAGCATTCAAGCAAAGTAATATGCCAAAGATTCAGTGCCAACAACTCGCTTTAAATGTTCGTTGTGAGAGCCCCGAATATTTTCAATCGTGCTTTGGAAAAAACAGTAGCTGCTACGTTAAATTAAATATTTTGGTTGCCAGACAACGGTTGGAACCAACTTACTTGCGGAACCAATTAACTTGGGCGTGAAGGAACCTTAGATTCACGACAAATTTTAAGGTTACCTAATTTTATTCCAAACTAATCTATTTGTGATGTAATTAACTCACATACTCCAAACTGTAAAGCGATCCTGA
This sequence comes from Clitarchus hookeri, assembly GCA_002778355.1. Lineage (NCBI taxonomy): Eukaryota > Metazoa > Arthropoda > Insecta > Phasmatodea > Phasmatidae > Clitarchus > Clitarchus hookeri. The sequence goes on from NQII01000226.1 coordinate 140,165, forward strand.
ATTCTAGTTTAAGTCTCTTTTTTCCGAAACTTTGACGAAACAATAATAATGACAAAATAACTTAAATGTTATTGTTATACAGGATTGTGGGGCCAAGCATATTAAATGCTGCTGCAAAATTGAATCAATTAAAAAATAGTCAAATCCTGTTTGTCCTAATGCTGATACTTCTCGAAATTGGCAGTTAAGCTGTAATAAGTCATTAAGCATTCGGCTAATAGACAATTTCCCGCGACTGATTTTACTTGCTAATTATTTGTGTGTGACAAGTTACTACGCTTGGATAAGCATCGAAGCACTTTTCACTTTTATTTCATGCGAACATAGGGAATGCAAAAACGTTATGTCAAACCATTATTAAAATGTGTAAAGTTTTCGGGCTTAAATAAGGTCCAACTGAATTAATTAATCATCGCTCAACTCTGCAAACTAAGTCTTTAAAGCGTTGTAGGTACCAAGTACTTTACGCCTTAAGTGACTGTTGTCGATTATCTTAATTCAAACTACGTGTTTATGTTTCGATTTACCAAGGTTTTCCTTGGGAAAACGAAGTACTCAAGAAAAACGTCGTCCTCAAAAGTAATTAAATTTTTTTTGTATGAAAAATAGTTTTAGTTTATAGAGCATTATTAAAAATCAATCTCGATTATTTCCACGAAACTTACCCTACCAGTTTTTCGAATTAAATTGTGGTAAAAATAATTAACCCCAAAATACAGTGGTCACAACAGTTAAATCGTATGTAGTCTGTGAAAAGTAGTGGAATTACGTGAGGCTATAATTTTGATAGCATTGTGAGCTTATCAGGATTTATCTTCGGTTTATACGATAACTTCGTATAAGAACAAAATGGCTATGATACGAAACAATCAGGAAAACATATTTAAGAAACTTAAGAAGTCCAATATATTGCCAATTTTTGTCTGAAAAAATGTTTAAATCATGAAATGACCATGACTGAATATCTTAATATGTGCAAACCAGTTATTAATTAACAGTTACCAATATAACTAAAGATTCTACTTTACTCTGAACATACATGCAAATAATTTTGATTAATTATTCAGAAGATTAGAGAGTAGAATCATGCGTGTCAAAAATAAATTCCAGTAAGAAGGAGTTTTCCACAACCTCTCGATTATTTCTGAGATAAGCTGTAAGTACACGAAAACAAATTTCTCGTAGCAGTACTTTCTAGAACTGAGTACAACTGAACTGTTACTTAGTAAGTTAACGTACCTAGAACGCATGCGTACTCCACCACACCAAGATTGAGTTTAATCGGTTCAATGGTACCACAGATGTGCCACATATCGTTATAAAAATAATCCCCTCTCTCACTTTGAAAATAAAAAGCTTTGTTACGAAAATTTTAATAAGCCTCTCATAATACTGTCTTCATGTAAAATGTTATAGAGAAGTTGACGAGAAGTTTGTGCTACATAACATTAATGCTTAAATTAATGCTTTGCTTAAATTTTCTTTAACTTTTTCTATATGATTTAATAAAGAAGTTAGTTACCAGTTTGTGAATTTAGTTCATGCAAAAAAAAAAAAAATCACCGACTTGCCAAGATGGGTTCAAATCGGGCTAATAGTAGCTTATATATGTACATGTGTGTATATACAGTCTGTTCGGAAACTCACCCGAATAATTTCTGGAGGTGATTCCTTGTGGATAGTGAAACAGTCATATGTATGACTACTATAGCTCTACTCAATCCCTAGGTAAATAAAAGCCCTCGAAAATTGAGTTTAGAAATGGAATTTTTGCAAAATATCGGCTGCGATGTGGATTCTTTGGATAATTTTTGGTTTCATCGAGATATTTATCCTATAAAAACAGGTGTTATGACCTTCTGCTTTTTTTAAAAAGTAGGGATGGCTACCCTCTTATTGCATACAATTGTTTTACCATCAAGTTTTATGGAATTTGGATACCATTTTATTGAACAGTACGTCTTACTTGACAAAATATGTCATATTGTAGCATTTTCCAAAAGGACATATTGTAGCATCTTCCGTTTAAAAAGCACAAATAGTTTTCAGCGGTGACGATAGAATGCCTGAAAGGTAGGCAATACGTGTACATGCGGGTAAAATAAATCAAAGCAACAGATTTTAACTCTTTATTAGCTTATTTATTCATTGCAATAGCTACAGACACCAAGTTTGGCTGTAATTTGTCTAATGGTTCAATATACAGTTGACCCTTGATAATCTGACAGGTATGGGACCAAGAGGGTGTTGGATTACTTAGAGTGTCTGGATTACCAAAAGTGTTTTTTTTTAACTCTATGAGTAGCAGTAAGTTACAGGAATTACAGTAATTTAGGACAATAGGCTATGAAAACAATTAATTTTACAAAGTGAGAACAAAGAAATTGAGAAAACATTTACGTACGTGTATTAAAAACATGAATTGCATATTATAGAGTACAAAAACAAAACAAAACCAAATGTTTAAATTAAACGCATAGATACGATAATGTATTTATACTTTGAAGAAATCCGGGACAGTCTTCTGTTTCTTCTTACGTAAACTGTCAGTCAATGCTTGTCCTTGAATGTCTTTTAACATTAATATTTGCTCGTAGTCAGATTCTCTCTCCTCACGCCATCGTAACAAAGTGTTTGCAGCTGATGAAGCTTCATCGCAGTTGACAGTGAATCTTGTTTCCGAGGCCTCCTGGATCGTGTTGTCAACAGGTTCTGTGATGTCCTTGATGATTTCTTCGTCTGTGAGATCAGCGTCAAGGCTATCATCTAAATCCCATATTTTTAAGTCTGCGCTGTATCTTGTGGAATTTCAATTTCATTGCAAATTGCAAGTGCAGCCTCCAAAATTGGTTCAAAGTCGTTATTGTTGTCTTGAGATTTGTTGTCATCTTACTTTGGAAGAAGCGGATATNTTGTTGTCTTGAGATTTGTTGTCATCTTTCTTTGGAAGAAGTGGATATTCTGGCCAAATATTTTTCCAAGATTTTATTAACGTAAGAGATTTTACTTGACGCCAAGCAAATGCTGCATTGACAATGGAATCCTTGATGTTGAATTGTCTCAAGAAGGATGTGATGTCTGCGTTAGGTTGACTAACGATCTCCGTAAGTAGGTGCGTCTTGTAATGTGCCTTGAGAGTCTTGATAACATTTTGGTTCATCGACTGAATGAGAGCGGTTGTATTTTTTTGGCAAGTATGAAGCCTCTATATAGCCATCAGCTGTCTTAACTCACAATTATTCCTTGTCAGGATGTNGTCCAATAAGATAATGGCCTTCACCGGCAACTTTTTCTCGTTCAAGTGTTGTTTTACTTGTGGGACAAAACTGTTAGTGTACCAATCATGAAAAACTTCTTTAGTGACCAACGCCCGACTTTGACTCATGTACATAACTGGCAGAGATTCAACCTTAATGTATTTAAATGCACGGAGAGATTTTGATTTCTCCACAACCAATAGTTTTAACATATGANCAGAGATTCAACCTTAATGTATTTAAATGCACGGAGAGATTTTGATTTCTCCACAACCAATAGTTTTAACATATGACTTCCTGAAGCATTAGCACATACTATCAGATTGATCCGTTCTTTTTGAAGTTTTCTTCCAGAAACATGTTTTTCCTCTTGAGTGACAAACGTCTTATATGAAAGTTGCCGCCAATTTAAGCCCGTCTCATCGGCGTTATAAACTTGTTCAGGTGTTAGGCCTAGTTTAGTGATTTTTATATTCAGTTTCTGGATGAATTCAGAAATCTCAGACTCGTCAGCAGACAATTCCTCTCCACTCATCTGTATGAATCGAATAACATGGCGCTTTTTGAAATTTTCAAACCAACCATCAATTCCACGGAAGTAGGTTTTTTCTGTAATTTCATTATAAAAAAATTGGGCTTTTTGTTTTAAAATGTCTCCTGAAATGGGTGCATGCCTGCTTCTTTGTTGTTTGAACCAGGTGTAAAGAGCGTCCTCAACTTGAGGAAACTCACTCATTTTAAGGGTTTTTCTTTTAATGGGCTTTTCATCGACAGACTTCATATAGTTTTCAATTTTTTCTCTATTTTTNTCATTTTAAGGGTTTTTCTTTTAATGGGCTTTTCATCGACAGACTTCATATAGTTTTCAATTTTTTCTCTATTTTTCAAGATATCATAAACTGTAGTTCGCCATATGTCATACGAAGTGCATATTTACGTTGGAATTTCACCACGGTCATATATCTTAATAATTTCCCATTTATCATATAGATTTAATGTTTAATGCTTAAAGTTTTGAAATTGTGCTCGCCATTACAACACTACACTATACAGTATAACTGAACAACTCACAGCACTATAATATCACTCTTTAAACAAAAATACGTACCGTAACAGTGCACTAACACATCTGCGACGAAACTGAATTCGGACGTTTAAACAAGCAACTGAGTAGGCATGCGGAGGGACAGGAGGGTGTTTCCTGTCGCGGATGGAACGGCAAACGGTATGCTAAACAAAGCGCTCGAAATGAAGCTCGGGTGACTCAACTAACAGGCGCGTCGGACTACCGAGCGTGTCGGATTGTTAAGTGTCCGACTATCGCCAGTCAACTGCACTTTGAATTACAATTTAGAATATTTATGTAATTGTCATTTTTAAAATAAGTGATATACTTATGTCAAATATGTTTAAGGTTGGTTACCGTAGCACATTTTTGGTGTTTAATTCGGTGTGAATAGATTGAGTGATTCGTAAGTTATGATGCAAGAGCTATATTATTTTCAGATGACGCTACCTTCGAAAATTGTACACCAATAAGTGTATGTTTCCTTAATTTAGTGCTTCCAATATTTTCCTATACACGTTTGGCATACACCTCACGTAAGTTCAACGCTTCCCACCATATCACTTTTACCACATTTTTACAAGTCGTTTAGCCGATCGCCCGTGGCGCAGTAGTTTGGTGTGCTGCCGGTCTGCGGTGCGCAAGTTTCTGGGTTCGAATCATAGGTAATGCATTGGTGTTAGTTTACGTTGGGACAAAGTTAGTTTGGAAGCCGTTCCGTGATAAGCCTCTAGGCATCACAACGGGCAACTTTAATTAAGCCCTTTCCAATACCAATTTGTAAGTCATTATTTCCAACACCATCTAAATAATTATCTTCCTTATATTACTTTATAAATTTAAGTTTTTCTCGAGTGTATTGAAAGTTGGTTCGCTCTACACCATTTTCCCTCAGATCTTCGCCCTATAGTGCCATAGTTTAAATCTAATTTATTTGGACACATTATATTGCCAGTCTTCTACAACATTTTTAATTCACCTTTCCACACAAACAGCTATTAACATTAATAAATGAATGTATACTTTGGTATCGCTCCCTTACTTCTCCACCATGCGTCATTAGTTCAAGTGAATTTCATTTCACCATTAAACCATTTCAGCCATAATCATTATATTTTTATGTGGGTTCTACCATTCTTGGAAACTTCCCTTTCCATGCTTAACATATCCTCTCTACCGTCCTACACCCCCTTTCGCCAGAGCTCTAACCCCTTTGTGTGCAACGTTGCCATTACAAACAGTTCAAACTACGAGTTTCTTACTTTTCGCATACCCCATCCTCTTTGACAGCTTTAATCGCCATGACAAATTTACTTCCTAGCCCCCTCGTGCAATATTACATCATTACTTTTGATTTATTAAACTGTTTAACCTACACGCTTCATATTTGACCGGTACCCTGTCTTTGATCGCTTTCATTTCCGTAATTACGAAATCCCTGCTCTCCTTCAACGGCCCCTTTCTACATGTCCCTTTGCATTCCGAAGCTAAGAGCTACACTGGGAACAGGGTTTTCTTGAATCAAACAAAGTTTGTTTGGCACAACCAAATCAATTGTTTGTGTCAGGGAAATAAGATATTTGGTAGTTGAAAACAAAATATTTCGTTGTCCTTATTTGGTTGCCCCAAACAAATCTGTGGTTGGTGGAACTAAAGATTTGTTTGGCTCTGCGTCCATTAAACAGTTTCGGACAATGTAAAAGTAATTAACCTGGACGGAGATTCGAACCTGCCTTAGCGGCACCCGAGCGCAAAGCCTTAGCAATCTCTGCTAACGAGACCTTTGACGATGTCGGGATGTTTTCAAATATATACGCTTCAGAAACTGGACAACGTGTGCAAATAAATATTTCAAGTATGTCAGCTGTACTTTTAAGTTTCCTGTTGAATTGGTTGTATTATGATGTTTGTACCATTATTAAGCATCAGTAAATGCACTAGCAAACACCGTTACCAACCTAATTGTCACAAAAATAAAAACAAACACTCAAGCTGTATTTTAAAACGAAGGCAAACAATGAACGGCCAAACAAGTATATGCAGTTGATTCAACAAAACATCTTGTTGACAGTTTAATTTCGTTGTGTGTTGTTATCTGCTAATTGTAAAAGTCAGGAACATATTTATATCTTATCAATAAGTCCCTGCCATTTTGCAAGCTGTAAATATCACACAGCGAAAATTAGATACAAAAAGTATTAAAGAGCTAGTAAATTGTAGATTTTCTATATCAAACATTTCCAATTATACCTCTGATCTGAATTATGACATGAAAAGGAATAATTTCTGCATAATAGGCGAAGCCGAGCCTTAAAATGTTATTCTCCCTCCTGCTGGACTCAATTTGCAAGATTTTCTTTTCCCCATTTTCCTCTGATACATCCCACTTTTATGACCTTCTACCATTCCAGGACACACTTGGTATACACCTTCTCCTTGAAACTCTTCCATTCTCTACCCCTTCCTCCCCCTTCCAGCATTTTCTGTTATTTGCCCCTTCGCACCAAGTTTTATGTTCTTGCTTCAAACCACTTGTAGCCTTCGAAATTACTGCTTTGAAATGTGTATGCCTAGACACACACGCATGTTTTTACTGTATAATCATATACACGCTGACGGGCCTGATTTATGTGACCCTATTATATGCCCTGTGGACCCACGACTTACTAATATTTATGTTCTTGGAAAATGAAAACGGCATATATTTTAATTTTGCATGGCATAAAATGAATTTTCATAATGTTACGGCATTTATGCTTCAAAATTACAATGTTTCGTTTGACTGATGCCATGAAAATGTTAATTCGTACATGGGACGGAAAGAAACATAAACTGAATAGTACTGCCAGTTTCTTCCCACTTTTTTAATCTAACCTTTGAAAAATCACCCCATGTATGACGTGATTGGTTGTTTCCTAAATATGTCATGTGTCACACGTGTTAACATAAAAGTGTCTTACTTTTGGTTAAATTGAAATATTATTAAAATTGTATTTATAAATGTTGATATTTCTTTTATAATTAATATGAATATGTGTTTTGGTGTTGCCTAGTAAGAAATAGTCCTTTTGCAAAATGCTATTAAACTGAACGCCCACGAATGTGGCGCGTTGTCCCGTTGGTGTAATTTTCTAGACTTTGCGAAGCTTTGTTTGCATGAGGCGGAGGAATACACCGGAAATATAAATTATAACAGGGCTTCAGAAAAGTTGTAAGTACCGCGAATGGACTATATAACCGCTAACACACTACACTTTAAGAAATAATTCGTAAATTTACCACATAAGTGTATAAGTACAGTGAAAAAACGCGAATGGTATTTCTTTTTCCTTACATTCATGATAGCGTTCCTACATTTGCTCAGGAGTGAAACAAATGCATATGGAAGTTTCCAAGTGTGTATGGTAACGACGCTAGACATTCCCATATTTGCAGCCGGATGTGTGGTGTTATTTCCATACAATGTATAAGTTAAAAAGTTCCATTAGAGTTAGGCGTGTTTATAAGGGAATTTTTATACAGTATACACTTAGCGTAAAGTTAAACATCAGAGAAAATGGCGCGGCGTTTTGATATTTATTTAAAGTACCCTTAATCGGCTTACTTGTATCACTTCAAATTATCCCCGGAATACCTTTCGTTTTACCGTGGGTGGGTTTATATTTGTTCGACGATGCACGGGGCCAGCAGAAGAGACGTGTCCTACTTTATCGGAAGCCACGAATAACAAGAGAGGGAAAGGAGGGCAAAGTGAATGGCGGTCGGAGGCGTGGGGAAGAATAACCACACATGAAGTCGGAATGGCACCGAAGGGATACTTCAGTCCCCATTTCCTCATCGCGTGACGCCAAGCCATCGCCGACGCGGGGTAGGCCACCCCGTTTTTCCGATCGTCGCAACCCCCGTGCCGTGCCTAGGGGGGGTTGGGTAATGGAGAAAGGGGTGAGGGGTCGGCCTCGTACTTACGGGCCGCAGTAAAAGCCGCACCGAGGCCACCCGCGCGCCCACGAGGGCGAAGGAGCTCGCTTCGTAACGAGATGTACGTCCCGACGACGCACGTTCCTCCCGTGCCGTCGCCTCGCGGAAATAAAACGTCCCCTGTCATCCGCATCAGCTCTCCGCCGGATGACTATCTCCATCGAAGAAATTCGAAAACCTGACATGTGTCTGCGTTTGTATTTTATTTTACCCCCAGTTTTGCGGTATCGTTCGGTGAATTTCCAGCCTCTGTGCTGGCCCGCACTCGGCGAGCACGGGAAGAAACAGAGAATTCCACTGAATAATCGTTTGGCCAAACGGAACTGTCGTTTGGCAGTACTATCGTTTGGCCGAACTGCCCGACTACTTGTCGGTCGAACGACGGACACCGACGTAAGATCGAAAGCAGCGTTTCCCAGGCTCTTTGTACCGACCGTGGATTACGAGGAACCAGCTCTTTACTGTCGGAGTGACTTCGTTCTGCAGTGCACTTGTGAACCGGCGTGCCCTTATCGGCCGAATTTCCGATGATAGCCGAAGATGGTTGAAGCCGGAAGTTCACCGTACTGCGGCTGCGTGGTCTGCGAGAACAATGGTCGTTTTTACCATCTAAAACAGCAAGTAATTTTGACGAATCATAAATGTCCATCCCAAACTTGGTAATTCTGTGTGAATCGCAAGAGTTCAAGNAACAGCAAGTAATTTTGACGAATCATAAATGTCCATCCCAAACTTGGTAATTCTGTGTGAATCGCAAGAGTTCAAGCTAACGTAAATATGTAGTAGCTAGCCTGGATTCGCCTAACTTAAAGCGGTGAAATTGCCATCCCTGAACAAATCTCGACCTATTTAGTGCAATAATGCCGGCAATGTCCCCAGATTCAGAGCAGTTATTCGATTCCAAATTCAGAGGACGACAGCGTCAATGTTTGGGGGGTAGTTACTTAATAAATGACGTACTGCGTTTGGACGAAAAACACGAAAATCGGATAATATTCAGGAAAAAAGTAAATACGAGTTCCTTGCAAAAAAAAAACGCTGGCGTGATAGAATCTATAACAGCGCTTTGCTTTCTTGGCAGAAATGATCAGAAGTCCAACGAAATTACTTGTAATAGTAGCCGCCAAACTGATCACATTCGGCGACGGATATTTTTTCGTTTCTGAGCAGCCTGGCAAATGGATGAGGTTAGACGGAATGAATTGGCGGAGGAATTGGTAGTAACAGGGGAAAATCCATCGACCCATGCAACGTCCAACACGTTTCGCACTTGGCGAAATCCTGATTAGGTTCCGCCGAGGAGTGAATCTGGATCGGAATGGTGCGAGGCTAGCGTGCAAACTCATTAGCTCCCAAATTATAAGAATTACATTTTGGTTTCGGATTACTGGCTTTATATCACACCACGACGTTGAGTTCTCTATAAATTTTCCTTATAATACATGTAAAAAGAAATAGACATTTCTATGTAACTTTCATGAGCCTACCTAATAACCGTCACTTGGAGCTTCGTAAAAAGTGAACTTTCAATTACAATGTCGCCAGTAACTTTGTAACCTACTTTATTACCGTCAGAAATCGTTACAAGTTTTAAATGGTCTTGCTTTTAATTATTGCTGTCGCCGAATGTAAGTTACTCGACTAGGCTTTAAAATATAGTTCCAGTAATACTAACACTGTCTCAATAGACAATAGGCCTGTCGTTTACTAATATACCGTAACAATGTTTTTGTAATATTGGGCCAATTGGAAGAAACTTAGAGAAAATGTTATTACGACTGCCAATTTTACTAAGTTTTCGGATTTGGATTTTTAAAAATACGTAAATTTTTTTTTGTGAATCCTGTATTTTATTTACTTTTTATTGTGATTCACTCTAAAATAATGCATTTATTTTAAAAACAACTTATGGGTTGTGAAAAAGAAGCTGATATGCGTTTGGTAAAAACCGTGGGATTAAATTTATATTTAACAAGTAATAACACTATATATATATATATATATATATACATGTATATATATAATTTTTGTATGATCAGCAGTCACCCGCATAGTTCTCATGTTTCGGAGTAAACATTGAAAACTAAAATAATTTTACATTTTAATTTTGTTGTATTACTCTTTTTTGTTCTTGAGAATAATTCAACTTATATGTTATTTAGTAACTAACATTTTACATTTCTTTTATCCCAATCAACCTTGGAACAGCTTGGAAGGTAAACACCTCGGTAAGAAACTGGTACAAAGAAAATGTAATTGTTTTTGATACTTCAACCACATTATCAAAATAAAGAAAATCACAATTACGAAAACTACAACATTGATAGCGCGTTGAAGCTTGCTCTAGCAATTCTCATTTAACAATTTTATTACCTTTATTTTTATTCACTGTCTAAAAAGTAACAAAATGTTTCTTCCCATACCAAAAAATTTCATAAAGATGACCTCTGTAAAGTTTATATATATATATATAAGCTTTGTCATCATTATTTGAACTACATTTAATTGGCGCATCCCTATAATAGCTTAATAAACAAGATCTCCCTCTATAAGTCGCTTAACTTGTTAATTAACGAACTTTAAGGGGAATCTTCATGAATTTGCCGATACTTCAATTAACAGAATCTTAGTGATTTTGGGGTTCATAACTAAACGGATGCTACAGCCTTGAGACTATTAATTCTACTAAGTTGTAAGTTGCGTCGCGACAGACATACCAAGTTTCACAACCTAATAATTGAAGGAACTTTGCAACTTCCCCTCCCCCCACCAAACAACTTCTTCCCTATGTTCGCTTTCAACTTCCGTAACGCTGGCACCACCAGGTCACTACACCCGCAACTTGGCATCAAACAGATTATACATCACTTAGTTTACATAGCTTCGCGAAAATAAGTTGTGCGTCCTATAGTCCATTAGCTGTTTCTTCACACGTTTGAATTACAACTTGTGTGACGTGCTTGGATATTTCTATACATGTCATGTATCACAAGCGCTCTATAACAAGCGTTTTATAGGCCCGCTTGTGTTAATACACAAATATCCTTATTTTTTGTTAAATTAAACTTTTACTTACATTTTCTCTATAAATTATAATATTTAATTTATAAAATTTATCATTACATGAACAAAAAAGGGAACAAAATAGGTGCGTTGGTAATGCTTAGTAAGAAATAGATCATATTCAAAATACTATTGCACTGAGAGAGCCCACAAATATGGTGCATTCTCCCTTAGGTGTAATTTTCTAGACTTGGTCAACCTTTGTTTGCATAAGGAGGAAGAATATCCTGAAAGTATAACTTAAGCAGGGCTTCAGAAAAGTTTGAAATAATGGTGAATATACTTACAGATTAACTTTATCTCGTAACAGTTTTGTCGAAAATACATATTTGTGTGATGTGTAAGTTCCCGCGGAATTATAAGTTAGTAAGCTTTCAAAACATGTGTTTGTACGTCATTTATATCGGAAAAAGTTAAAAAAAATTATGTTTATATAGTCTATTCGCGGTTTCTTCATACTTTTTAAATCTCACATTTTAAATATCTCCCCATAGATGACGTGTTTGGTTATTTCCTAAATATGCCGTGTATTAAAAGCGTTTTACACTTCTGTTAACACAAAAGTACCTTATTTTGGGATAAATTAAACTATTATACTTGTACTCCATCCATAATTTAAAAAATTTGATTTTTTATTAATGTGAATAGAAACCAGTGGGAAATCAGGGTTGTTGGTAGATTCTAGTAAGAAAAAGTTCTAATGCAAGGTATTATTACACTGAGGGCGCACGAATGCGGTGCGCTGTCCCTTTGGTGTAATTTTCTAGACTCGGTTAAGCTTTGTTTGCATTCTCGGGGAATATCCTGGAAGTAGACCTTTAGCAGGGTTTCAGAAGAGTTGGAAGTAACCGCGAATGGACTTATACTCTTTTTATTATGGTGGTTTCTTTTTCTAGACAGTGTTGGGTAACATTTCCTAATATTTGTCAAGTCTATAAGGAACGATTTCATTAGCGGGCAGTTAATTTCCAGGTCCCATTTTCGTGTTCCTAGTTTGGCAACTATACATTTTTATTACTTTTTTCTGCACTTTCGTGTCTTTGAAATCGGCGCAGTGTAGTTCAATTATAATCTTCATTCGTGCGTTACTTTGATGCAAGTAACTATCAAATAAATTATTCTAAGTTTTCAAGGACAATAATTCGTTTTAAACTTTGTCAAAGTTGTGGTTTCTTACTTGTAGCAATTATAACATGTCTCCCAGTTCAACTCGAAACGTCCTGCCACAATTTTAACTCCGTGCCGCTGTAGAGGTCGCGGTTAAGGCACCAGCTAGAGTAATCGCCTCCCACCAAGGTGAACCGGGTTCGGTTCCCGGCGGGGAGATTTTCGCACGTGAGATCGTGCCGGACGATGCCACTGGCCGGAGGTTTTTTTTTCGGGAATCTGTCGTTTCCCCCGCCCTTGCATTCCTGTGCTGCTCCATACTCGTCTCGCTTCGCATTCATCGTCTCTCAAGACCTCGTTATTACGAGCCGACCAACCCTCTCCGTGCCACTGTATTATACGTCGTTGTTTTTTTAAATAAAGATATAAGTAGCTTACATGTAATTCGTTCTTGCCTGGCACTGCGTGTGATGTTTGAAATATCCTTATTTTACGTCACGTGCCTGATCGGCACCAGCCGATTAGGCCATTATTTATGGGAGAGGGTCCTCCATTGGGCAGGGAGATCGAGATACGCGAGATCACCGCGTGATATATCGAGTATGTACAGGATGATTCTAAAATTATTGGACAAACATTGAGGGGTGGTATAGCTCACTAAAACAAATAATTATTTCATGGTAATATATGAGCGGGAAATACGCGTTGAGGCAAAGACAAAAGAATAACACATGAAATGCAACACATTGTTTATTTACAACGTCGCCGCTAAATGCCTTTTTAGAGCAAGGTTTATAATAATTGCTCAAAATTGCTACCACCGCCAGTAATGCAAGCTTGGTAGCATCGGTAGAATGATTGGCGAACAGATTCAAATACGCCGGGTATTTCACGCACGCCACCATTGTCAGCCAATCACGCCATATGTAGAGGTCGCCAAGCATGATGCGTGACTGTTGGTGGATGCATTTCCAGCAACTGTTTTAACATTTTCTGTACGGAATCACTCGTTAAGTATGCTGCTAATGAACATTTTATGTTTCCGTTAATGTGTTATGTTTTTGTGTTTGTGCCCCAACGCGTCACTTCCGCCCATATATTCCTATACAATAATTGTTTGTTTAAGTGAGCTTTACCACCTCTCAAGGTTTGTCCCATGATTTTAGAATCACCCTTTATTGTTCGTGGTTAATACGAAATTCTCAAAAGCTCTGCTAAAGATATACTTTGATCTTCAAATATTATCATTCGCGCCGTTTCGACAACATTCATTTTGTGGACTTTTAATTTGGCACCGGGGCGTGGCATCTTCAGGGGAAATGTTGCCCAGTCCAGATAATTTTTTTTTTAATGTTGAGTTAAAAAAAGTGTTAGGGCAATATTTAATTACCAATATTCACAAAATGAGCTGAACTACGGTGTTACAACCTGGCACGCTTATTAAGCGTATGAGTTTCCATCGTCTCACATTGTACTGTTGGCTCACCTTAACTGTACGATTTCAAAGGGAGCCGAATTTCAAGTTGTTATATCTACTTAACGTGACGACTCAGTAGACAAATTCAGTGTCCCGACGGTTTTAAGTCATTAACGTGGCGGGCACTTTTGACAGGTTTTCATTTTTTTTTCGAATTTCAGGAAGTTGCACTTTTTTAGAAACTTATTTTGCTAGCTCTTCCCCAACCATTTTTGAATGGTGTGTAAGAATTTCCCAGTTTATGTACGTTGTTCCTACTTTTCCCCCTGATTCACCCGCAACAAATTGCATGCGAAACCCGCGGGTTNGATTTCAAAGGGAGCCGAATTTCAAGTTGTTATATCTACTTAACGTGACGACTCAGTAGACAAATTCAGTGTCCCAACGGTTTTAAGTCATTAACGTGGCGGGCACTTTTGACCGCTTTTCATTTTTTTTTCGAATTTCAGGAAGTTGCACTTTTTTCGAAACTTATTTTGCTAGCTCTTCCCCAACCATTTTTGAATGGTGTGTAAGAACTNCTAGCTCTTCCCCAACCATTTTTGAATGGTGTGTAAGAATTTCCCAGTTTATGTACGTTGTTCCTACTTTTCCCCCTGATTCACCCGCAACAAATTGCATGCGAAACCCGCGGGTTCGGCTACTGTCGTTTTACATCGATCACATGTTCGGCTACTGTGGGTTACGTCGACCGCAGTATCGTGTATTGCGGTTTCCATCGACCGCAGGTTCGGTCACTGCGGGTTACATTGACCACAGGATCAGTTACTGTGCGTTACGTCTACCGCAGTTTCGTGAATGAGTGGGCTGCTCTTAACAGCGAGGTCTTGAGAACCGACGAAGTTTCGTGTATTGCGGTTTCCCTTGACAGCAGGTTCGGCTACTGCGGGTTACGTCGGCCATGGGCTCTGCTTCTGCAGGCGATACGTTGATATTTTTGTGCACACGTCGCCTGATTTAACCGTTTAACCGCACAGAATAATTCCACGGAGTTCCGCGGGCCTGACACCTGGTAATGTTTTAATGTGGCTAAATTTCTAAGGGTTTTAATGTAGTTTAATTTGGGAAATATAATTGTTAAAACTATTGTGTGAAATTAAATTCAGTCGTAATACAGTGCTTAATACGTCTGAAATGAGAGCTCTGCCACCAAGGCTCCATTCTCTCCCTAATGGANGTTTCGTGTATTGCGGTTTCCCTTGACAGCAGGTTCGGCTACTGCGGGTTACGTTGGCCATGGGCTCTGCTTCTGCAGGCGATACGTTGATATTTTCGTGCACACGTCGCCTGATTTAACCGTTTAACCGCACAGAATAATTCCACGGAGTTCCGCGGGCCTGACAACTGGTAATGTTTTAATGTGGCTAAATTTCTAAGGGTGTAAATGTAGTTTAATTTGGGAAATATAATTGTTAAAACTATTGTGTGAAATGATATTCAGTCGTAATACAGTGCTTAATACGTCTGAAATGAGAGCTCTGCCACCAAGGCTCCATTCTCTCCCTAATGGACGTGAGCGTAGACCCCGACGAGATGCGATAGAAATAAAAAGCCTCTTTTAAGATGGATCGCCGGTGGAAACACATGCTTTCTATGCCCTTGGCTGCATTCCATTTGGTACTCTCACCCACATTTTTCCTTTTTTGCATACACTGCAGTCGTCATTCGAAATCACGAAGCGTTGTTCCTCTACGTCAGCGCTGACCGGCGGCAATAACCGGTGTTTTCCTACCGGCTTCCGCCCGGATGTATGGCGGTCAGCAATCCGAAACACGAAACGCGGGATGTGGTCGGAACTGGAGTGCCTGCCCCCTTTTCCCCTTCGCCGCTTCCCCTACAACACTGCCATGAACCCTTCCGCTCCTACTCCAAATCCGTTCGGTTCGCCGCATTTCTTGGCTGCGTGTGTTTGCCAGTGTTCGTACGCGCACACCTCGCACGCTTGGTAGCAACGCGCTACTACGCGGCCCGCAGAACAAGCATACGCCTTTAAAATCAACACGGTGGTCGAGGCATGGAGATTTATTTCCTTTTCCGTGCGTAAGTTTAGGTTAGATCAGTTCATGTACCGCCTCCCGGAGGAGTAAAATGAGAGAGTGAGGGAGGAAGTTAGGGCGGCTCTTAACATCGAGATCCTGAGAGCCGATGAGGGTGAAGCGAGGTGAGTACGGAGCACCGCCGGAATGCAAAGGCAGGGGGAAACGGAGATCCCCGAGAAAACCCTCCGACCAGAGGCATCGTCCGGCACGATGCCCACGTGCGAAAATCGGGGGGCAACCCGCCGGGAATTGAACCCGGTTCGCCTTGGTGGNAGAACAAGCATACGCCTTTAAAATCAACACGGTGGTCGAGGCATGGAGATTTATTTCCTTTTCCGTGCGTAAGTTTAGGTTAGATCAGTTCATGTACCGTCTCCCGGAAGAGTAAAATGAGAGAGTGAGGGAGGAAGTTTGGGCGGCTGTTAACATCGAGATCCTGAGAGCCGATGAGGGTGAAGCGAGGTGAGTACGGTGCACCGCCGGAATGCAAAGGCAGGGGGAAACGGAGATCCCCGAGAAAACCCTCCGACCAGAGGCATCGTCTGGCACGATGCCCACGTGCGAAAATCGGGAGGCAACCCGCCGGGAATTGAACCCGGTTCGCCTTGGTGGGAGGCAAGTAGCCTAACCACTACATCATCACCGCTGCCCCGTAGGGGGAGGAGGGGGGTGTAATGAGCGACAGTATAAAATAAGGGTCATGTGTCTGTGTCAGACACATGGCTTGAGTTTTGTGTTCCTATGTTAGAGGTTAATATTTTCTACTCTATATGGGGATAACATGTAGGCAACGGATGGAATACTTGGTTTTAATGGCTTTAAACTACGTATATGAACAACCTCTTTCATTTGGCACAGAGATCAGTGCGATAGCCCATCGGATCGTGAGATATCCTGCCCAGGAATTCCCGCGCACACTCAAAACCGTCGCATGACGGCACGGACCCCACCCGTGCCTCGCGCATGCCCGGTGCCAACTATAGGTCAATCTCGCATCGCAGTCTTATACCTGTTCGAAACGGGATGGCAGTGTATTTCAATCGCGTTGTTAGTCATGAAATTATATCATACACGTTAAAAGTTTATGATCATCATCAGTAAATGTGTTAAAATACTTTCCTGGTTTTAATTTTTTTTGTGCAATCTGTGTTATAAAATTTGTTAAAATTTTAACTATCAAACCCCATTTCAGCGTGGTTACATTATTCAAACCGGCGAAATAATTTGCAAGTTATGATTTCTGAAACAATTGCATACATTTCGAATGACCATACATATTTTGTGTAGAAAATTGTAGAGCCACAATTATTTTACAAATATTTTAGTGTAATATGTATTTTAAATTTACCTGTTATAAACAAACCTGAGAGAATAAACCAAACTAAGACCATAATAAATTTGCAAACTAGTTTTTTTATTATTTTTTACTTTAAATCTTATTGAAAAGAAAATTTGCTACATATTTGCAAAAACTGAAGCCTAAATATTTTTCTGATGAACTGAGCTAGTGAGACGAGGTTTCCAAAAAGTGTTAGTTATGTTTCCACTCAAGGGATAACATTAAACGTTTGTTACCAGAAAATTATAAATTCACTGATTATTTCTAACCATGTCGGGACATAAAATTTCAGTGGTAATTTCGTGCCGTGGTTGTGTATAAAATGGGGGGAAAAAAAGCGTATTACTGAACATAAATTGGCAAACTGTCGGAATGAGTTAAGTGTAGCAAAACACAATGAGAAATTGCAACTGAATTAGGCATTCCGAAGTCATGTATATCAAAGACAATACAAAATATTTTGAAGTGAGATGCATAATAAAATGTGGAAGCGATCTATTTAAAACAACAAGTTTTCGCATGCAACCTAATTTTCAATACAGGTTTTTAAAGAAATATCAAATTATTCGACAGTGTTTTCTTATTTCTGTTAGTGATTTATTTCCTATACAGGGGACAGGAAAATCTCGCTAGTTAAACGACTTGTAGGATAGACTCCTCTGTCGTTTCTATTTTTGAGCCTCAGCATAGGCGGCTGCCCCAGCGTGTAGCCAGTAATACCTCAGGCCAGGTGGCGTGAGATTCAATGCTTGTTTCCTTTTACGTCTGTTACTGGTTCAGAGTTCACCTGGGCGCGTCTGGTAAAATGTGATCCAATTACAAACAAAACAGAAATGTAAATGTGTTTTAAGTTTAGCTTGTTCCTACAATGAATTCGCGAAATTTTCCAGTCCTTCCCTATACTATGTGATGTCGGATTTTTCATTGACTTCTCCCATGGTCCTGAACATTTTATGCGTACTGAAGTGTCGGGATGGATTACCCTGTAACGTTACATCGCCCCTTGTGTCGGTTTGATTTTGAAGACTCGTTCACGTCAAACTTGGCTTCAGGAAATTTTTTGATATTGCGGGAGTACCTCGACTACACCATCAAAATTCACGACTCTACGCGAACCTGGTGTTGCACTCGTAGCGGCTTTAGTGCGCGTTTGGTACACGTGCGAGCGGGCGAACCTTATACGTCTCGTATCGCTCAGTTACACCTCGTATCTCGTCGAGCCAGCTTTTGCTGGACCCCCGGCGGTCTAGCCACAACCCCTGGCCCATTAGCCGGAAGGTCTGAACATGCGCTGTGGGTTCGTCTGCGCTTGTTTGTCTCTCGCCCGACTCGTGTCCCGGTGGTCGCGGTTGTTATTCGCTCCCGGCCCGGCTTTACGTTAGCGGCTCGTCCCCAGGAATGTGATTTTCCAAGCTCCAGTCACAGCGAATGCTCATGAGACTCTCCTTGTTTTTGTTTTCTTTCATTTTTTCCGCTGCCATTGCGTAAAAAAAAAAAGAGTCTACACGTAGCTAACGTTTGATTGAGCACTTTGCAATCCATGATACGTTTCTTCTCGCTGTACTGCGTCTATTCCACTACTTTATTAAAAATTAATATTCAGGAGTGCTATTCTGAAAGTTCTTACACTGGCAGCACTGCTCCGAGTTTATATGGAAGCGATTCTCTGACTGTATATCCCCTGCTTTGTTTGTACGCGTAAAGCCAACACACAGTTGTCGTTTTTATGCTCTCTATAAAAATTGAACTGCAGTGTGTGTTACAATAGAAGATGAGAAGGAGATGCCATTAACAACCAGGATCTAACTATGCGGGTGATTTTAAAGTTAATTTTAGGCACGTAATTCGCTGTACAGAAGACATAAACTAGCTTTATGAAGAATCATTTTTTTCCAAGGTAGCACTAATCCACATGTGGCTCGAAAGGTTATGGAATCTTTAGAGAAAAGTGACGGGAAGTCTCAACACTTTTAAAAAAAATTGTCCCTAAAACTACGGAATATGCCGGTTACAAGTTATCCAGATATCTGCGTTAAATAACGGTCTCTTCGTTCTTTCCAATAACGCTCTCTTCGTTCTTTCCAATAACGCTCTCTCCGTAAATTTCACATAAATCTCCGTAAATTAACGGAACGAATCGACAAACTTGCAAGTTTTTGTAATCTGCTCTTTAAGAAAAATGAGAAACAAAAATAGTTTTACTTGCGTTATGCGGGTGATTCACTGTATAAAATGACTATAGAAAAAAAATTAATATTTTGTCCGGTGGCGGAATTTGAACTCGGAAAGGTTTTTATCAGTCCAACAAGTTTTCCACCTACTTACCACGCTTTTACACGAGTTAGTGTTGTAAATACAGATTTACACACAATTAATTATGTTCCTCTTAGTATTTAGTCAAGTTAGAGCGTCTGCGATTTTTTTTTCTTAATGTATTTCACTGTGTATAACAGAAATTAAAAAAAAAATTCAATATTTTGTCGTGTAGTGAGATTTGAACACTATTCGAAAAATTAACACTTAATAACTCAAACCACTCACTTTAACACGAAGTAGGTATTTCGTAAATATGGATTTTACATGAAAGTAAAAAATGTCCTGCCTTAGTTTCAAGTCGTGTTAGAGAACGCTTGCTATATTCGCGGTTTATAAAACGAGATTACGATAAAATTATTTTATTTTCGTTATGTGCGTGTTTCACTGTGTATACAGAAGTTTTGTCCTGTAGCGGAGTTTGAACAAGAATCAACTATTTGGCACTCACCTACTACTATTTTACACGAAGTAATATTGTGAAGATGGGATTTTATACGCTTCAGGTATCATCTGCATTGTTCGTATATGGAAATAGAAGCCGTGAGAATACGAAGAACTTTCGTATTTTATATTTACGGAGCTCATTTCCGTTATTTGTCATTACGGAGTATCTTTCCGTAAATTAGCTCTACATTCCCGTTAACATTTCCGTAAAGCTACAGAGATTTCTAACAGTGTGGGTTCCCCACTGTACAGTCCAGACTTAACACCCTGCGGTTTATGGGATTTTCCAATGCTTAAGAAAGAGTTAAGAAGAAAGACCTTTAGCAAGGACCAAAAAGTGAAAGCTGCTACATCCATAATTTTACACCGATACTCAGAAAATAGTCAGCAATATGTGTTTGCGAAGCTAGTGAATCGCTGGAAACGACCTGTAGAGTGTGAAGCGTGTTATTTCTGAAAGTAAACATACTGAAAAGGTGTTTTTTCCCCAACTGCTTTCCAAAGAGTCATTGTTACATATAAAAGTGATTTTTTGATTTAAAATCAGTGTCGTGGTCACGAAGAATCGTCATTTTATTCTGCAAAAGTGCGCTAACACACTAGCCGAAACATGCAGAAAATTGGTTGACAGTTTTTTTTTTCGGATACGCACAGTGGACGCCCATTAGCAACGGACGTCATAAGGCGAACTTCAGGTTACAGGCCAAATGTTTTTTTTTCTCATGGAGTGTATCTTCACTCTTGTCGAAAAGCAGTACGTCGCAAAAGCAACAGCGTTCACCACATAAGAGCCTGTTCGTAACGCCGCAGATTCCCAACGGTGGTGCAGTTTCCCCGTCCATAATACGTCGAATCTGACAGGTCCCCCATTTGACGCAGACACAGTGCGCAGTTCCCATTTTCTACACTCACGGTACCGTGACTGTGGTCAGCGCGTCAGTTCAATACAGCAGCAGAATATATCGACACTGAGACGCACAGTGCCGTACATCGAAGCCGACACAACTGCTCCTGTCCTGCCGACAACAACCTTCTCAGGTTCCTTTCTTATTCTTTCATCTAATATGTGGCGGTAGTTAGTTATCTTCTTGACATCTTATTCATCATAACAAAAAATCATTATGTGCCGTCCGACAACACAATTCCATGCAGATCCCCGTATAGGGGCAGTAAGTCTTGTTTATGTAAATGCAATACCTGTAGTACTATAAAAATGCGCTAATAAATAGTTTATGTTCATTTTTTTGTGTCACAAGGTTTGTAAAAGAATGATAGTCCTGACTTAATGTTTCTCAGTAAAAATTTTTGAAAACGTAAAAGATTGTTATACATATTTTATAGCCTACTGATTTAATGGGAAAGAATTACAAATTAAAACTTACTCTAATTCATTGAGGGTTCAACAATGAACAGCTCTATAATTACATACTCGAACAATCTACTAGCAAAAATGCGCTCAGAGTATCCATTAATGTGTCATCCCCGTACTTTACAAAGAACGGCACCACACGAAAGCAAATCTGATGTATTCAAGTTGGAAGTAAATTTTCAAGCAATGAAAATGACTTTTTTTTTCGTAGGTAGATGTAAGCAACAAGCAACAACCGTAAATCACGAACGTGTAGTTTAACAAATGTAGTATCTATTAACGTGCCAGAAATAATTGTTTGGATTTCAAATATTCGCCGCCGTGTTCTCATCTCCCTACCACCGTTTACCTCGCCAAAGCGTCGAAATAACGCCCAGAAGAATTTCCCAATAGGTGAGCTCGTACCAGTTCGAAACTCCGTTTTAATTGAAATAATGAATCACGTAGCCGGTGTCCTCCGCCAGTTTCTGCCCGGCGTGAGGGTGTTGAAGCAGTTGAGTGTACAGTCGTGGAGGCGAGGGTCTGATAACCACACGTTCCGATAACCGAAACACGTTCGGATATTTGAACGAGAGCAATCGCTGTGAATTGAGCTAACGAAACACAAAATCCTCGTGTTCTCTTGTGCTGAAAACGGCACGCTCTTGGAACGTACATTTTTAGATGCTCTCTCTTAAATATTAATGCAACCACGATATTTTTACTTTCGTGTGTAATATAGTACATTTTTATCTTAACAAAGAGAAAGAGAGAAAGGAAAAAGATCTCTTTTGACTAGTTGTACCGGAACTCGAATTATCACTAATAAACAAAGGTTGTTGGTGGACAAAAATAAATAAATATGCATCGTTGGATATTTTATTATAGGCAAGAATTTATTCAGGTTTTGCATAGGTTTTCCATGACCATAAGCTGAGAGTTTCTCATTCATTCCCTCAAAATGCAAAGCTGGAACCACTTGCGGAAATTAACC
>NQII01000226.1:163917-184018 GCA_002778355.1 Clitarchus hookeri
TTTTTTTTTTTTTTTTTGTGAGTAGACATATTGGGGACACGTTTAATAGTTTAGTCATAAAACGCGTTTTTTAAACATGCCGCAAAGCAGTCGGCGACCGCCTTAGCACTGACAATAATTGGAATGTAAAAGTAGTTAAAAGTTTGGCGTCTATATTAGATGTGTGATGCTCGAAACTGTTGATCAGTGATTTTTTTTTCCGTAACTCTCGTATATTCAGGCATGCGCAGACGTACGTATTATCCATGCTTTTAAAAACGCCAGTGTGTCACTATAGCAACGAATGACTGGAATGGAGAGGAGCGATATGGACGGCTCTTAACTAGATCCTGAGAGCCAATGAGAATGAAACGAGGTGGATATGGGAGGAAACGGGAGAACCTCAATAAAACCCGCCGACCAGCGGCGTTGTCCAGCACTGATTCCTACGTGATGAAATGGGAATCGAACCTACCTCGTCTTGCTGAGAGGCGTGTTCTCTAGCCACTACGCAAACCGCGGCCCCCCAGCAACGAATGACTACACGTTTCAAGGGTCACGATAATGTTAAATTTTATATTATGCGAAAGGACACGCAAACCTTGTGGGCGCCAAGAATAAATTCACAGGGCTTTCAAAATGTTCAATAGTTATAATATTAATTAATAACTACTAATTATTAATAGTGAACCAGATTTACTGAAGCGTAAGTCGTATCAGGTTTTGGGGGATATTTAAAATATGTGCGAAAATATATGTAACGTATAATTAAAGAAAGTTTTCGGCTGTTATTTTCCTTGTCTGCTGTGCTCAAACAAGGATCGAGGAGGCCGGATTGGCAACGTTTCGAACGCGACTTTGGCACAACTCTGTTTCACTTACTTATATCATGAATATCCTGTTGTTTAAAGCCCTTTCCGTGCATAGCCGCTGGGTGTGAAAATCTGTTATTCAGGGAACTTTACAGGATAAACAAGAATGAATTAAGATACTGTTTACTTTAAAGGCGTTTTCTATTAAATTCTCCCGTATATCAAGGGTTTTGAGTTTAAACCGCGCTTTCGGTAACTGGAAGATAGAACAAATTTGGCTACGCGAGAAGGGAAACTTTGGGTGTTCCATTCGTCTAAATGGTTGTGAGTGACCAGGTGACGTGTATTTCAATATGCGCTGACCTAAAAAAAATAAATTTCGTTGGTTTACACATTTAATCGTTGTTTTAGAATTTCGGATATATAGCATTTCGAGACATTCTAATTTACGGAGTGTCAGGTTATTGTCGGACACGGACTGCACCACACGAATTTGTGATCAAAACTAAGTAGAAAATACTGTTTAGTAAAAATGCATAAGACCCTCAGTTTACGCGAAAAACGACATGGCAATGTCCAAAACCCATTGTAACAAACCTGTAGTATTCCAATTAGATAAAGGCGAGATGATGNGAAAAACGACATGGCAATGTCCAAAACCCATTGTAACAAACCTGTAGTATTCCAATTAGATAAAGGCGAGATGATGTGGCAGTGCTCCATCTAATGTGTCGAGGCATACGGTAAAGGAACGAGCAGAGCTCAGTGGTGCCAAAGAGACCATGGAGTTCACATGCAGGGTACTGGGACATGGCAATGGCCATGGGTGCATCCGGCTACCAAGCTCCGTACATGCTGCATGCATCCAACGTGTGGAAAAGTGCATTGCAATGGGCAGAGTAAACGTCGAACACCTGTTATGACGTTTCGAAGTTTTCTATACTGATGCCGTATGCTGTGCTTGACGTGAAATGTAGTAATTTTTCCTACTTCAGTGTCGTTCTTCTTGTAAGTTAAGGGCCTTGCGCTTATTTAACAAAGAATATTTTCTACTTCGTTTTGATCACAGATTCGCTTAGTGCGGTCTGTATCCTCGAATTACCTGACAACCTGTATACAATTTTTTCAGTTTTTGTAATAAATACACAGCACACTTGACGCCCACAGCGTCCCTATATTTTATTCGTCCGTACCACGCTCTAACGAAGCTCGCAGGCGAACGACATCAATCAGGATTTAGGGCCTGGCAGCCGGGACGAAAGGAACGGCGCCAGATCGGCCCTACAAGACGACCATTTGCATGGGAAAGCGGACATGCGGGAGAATAGCGTCACGGTGTGGAATCAGGTGACAGCGGGAAGAACACGAAGGCAGCGGCCAGGGGGAGATCCCGAAGTATTCCCACAACGCTGAACAAACAACAAACCTCCAGCTAGAATAGAAGGGCAGACGCCAGACTCCGCGAGCAGGCAGGAACGGCGAGACGTATTTATGACCTCGCCAGGCTGTGCTTTGTCCCAGGCTTTCGACCACAATAAAAACCGAGAGAGCGTTTGGACGAACGCAACGAGAGGCCCCTTTTCAATTATTTCCGCACGGACAGAACGGAGTGCTGAAACTGGTAAACCAGAACAAAACAGCGGACGCTGGACCCAAGTAGAGAGCTGGAGTACACGCCCGCGGTTGATTACCCAGGGGGGCGGTCCGCGGCTACCTGGAGAAACCGGGGCAGTTTAATATGGCAATGAGGGCCTACAAAACCGGAGGAGTCCGAGGAAACATGGCAGTCGGCCGACGAGATTCCGGGAGGGAGGAGTGATTCCGCAGGAGACGAGAACGGCAGCCAGCCGCCATCAGACGCAGAGTCCTGCGTCGACCCGAGAAGGAGGGACGTCGAGACGAGTCACCGAGGCGCCCGTGACAGGACGAGAGCAGTTCCAGCTCACCGGACCTCATCTGCAAGAACAACTACCAGCACAGCAAGCCAGATAAGTACAGTCATCCAGCGAGTGTGAAGGACCTTTAGTAGTTATCCCGCAGTGTGAAGGATCTTTTAGAATCATCCAACAAGTGCGACGAAGATCCCCCCCCCCCCCTTTTACGACGCGAATTGTACGGAGCATACGTAGAAAAGGGAGGGAGTTGTCTCAAGGGCTCATGTATCAATTCACATGTTCATGCAACAATAAAACCTCGATTTGTGAAATATGAATTATCCTGTATTCATTCATTAGTGAATTGGACCATTAAACAACAGTGTCGAAGCATTCCTACGCCCGATCACTGAGGACTAGTATTAAGTGTTGGCGCCTCACGCCACAGAACAGATTACAACACCTACGTCCAAACCTCAGCTTTGGCAGGTGTCACACTTGCTGTATCACAGTCTTGCTTTTTTCGGCTCGTTACTCTGTTTTCTTTAACCTTCGCGCCCTTTCATTGGTCGCGCAGTATTATATTAATGGTTTTTTTTTCATATTATAACTACTAATCCAATTTTCATTCTCAAAATTCGTTACTGGTTAGTGTTTTGTCTTCAGAATGTGTGTGATATTATGGTAATTCTGGTAATTGACAACAAATACAAATATGTTTTCTCTGCGTTTCTATAAGTTATTTTATCACCAACGGTTAAAAAGTTACTAATTATATTTATTTAAAATCAGTTTGTGTTTTGTAACTCGTTGCAATGATGTCAATGAAAAGCTCATGAAAGGATGGACGCAAGAAAATTATCATCTTATACAGATATATATTTAATTTTTCTATTTTCATTAAAACTTTTTTTTTTCACGAATAGGACTTTAGAATTTCAGTTAGGTATCGTAAAAATTTTCCTCTACCTTTAAATGTTGGCTTTAATTTAATGACATTCGCGTTACGGTAGTTTCGTATCAAGTTTTTCCTAGCTTACGCTGAAGCTCTACATGACGCTATGCGCTGTTTCTTATAAAACGATTCGTACCGTATATAATGTAAGAAAATTTACATCAAGTTGTACTCGGACATTTGAGTATTAAAATACTCCATTCAAAATTTCAACTCAACTTCTTTCATCGACGCTATTTATATTAAACAAGATACCAGATATTTGACTCGTTCTCGACCCTCAGATGCCCCCTTTCAATGTCCAACTAACGGGCGTACTGCATTTAAATGCGACACATACATAACTGGCTGTATAAGAAGCGTGGTTACAGGAGGACACGGCACTATCCTCTAGTCCAGTCCGTTCGTTGTGACTGCGCGAAGTGATGTTCGCTGTCCTTGGCAGCTGCAGAGGTTGGCACATTGGCTGCTGTAGTTACAGGATTATCAGCTATCGTCGTGCTTTTGTCTTAGGAGCCTTTCGAGCATAGGCGTGGCCAGAATTAGCCAATTTTCAGATACAGGCTGATCACATTCAACATACAGGATGGACAAGGCT
Organism: Clitarchus hookeri; assembly: GCA_002778355.1. Taxonomy (NCBI): domain Eukaryota; kingdom Metazoa; phylum Arthropoda; class Insecta; order Phasmatodea; family Phasmatidae; genus Clitarchus; species Clitarchus hookeri. Next base: position 168,136 of record NQII01000226.1, read on the forward strand.
AGCACAACTGTATCTGCGATGTTTACTTCAAGGACGTTGGTGTCCATCTTCCTCTAGTACAGTGAAACTGACATAACAAAAATTGAGCCTCGCTCTACAACGTTATTTGGAGTTGTAAGCCGCAAAAAAAATAAAATAAAATAAACATTACGTTATTTGTTTATTTATTTATTTTTACATCTTTTCATTTTTAGAATGCCTCTTCTTTTGCATACCTGGACCATCCTGTAGTCACGCCTATTGTTACTAGTAGTACAGTACATACAGTAAATCATGAACCTGTAAACAGTGGAACAATGCATGTTTACTGTAGGTTGTTCACGATAAACTGAGCTCTTTTGAAATCAGTCTTTGATAAAGGTAACTGTTCCTATCGGCATATATTTCAACAGGCACACTGAAGGGCATGCGTCCAGTTAAGTTGGCAACGATGGAGGAAACGTAGTTCCGTGTATTAAAGTAGAATTAAAATTGTTAGGTAAACATTCATGGGTTCTAAAATTGTTAATTTGTTTTTGTGTTTATTGGTAATGCATATGCGCGTAAGAATTCACACACGTCTTAAATAATAATTTTTATAATACGTTCGCAGTTTTACTTGACTGACGTATGAATAAAGTGATCAAGCCCATGGCAATGTAAATTTTACATATGTTGGAAGAATACACAGTGCATACAAGTAGATCTTAGGCAGGCTTTCAAAAGTGCTCCGTATCCTGTGAACAGCATATACCTGCGCGTATTGGGAAACTGCGTCGGTGAATTGCAATAGACAACTTATTGCGCAGTTTGGTGTGCGGAAATCATTTGAAAATTGGGGCAGTGACTCGCATTGAGTCGGTGAATGCCTACCATAACATGGACAGGAGGGCCTAAGCATGCCTTAATGCTAATGCAAACCAATTTCGACACGTGCTGGATGGTCAGAATTCGTCTCATGCCCGTTTGGAATAACACTGAATTACATTAATCTGATCGCATGTTATAAAATGAAGGGTATCAGGGGCTGATAGCGAGTGAAAATATAATCGAACGACACCAAAAAATTGCACTAACTTTTTTTACGAAAACATAAGTCGAAAACACACACGCTATCTACGTATAAGTTCAGTCGTAAAGATGGTATACGTCTTTGCAAGTGCGACTGAATCATCAGTTTACTGCAATGATAACAAGCAAGATATATTCTATTTGTCATTTAAGTGTTAATTACATATAAAATAAAATTATAAGTTTTGTGTGTGCAATTTCACAGTGATTTTAACTTGATTGNATTTAAGTGTTAATTACATATAAAATAAAATTATAAGTTTTGTGTGTGCAATTTCACAGTGATTTTAACTTGATTGTAACAGTTATCTCATACTTCAGAATCCTCGACTATATGAGTACCCGAGTTATATGTTATGTTTTAAATAATTTTAATTATAAACTTGCGAATCGCACCTTTACGCGATATTTAAAATAAATAGCTTGAAAAAGTTATGGATAAATGTCTACACACCCCGTGCATACAATTACGATTTAGTAAACTGTGTTGGTGATTTACCTTGATTTGCTTTATGGCCCCACTTTTATACCGATAATCTACTCCAAGGTGACTTTGAGTCCTAAACTATCTTTCACCTGGCATTAAAAATTGCACACATACTGTATACAAGACTTACTTGTGATTTAAAGCCGGAAAATCTTTGTCGGAAAGAAATACCTTTACACCGTTAGTCACAAATGTAGTGCAAGAATGCCATAGTGTCACCGGGAGAGTTAGCACTGTGGCTATCTCTGTGGCGCAGATGGTTTCGTGCCGGATTACGACGCGAAGGATTCCGGGTTCGAGTCCCGGTTCAGGCATCGCCGTGCACGTTTGTAGTAGTCACTGGAAATGGGAAAATCTAACCGAACACTACAAGNCATAGTGTCACCGGGAGAGTTAGCACTGTGGCTATCTCTGTGGCGCAGATGGTTTCGTGCCGGATTACGACGCGATGGATTCCGGGTTCGAGTCCCGGTTCAGGCATCGCCGTGCACGTTTGTAATAGTCACTGAAAATGGGAAAATCTAACCGAACACTACAAGTTAAATTAAACATAACAAAAAATAGCTGACGTCCGTGGCGTCGTTCGGTACATGCCCGCTTACAATGCTAGGTGATCAAGGTTGGAGTCCCGGGTAAGACATGGTTATAAATTGAAGCAATTTTTACTAGTTGCCCTACATGGGAAAATGCCACCGAACATTGTAAAAAGTTAAATAAACGTTAGTTAAAATAGCCATTGGCCGTGTCGCATATTGTTACGTGCTGGTTTGCAATGCGAGGCGTTCCTGGTTCGAGTCCCCGTAAGGCATGGGTTTTAAATGGGGTACCTTTGTAGTAGTCACCCTATATGAGAATATGTCAGTAAACTACTTGAAAAATTGAAATTAACGTAAATAAACTGTTTAATTTAATTTCTCCTAATTAAAAAAATATATTATAAGTAAAGGAATATTTTAATATAAATTCAAGTTAAATCTATTTTACATTATTATAATCCAATGATGAATATTAATTAATAGAACGAATATCATAATACATATTATTAATATAACTGCAATATATTAAGTATAAGTTATTTTTATAATGATAAACGTCTATTTGATAGTACTAACGTATGAAATGGTAAATAAATTGAATATAAAATCTTGTACACAATTCATTCCGTCGCTTTTTCGTTCAAAATGAAAAAAAANGAAAATTCCTATGGGTCGTTAAGTTTATATTGGATTAATTAATACTGCACCGTTGTTATACTTTTTACTTACTATTATTTCATATGACAATGACAAAGTATGTCATAAGTTTCGGTTGTACAAAATAGTGTTGGGCTCTTGAACACCATAAGTGTCGATCGAAACATCACAACTTTCCAATCAACTTTAACGTCGACGGGAGTGAAGAGTGATAGAGGTGAAGCCACGAAGGAATGCAAGAGGGGAACACCCCGAAAAAATCCGCCGTGCCACAGCAACGTCCGATATGAAGTTCTGTAGTAACGCCGCCAGAACTGAAACCGGACAGCCTACGTGGAAGTGGAGGGGGGAGAGATTTGGGCGGCTCGTAACATCGAGGTCATGAGAGTCGATAAGGGTGAAGCGAGGTGAGTATGCAGCAGCGCTGGAATGGAAGGGCGAACCCGGTTCACCTAGGCGGGAGGCGAGTAGTCTGACCACTAAACTACCGCGGCCCTGTGACTAGTTGGAAGACCGATGAGCTAGCCACTTATCAACTGCGGCTCCTTCCAACAGATAAACTACTATGCGTAAAAAAATAAGAATGCCAGCAATCTCTATAAAATTTAGCTACTTTGAATCTCCTACAAATTCAGTAGGCCTACAGGTCCCAGCTGATGCAGTGGCATAATTTTGTTTGTTCGTGTTTCACAGCCATCAAGTGTGTGTATCTCTAGGGTATCCTACCGTTGTCCCATCCATTAATTAGCCACTTAAAAATGAAGTGCAAATACACCCCCAGGGAGAGAGGGTATGGGGAGCGTCGTGTATGACTGAACGTCCGAGCTAAATCACCGCATCATTTAAAATGATTAATCCCCTTGGTACCAAATTGGCAGAATCGTACGGTGTTGTGTACTTTTTAACCTAGTTACCTTGACAAGGACCTCTGACCGAGTACGCTCTTTCACATATTTCGTTTAATCGTGTACACAGTTGTGAAAACTTTTGAAAGCCATCTTAGTAATATACTCAAACCCAATTTTATATATTCTTCCGCCATATCTAAAGTTAGCTCTGCCGTATGGCCAACAAATATGATAGAAACATATTNCCCAATTTTATATATTCTTCCGCCATATCTAAAGTTAGCTCTGCCGTATGGCCAACAAATATGATAGAAACATATTATATTATTTCCAAGCCAATTATTACTTTGGTAAATATAAACGACAACCAATGTCATTGGCTACCAGTCTGAATAACTAACGTTTTGTAAGTAGAGGCTCAAACTCAACATTTCTCTATACACCACAGGCNCATTGGCTACCAGTCTGAATAACTAACGTTTTGTAAGTAGAGGCTCAAACTCAACATTTCTCTATACACCACAGGCTTATGTACTAGCTTGTACGTGATTATTTCAATCTATTTCTACAAGTGTTACTTGGTAATTATCCCGCAGGGTGTATTAGGAAACGAGTGGCCTATTCACAGAAGTTATAAGAATGTACAAGTGCCTCCAATCAGTGTTTCCCTAATTATATAAGCAGTAGAGGGAAGGAAATTTTTCGACGATGGCTTTCAAAAGTTTTTAGTTAAACTTCAGCCTGTTATGAGATCGAGGGAAAACTAAATTGTTTTTAGGCTGCACTGTAATATTAATTTGCTCGAAGGTCCATTTTCGCTATTGGCTGTGGTCTGGGTGTGAAGCTATTCGCTCATTTGAGTGAGTAAATGGGAATCNGTGAAGCTATTCGCTCATTTGAGTGAGTAAATGGGAATCCGGCCACCATAATCCTGAATTCCTGTGATTTTTCTTCAGAAATATGAGCCGTGTCAAATATACATTATCCGATCATTAATGTAGCAAGATACTACAACGCTTTGAAATGAATTATGACGGGCAAGATTTTCACGATAGTCTATCAGTATGTCTAGCGATCACCCGTAGAAGAAATTATGTTTATAGTCGTGGTTTTTTCGTACTTTTTGAATCAAACTTTTGATAAACCTCCCCATTGATGACGTGTTTTGTTGTTTCCTATATATGCCGTGTACATCGAGTATTTTAGACTTGTTTTCACGTACAAATATCCTTATTTTTGGTTAAATTATACTTTTACTTATATTTGAGGCATAAATTGTAATATGTCATTTACAATTGATATGAGTAAACACAGAGAGAAAATACGTGTGTTGGAAATGCATAGTAATAAATAGTTATGCAAAATATTATCAAACTGAGTGCGCACGAATGCAGAGCGTTGTTTGTCACTTTGGTGTAATTTTCCAATCATGGTTACGTTTTGTTTGCATAAGTTGGAGGAATATTCAGGAAGTAGGACTTTAGCAGGCATTCAGAAAATTTGGGAGTAACCGTGAATGAACTACATAGAGCGTATACCCATTTACCGAGTTGTTTTCCGCAGAATATAAATGCCTGAATTGCCAAAAAAATCAAATAAAATGCCAAATTGTATTGGCGTCCACTAATGGTTAGTAAAAAATTTACAAAAATAAGCGATTTGAATATTTAATTCGCTTTGAGTGACAAAGTTTTGATAGAACTTAAAGAGATCTAATTTACAGAATTTTTTTTTTTTAAGTATAAGTTTGGTTGAAAAACTGAACGTAATCCAAAGTCGCATCCGCATTTGGCCGCGAAATTCTTGATTGCAATACTTGTAATTCTCGAGATATTTTGGCAACAATAGCACAAGAAAGGAAATCAGCTTACCTCTTATTTTGGGTCACTTAATTCAACACACAATATTCTACTTGGTTTCGTAAGTGAACGTGCACAAGCTGCCTTATATCCGTGTAAATTACAAGGACAATGCATCACCGATAGTTGCGTTTATAATTTGCCAAATAATACGACCCTTCCCAGAATGTTTCTTCTCAGTTTCTACGCTTTCACCTGCGCATTGTACTAAGAGTGCCTAAGCTATAGATTAAAAAGAAAAAGACAAAGAAAAATAAAATTGTCATCGTCTTGTCTTTACAAGTAACAAAGGCGACGGGCGGTGGCAGTACACAAAACTGCATTACTGAAGAGCAATTGAAATTTATTTTCCCAACGATTTGGTCATTTTTATTCTGAAGCTGTCTGCGCATTCTGCTTTATAACTCCTTTGAACACATCAAGCCAACGCCACATTATGAATATTTCTAGTTCCTAGATGACAAATTGTATGTGATAATGGACGAGTGAACGCACGGTGGCACACTTAAAATGCCAGTTCTAAGACATAACACCCATCTGGACCACTTACACGTACAATAAATAACTAAAAATTATGACTTTTAAATATTGTGGTTTTTGTATTGAAGTAAACTTACTTTTTTGTTTTTTTTTAATATTAATTTTAGGTTGTTTGTGTATAAATAAAAACAGTCTGTATTTATTTATTTATTTTGAAAATAAATACTGTGTGTAAAGGGACTGTTAAATTTCATCAGAAAAATAATATTTATTAGTTATGAATTCGTTAAGTCTAACTATTATAATTTTTAGCTATTTTTTTTTGTAGTTTATTTCCATTGCTATTGTCTCCAAAACCGGTATTTAATATCTACAGGATTTCCGTGTTTACAATTCCAAAACAGTTGAAAACCTCAATAAATCACGGAGTGAATTAGGGAACCGTGGGTTAGTGTGTAACTTCCTTAAGTCAACGCGTTTGTGGGCTTTTCGCTGTTAATTAGTTACTTTAAAAATCAGCCTATGAAAAAAGTCACTGTCCGTCCTTAACTGCATATATTTTAACGTTTGCACCAAGTGAAATGCTCGTGGTAATGTTGGTGACGAAACAATGAAAGTAGCCACACATATTACCTTCGAATAAGATGTATAAGGTGTATATCTGCACTGAATTTATATAGTCTATTATCTGTTTACATAATGCACTTAGGAGTAGGAATGTGCATGTTTGTAATATATTTACGTTCCTTATACCTTCATATTTACACTCGAATGGCGCACGAGTAAAGTGACCGGTCCATAGCAATGCTGATTTTTCATGTGGCGGGACGATACAAAATGAGAAGAGAATTGTATCTTAAGCAGGGCTGTCCAAAGTGCTCGGTTTTCCCCGCGGACAGACAATACATTGCTGCGCACCTGGCAACATCCCGCTATCCAAGCGCTGCTCAGATCGTTTCAGCGGTCGCTGCGTTGCACTCCTCCAAAACGACGCCCGCCTTCACGCCTGTAAGCTATTCACGGTAAAGTGAGCTCTTTTCATAACCATCTTATTTGGAATAATAGTCAATAAATGTGTTTTATTTTAGCATTTGACACTAACTTCCGAGTGCGGTGGAATAAAGACACTGTGTGTATTACTTGCATGGCAATATTTATTTAGAAAGGTGGTTACAGGATAAAAAATTGGCTGAAAGGTAAAAGTAGCTAGGGCCTAAAAAATGTTCGCTTTACCGTGAACATCCAAATGGTCTATTCGTGGTTTCTTCACACTTTTTGAAATATACCTTTGAAAAACCACCCCTTGTACAACGTGTCTGGCTGTTCCCTATATATGTCATATATCACACGTGTGTTATTCTTATATTAACATAAAAGATTTCTTTTTTGATTAAAGTGAAAATTTACGTAAATTTTATTTATAAATTATAATATATTATTTATAATTCGTATGAATAGAAACAGTGATAAAATAGGTGCGTAGGTAATGCCTAGTAAGAAATAGTTCTTATGCGGAATGTTATTTAAGTGAGTGCGCACGAATATGGGGCGTCGTCCCTTTGCTGCAGTTTTATAGACCTGGTTTAACTTTGTTCGCACGAGGCGTAGCGATAACCTAAAATTAGAACTTTAGTAGGGCTTCAGAAAAGTTTGAAGTATCCTCGAATAGCCCGTACACATCGCCGGGCATATCGACAGGCTGTCGAGCGGTCGCCAACACCGCCAGACCCAAGGGGTCAAGCGCGGTGCGTGGAAGTTGCCGTCGGCGTGGCGAGACACGGTTCGACAGCCTGCCAGCGTGTTCGTCGGTATGCGCGCTCGGAAAGTCAGTCGGACGTCGTTTTGGAGCAGTGCGCGCGGGAACGAGACTAAGCGATGTTCGGGCGGCAGTCTGTTTATGTGTGTATTTATGCAATGTATTTATGTAAGGGTTGTATATATGTAACATACAGTATGTATGTAATGTACGTATACAGGTTGTTTATACATTAGGTAAGTATAGGATGTTTATAAATTGAACCGGCAATCTTTGATCTATGGTCTCAAGTGACTCCAAAATGTGGTACCTCTATTTGAAATTGGACTGGAAGCAGTAGTTTATTACAACTAATGGAGCTAGAACACTGAGTGGATAATGTGTAAAATGAATTGTGACATGCAGGATAATATTCCACCTTCTAAATCCCAAATATACTACAGTGCCATGGAGACTACGTTGAAATATGGGTAGTAACCGTGATTACTTCCATGAAATAATTTGATGACAGCGACAGAAAGGTGTTGTGGTGTTTACAGATCTTTGTTCCTTAACATATTATCCAGACACTCAATGCTCCATCCTAAAATATTTCTCCGATATTTGTAATAAACTAGCATTTCAGGTCCAACTCAGAGAAGCCTTTAGGATCCACTTTCAGGTGTGAGGGAGCGCGTGTAGACGTTCTGCAAATGTCAGTTCTGTTTCCAGCCGCAAGCGGCAGCAGTACCATTGTAGAGGAAATGATGGCTGTGACAAAGTGTTCTTGCGAGCAACTTCCTTAAGTAGCCAAATTTGTTTGAGCCGAAGTTGGCCCAACGTTAGGCACTAGCGCTGGGCAAACGTTGGCATATTACGTTGGCCCAACGCCGAAATGTCACGCGGGCCTACGTTGGCCCAACATGACTTTAATGTTGGTTGCCAATTGAAATACGACATTGGCCCAACGAATTGCTATGGTTCTGTGCACACTTCTAAGAGTAGTGTGTTTTTCTTTCAGAAAGGTATTCACGCAGTCATTTACCAATCAAAGATTTACTAACATGTTTCATCGTTGGTAATGTGTTGGCAAGATGTGTTACTGCCTACATAATGCCAACCAATAAACAATATTCTGTCAATTTTTGATACCACAGTTTTAAATAAATTTTACCCACTAAATTAAAAATTAAAATCATTTTTTACCATTATTTTTAACTTCTTATTTCATATCATGATTTAAAAATTTCCTTGATGGATATTAGATTTTCACTCGCACTCTTTAGATATAAGATAATCAGCTTGTTGTGTTATCCACTACAGACTGTGACTTCTTATGATAGGTAAAGCAGTAATACAAAAGTATTGCAATAGCATACAATAGTATTGCAGTTCAATATACTGTGTTATATTCTTAAAGTATTTAAGTCAGATTATACTAAATTGAAACAGAATTTTAAACCTATACAGCAGTATAATTTCCAACCTAATAATCAATATACAACCAGCAACAGTTTATTTATAAATTATCTATGTTCTAAAATACCTAAACCATTTTCAAATAAAATGAAATTTATATTTTTTTATTTAGAAAAAATTAATACCATCCAAATTAGCATAATGTCTACAATACAAGGTTGACCCAATGTAACTAAAGTACCCATCACCAACTCTTATGTTCACAACATTATCTCAATTCATGACTAACAAAACACAGTTTAGAGAAAAATTACATTTGGTAAGACTTAAAATGCTGTAAAAATTAATGTGGATTTTTTCCTATTTAAAACTATTATTTCCTGTTAGGGAATTTTAAGTTGGCCGTACAATGTCAGTCGAACAAAGGTTTATGTACCAAGTTTTGACAGTACGTATCACAACAAGTAAATATAACAAATGACCAAAGAAATAATTTTTAAATAAGGCATAGTTTGTGTGTTAAAACATTTCTTTGAAACAATTATGCGAAATGGTAGTGTTATTACGTCAGAAATATAGTAATAAGCATTGCTGGCATAACGTTGGTTACACAGTGTTGGCCCAACAGAAGTTTGAATTCTAAATGCGAACAGTGTTATTTTCCGACAAATAACCAACACAACAAAAAAGCCAATTTTAAATAAGATGTGGTTTCTGTGTTAAAAACATTGCTGTTAAACAATCATACAAAATTATTATTTTATTTCATCAGAAATATGGTAATTAACAGTAATGACACAATGTTGGCCCAACAAAAGTTTACATACAAAACGTCAACAGTATGTGTTCCAACAAGTAATCAGCACACGGGCGATAAAAACAATTTTTTATACGACATGGCTTGTGTTTTCAAAAACAGAAATTTCAAACATACAAAATTGCTGTTTTATTTTATCATAATAATGGTAAAATTACTATTGCTGTGATACCTGCCCAAAGCTATGGTTTATAAGTAGGTATGGAATCTGCTCTCAGCGTAAGGCGCCAGCATTTGATGCTATCCCTCCTTGTTTGGGCGTATGGATATATCGACACTATTGTCTCTAGGTCCAATTTACCAAATAAATTCACCTTGTTTTCAAGTTACCCTAAGTCAGTTTTATTTATGCTTAACAGGGTCACTTCTACAGGAACACACGAGACAACTCTCCCCTCCCCTTTTGCTAAGTAGACTACGTAAGGCTTGACGCGGAGATTTGCGCCGTGGGGGAGCAAGGTTCGTCGCACTTCCGGTATGTTACTACTTGGCTTGTCTCGAGGCGATGGTTCATCTCCATGCTGGCGACCTGGGACTGCTCCGGCACTTGGTGGACGTCTCGACGCCTGGCGGCGTCAGTTCCTCGCTGATCGGTGTGGGCGTCTCGATGCCTCCTCTCGGCTCCACTTCGTACTGCTCGTTTGACGACGGACGACTGCCGATGGCGTCTCGTCCCGGATTCACTCCGCACTCCACGATTCCCGTCGGCCGACTGCCGTTTTCTCGGACTTTTCCCTTCGCACGCCCCGCTTGACGGCCTCCGACTGAGGTTGACGTCTTGATGCATTCTCGCGAACTCGTTTTTACCGACCCTGGCCCACACTCCTCGCTTGACGAAGTCTGACTGCCCTGTTCCTCCCTTTTCCTAGCGGTTTTGTATGCTCGTTCGCCATATTGAACCAGCATCCCCTCNCTGCTCGCTGCTTCCCCCTGGGTCGTAAAACACGTGGCCGCTGCTCCTGTGATCCGCACGTGGCCGGGCGGGCCCGGCGTCGCCCCTTGATTCTGGCATGGAAGTTTGTTGTTCAGTTCTGCATGTGCGGGAACACTTGGGTGGCCTCTTGGTTCGGTTCACGCGTTCCTTCCGCTGTCCCCGGATATCGTGTGGCTATTATTCCCGCCCGCTCGCCAAAAGCTCTCATCGTTTATTGCGGTAGCCAGCCTGGGACAGACGCAGCCGATGGTGTGAGCTCGGCGTCCCTTGGCAGCTGCGAACGCAGCTGTGCCCGCGCACGTGTGTCTTCCGCTGTCTCTGGATATCGTCTGCACGTGCAGGAACATTTGCACGTGCAGGAACCTTTGGTAGCACGCCTTGCAGCTGCGAGGCGCGGCAGCGTCTTCCTGGCGTCATTCTTCCAGCACGTCCACAAAACCCTTAGTATTTATTGCGGTCGTCCGCCTGTGAGTTTCGCCAGAGCGCGTCTTCTGACGAATAAACTGTCTTTCGGGACGCGGGACGCGTCAGCTGTCATATTGTTGGTTACATTATGTTGCCCCAATTTAACAATTAGTACCAATTACCAACTGTTGTGTTCCCAACAATGACACAACATATAACCTACTCAACATATTTTAAATAGAACTATATCACATCATGAAGAACCTTAATATTATAAAAAATACAAAAATGTGGCACTGGTTTTATTCAAAAATTTTGTTTCATAGTTCTACATAAAATGCTGGTTGCTTAACGTTGGCCCAACAGAAAATTATACACACATTACCAACAGTATGTTTATCAACTTTTTACCAACCATCAATGAACAATCTAGAATTTAAAAAGTACACTAAGTAAAGGTAATTGCATTTTCTGATTTGGTGAGGACATTGTCAGGAGTGTGCTAAGTAATCTCTTAACTTTTTTGTGGTAATAAATTTGTTATTCTTTCCGTTGGGCCAACGCGGTAACAGTGTGTGTACATCAACCCAACATATAGCCGACCTTCCCAACCGGGTTTCAAATTGGTCCAACATAGGTTGCTACTGAGCTTAAGGTGTTGTAGGAAGCGTGGGAACATGATTGAGGTGTAGAGACGATGGAAGGCACAATCCGATACAGCACCACTGTCACACGTATAATTGACGCGATTATGTGACGAGTTTGAGAGGCATGGGATTGTGTGTTAGGTGAAGAAAGGATGATGCGGTAGGAAGAGAACGACAACGGAAGGAGAATGTGTTAGGGGGTTGTGGTGCACACAGTCTAAACGTTCCCCCGGGATGTCGAGGCCCATGCGGCAAGTGGCGCGTGAGTCAGGCATAAGTAAATCCATTGCATTTTAAAGCAAGTAAAGTGGAGGTCATACATTCCCATGTTACTTCACGCTATGAATTAAGACGACCCTTATGGGCATGTCAAAAACGTAAGTGGGTTTTGAACATGTAGAACAACAACGAGCATTTTATTCACGTGATTGTTTGGTCCGATGTGGCAACCTTTAAATTGAATGGAACTGTCAACCGCCACAACTGTGTCTACTGGGCCGATGAAACCCCTACATCGGTATGCCTGTCAGATGACTTGTGGGGTCATATTTACTTTACCACGTTGCAGGAAAACTTTGTGCCAACTGTTCACCAACTCTACCCAGATGGCGAATGCTTTTTCCAGAAGGACGGTGCAGCCCCACATTACCACGAAGACCTACGATCGATACTGGATGAAACATTTGTTGGGGGATGGATAGGCTGACGAAGAATTGTTGAGTGTCTACCCAGATCTCCAGAATCAACGGCATTCGATTTTTATCTGTGGGGGATCTCTGAAGAACAGAATGGTCCACCACAAAACCATAGACAGTGGATGCCATGGAAGATGAAATTGTGACCGCCTATACATTCATTTCCATGGAAACTGTAGCTACTTGTTCGTCAGCGTTGCATATGAAGCCTTGCTGCTGATGGTGGACATTTGAAACATTTGTAAACAATTTTGTAACATTCTAACACACCCGACGTTGTCATTATAGTGTCAAATACAAGCAGTCCCGTCGCATTATTTTTAATAGTTAATCTGTTATTCATGTTCAAGGAGGATAAACTTTTATTTGAGACTCCCAGTATGCGTGCGCGAGCATGATTTTATGTATTAATGTATACAGAATGTGTCAATTTATGCGGGAAGTGAAATTTTTTTTTTCGCATGAACGCATGTTCTATGCTCGATGGTTCCTTAATAACGGGCCCATGCCGCTGTGACAGTTTGTGCACAGATTGTGGTAAATACGAACGAGGGGCGTGTATTACTAGGCTCATCTCATTGCTGACATCTAACGCATTTCAGACATGAATCGCTTGACAGGCCAGTCGTAAGTTCCTGCAACAACAGTAGTCACATGTGTTACTCGAGGATGTCCCGTTGGATCCGATATAGGGCCTACCGCATGTGGTTTATGCATGATCGGTCGCCACTTCAATATACAGGCTGTTCGGAAACTCATTCCCCAAACACCAGATATAGTTTCTTTGGATCAATAGTAACACAAAAGGCTCATACACTTGTATCCGGAAACGTATTTTTATATCAAATAATTGTGTTCACAGTTGCGGCGTACAAACCCTGCAGAACAAGGGTGTTCGATCATAAGTGTAGGACAAGTTGCATAGGAAGTAGGCGCGTGACACTGCATATGTAATTATTTAGTGCCGTGCGTCTACGACTCATGCAACTAGTCCTACACGCATTATCACACAGCCTTGTTCTCGAGGCGCAAATTTGAATACAATGAAATTACATAAAAACACTTTTCCGGATATAAGTGTATAGGGCTTTTGTGTTACTGTTCGTTCAAATATATTATATCTGGAATTTGGGCAATGTGTTTGCTAACATCCGTTAGAAGCTAGAGTTTATAATGGACGAGCAGTTCCCGCAGAGGTGGATGGGTCGTGCAATCTGGCCGCCTTGCCTGCACGTTCCCTGATCATAATACAGTGGATTATATAAGTGTACTTTCAACTTAATTACTGGATGCAATAAGGTCAACTACTTCAATAACTACACAACTTGTTTTTCACGTTCAATGCACAGGGATTCGAACGACACCACCACGTGCGCCTAGCAAACGCCCCATCGCTTGTAAGCGCAAGCCGGAATCCGCGTCTAGTGCTTCCGTACTCACGATTTGCTGTGGAAATTAGATCTGTAAAAGTGGGACTTTATTACATGCAATGAAAGCCCACAGGTGCTACTACGGCTGCGGTTTTACTTTTCTCCTATCTCTTAAAGAAATCGCGCAGGTAATTTTTTTAAAATTTTTTTTTTCTTGTTGGGTATTCTTAATATGATAAAAACAAAAATGTACTGGCTTATAAAGTTGGTTTCTATCTTGTCTGGCAAAAAGTAATATTCACTGGATATTTATTTTCTGAGATAGCGTAAACTCGCATAAAACGAATTTACAGAAAATGTGCATGGACTACTAACTCTTAAGATTTTACTAAACGTCTCCATTTTATTCAGAATGGTGGATGAGGGGATGGCTTGCGTAGTTTAATAACTCAACCTGCAACTTAAGCCTTAACACACATCAACGCTTGAGCCAGGTTTCAAATTGGAACATCGCTAGCCCTAAGACGTCTTAGAAAAATTGACTTCGGAGATCGGCTTAAAATGAGCAAAAAAAAAATTTTTACAAATATTTTCAAAATATTAAAGGTTTTTAAATAGTTTTTTTTAGGCAGTGACAAAATTTCACACTTGTCCTGAAAATGCTTAACGCCTACAATAATCATCACCTGTATAAGTGACATACTCTTTTATTATCTACATGCATTTACACCAACATTTATTTGACTTTATTATCTCCACTCTAATTTTTATAAGTGGTTTTCTACTAATGGTTTCCTCAATACACTAAGGTATAAGTTAAAACGGCAAAATCTATCAATTAAATTAACGAAAAATAGACTTACTCCTTATTTTTAACAAAATATAGAATAGAAAAGTAAAACATTCAGGAGAATTTAATACCAATATAATGCATATTTCTGGAACATACGAATAAACATTATGGATGGGACTCATCCTACGATAAGAAAAGCAAGCGTCTGCGTGAATTTATGTCAAAGTGGTCTTCATACCTGCTGAAAGATGTCAAACGTCGTGATAATTTCGATAATTTTGTTTAATTGAAAATACCTTTTCTGGTTGGAAGAAAATGGTTCTGAATTTGTGACCACATTTGCGATTATAAAATTGGTTTTCTGGCACTTATTTTTAACACATTTTTGTATGAACTATGCAGCTCACCTTTAATATTTGCTGAAATGTCGTCCTAAACTTTTAAGTTTATACTTTAAAACATCGAGTGCCTCTAGAAGCCAAATGAATAACTTCCTGGCACTTTTCACGTAACGTTTATTTTTCATGTTGTGGGAAGTAAATTCTGCCATTTATTTTGGTCGTGATTTCCAGAGACGTAATGCATACTATTTTTTTTTATGTGAAAATAGAATTACAAGAGTTATGATTCTTCACACGCATCTACGCGTAATTTTAAGATAATTAAAAAAAACACGTTTGTAAACACTTTTTTTCGTGTAACTATTCCTTACACCAGCTACTTCTTGGCATTTGTGTATATTGAGTAGGTTTAGAATAAATTTATCATGCATTACTACAGCGTTATTTAACTTAACACAAAGTTTTGCTCGAACGCCCTGATATTTTACCTTTTTTTTTTTCTATAACTTTCGCAATACGGATTATTTCTTGGGTTACATTTCGTGGATGTCTAAATTAATTCTGTAATAAATTTTAAAAGTAACTCTGTTAGCAGGATTCATTAGAGCACTAATTTTTTGACTTGCAATTAGGTGAATTCCAGATATTTTTTACTATATACTACATAAAGGCTTGAGGAAAGCCTGATTTATGTAACGTATGTATTATTTTATTTAATGTAGAATACAGACCCTTTATAGATAGTTTAAGTAACTGTAGCTACATTGGATATACATTAACGTCAACTAGAGATTAAGTATGTAAATTTTA
>NQII01000226.1:184532-236238 GCA_002778355.1 Clitarchus hookeri
TTTTTTTTTTCATTACTGTCCGTAAGCCAACTTCTAAGTAAAGAAGAAAATATATTTTCAGAATGACACGGTTTGGAATTTATTCTCGGGTACTCATTTCCAGAGGCTTTTAATTACACGTATTACCTTATATACTGCAGATGAAATTCCCGCTAGCTTCCTCTTTTTAGCTCAGTTTTAATATTTTTTAAAAATAACGTCGTCATCTGATACGGTACGGTGCGGCATTTCAAAAGTGTTTTTATTCATCATATATCTGAGATGACTTCTCAGAAACGGAATTTTACGGTGTAAACGAAGTCTTACATGTATTATTGTAATGTATGCGTTTACATCCGGCACTTTTAATACCACAGGCTAGAGCATTAATTACATAACAAAATCATTTATATTTCTTGAAATAAATTGTCTTGTACTTTTTCCTGCTAAAATCTTTAAAAAAAAAAAAAAAAAAAAAAAAAAAAAANTCAACTGGAGAAATTTCTGGTTTCTAAAATTTTAAATTTATTTTTATTTACCGATTTGTTTGTTAAATATAAATTAAAACCACATAAGCCAACTGTACAATAACCCACACACACATGTAAACATATTATCTTTATTTTTTTTTTAAATTTTTATGTGATTTGACTAGTACTGAGTATCATAGTGGTATGCACATTACCAAAATTATTCTCTCCCAAAGTTAGATTATATTATAACAACAGTTTAATTTTTTAAATTGAGACAGAGAGATTTTCAAAATTTGCCCATTTTGAAAGATAGTTTATTAAATAATATATTTTGCTGTCCCAAATAATTGATTAGTATATTTAAAGAATACCACAGTTAATGTTTTTTTCCACAAGTTGTTCCACTTAACTGATTTATAACCATTTTGCCAGTGGATTATGGTAAATTAATCAGTTTTATCTCATTCCTCTTTTTTTTCCGCAAAGGTTACTCTACGTTGGAAAAGTAAATAGAACTGCATATCAGGATGCCCGTGTGCGTGTGAGTCCTCTTAAAAATATTTAAAACCCTATCAAATTATAAACAATCTTTGTACTACACATGATAAAAGTATATCGAGACATTTCTACCAGCTTATCCGAAACTCCCTGCTACNTAAATCAACAAGTTATGGCATATAACGATGAATATACGTATAGAAATTCCGTTATAACATTTCGGGCGATTTCCCATAAAGGCTAAACAAGTATTGTGGCATGAAATGCACTGTAATTACGAGAGAAGGACGTGGTCAAATAATTTCCTGTATGAAGATGGTGTAAAGACAAAGTTTTGATAAAAGATAAAGGTATTTACATTAGTCATTAAATTATTTTTAAAAAATGTTTGTATTTCTAGTTTACTTCTTTGCACTGAGATTTCACCTCAGTGAGCATGACGAATTTTAACTGTCTAGTTTTCTCTATCGCACGTGTTCAAACAATCGTAAAGTTTAACGTTTAGGGATTTGTGTAGATAATATTTTAAGATAAGATAATAACGGCATCTTTTGGGGTTAATGAGATATTGAGGAGTCCTCGAAAATACATTTTACCCCTCTTCATTCTATAAAGGGTCGAATTGACAAAAAATATACAAAATACATTTTTTGACGTTTTTATAAGCAGTCTTTTAAAACAGAGGGAATAGCGATTTCTTGTGGGGTTAATGAGTTTTTGAGTAATCCTCAGAAACACATTTAACCCCCTTACACCCATTTAAAGCAAAGTGCATAGCGATATCTCATCGTGCTAATATGTAAACTATTGAAGAGTCCACAAAAACATATTTTACCCCTTTTCAACCTCTTAGTGGATAAATTTAAAAAATGGCGGCATTTTTTTTAGCTATCCTATAGTCTACCTTTAAAACTACGAACACAAACATATATAATCNATTTAAAAAATGGCGGCATTTTTTTTAGCTATCCTATAGTCTACCTTTAAAACTACGAACACAAACATATATAATCGGGTTAACCGTTATCCAGGTGTCCTCGTAAACATTATTTTAACCCTTTTCACCCTCTCAGGGGTCGAATTACGAAAAACCCCTTCTTAGTACGTGCCTGCGCCCTGCACTGAGAAAAAGATTTTAATGGTTATAATAAAATTTGTTTTCCAAAACCAAATGATTTGTTTTATAAGTGGCAATAAAATATTTTGTTGTAACCAAATTAATTTGTTGGTTGTATTTGAACGGAAAAATTATTTGGCTTGTTTGGTTGAACCAAGTCTTTTCTTGCCTCTATCAAATATTTTGTTGCCTCTATCAAATTTTTTTGTTGTCCCCAACAAATCTTTTGTTCATANCTTTTCTTGCCTCTATCAAATATTTTGTTGCCTCCATCAAATTTTTTTGTTGTCCCCAACAAATCTTTTGTTCATAATATGTTGCGTTTTTTTGAAGTTATGTGCACACTTTTATTGCTGTGTGGGTCTTTCGTGTTGGGTTAGCCACGAGGGACGGACTCTAGATACCTAGTGTAAAATATTTGAATATTATTAACAATACCATAGTTTTGTGAATTTACGTTGTTATAAACGTTTAGACGATAATGAATGTTTGAACACGTGGCGATAGGAATTCTGCATGTACAAGGAATTTGTCTATATTCCAATACATACCTTCACTAATTATTCAGCTGAATGCATTTGCGGTTTTTATAATGAATGCAACGCATAACTTAGATACAAATAGAAGTTATAAATTCGCGTCTATGCCTAATATGTAAACCTAAACATATACACAACACTTTATTACAAACACCGCAAATAAGCATTTGTTATTTAAATGTCCTGAAATTTTTTCTATGTGGTCAGTACGTCAGTGAAATGCTTATCTTCCAAAATTGTCTTCGCAATTTCATCAGCCATTCTCAAGACAACCTCGTGGACGATTGTTTTGAACGCGGGGAGACAAAAATGTAGAACGTGGAAATAAACAAAAATGGTTTAATGTCGCCAACAAAATATTTGAACACTGTAAACACATTATTCGTTCAAAATATTCCGCAAATAACTAAATATAGTATTTTGTTCCTCGACTATAACGATATGTTTGCTTGCACTAAATATTTGTTAAACATACTGAAACAGCGAAATATTTGTTTGGCACAACCAAAATTATTTTATGTAAACATTATTTGGCTTTGTGGATATATTTAATTCATCTGGATGAACGAGGCTTGTTTGTACCAAAAAAAAAATAGTTTAGCTGATATTGATCTTTGGTATACTAAAAAAATTGTTTCCCCAGTTTAAGGGGAAGCCATCCCTAAATTGTCATATATTTGCGTCCAGCGGTTTGGCTTGTGAGTTGATGGATGTGTGAGTGAGCCAATCAGTCGGGAACTTCATTTTATACATACACAGTACAATTCTTTTTGTACTTTTACAAGAAAAATTCTTGCAAACCCAGTTGCGGAGGAAATCCTTTGTAAAACTACAAACAGTTTTCTTGTAAAAATATGCTTAGCATAATATAGTCTTGTATTACGTTGTTAAAAATTGTAGGGTACGTAAAATTTTCTTATTCTTCTAGAAAACATTAGTAATGAAATAAAAACAGATATAAAGGAAAAAATATTTCATAATATAATTCGCGAAAATGAACTTCCACATTGCCAACATAGGGACTGAAATTCACTTTCATGGGATTGTTATCCCACACCCTTAACCAAAAGATCAACTTTTCCTAGAAATTCTAAAATCACTTAAATAGTAAGTATACCAGTATATACCTACAAAAAGTTAGTTGAAGTTGATCGGTTAAGAAGAACGGATTTCTTTAATTTTGTTAGATCTGTGTAGATACGAAACATAAACAGTTAATTACTAGTCCCGTCACATGTTTTTGGCATTTTCGTCATTTTATTATGATTATTTGAGTTGTTTTAAGCGTTTTACGTAATTCAAACTAGCAATGCATTTTTTTGCATGCAAATACACTTAACGTCACCCCTATATTTTGCAAAAACAACTATATATGATTTTACATGGTTGTGTGTCCACCAAAATGCTCTAACTCATGGATACTATCAGTTGTACAAACATTTATTGAGGTCTATTACAAATACAGCTCTTTTAGTTTTACAACCGAGTAATTTTACAAGAGAAATTTTTGTACTGTTACAAATATTTGTAAAATTACAAACAATTTCTCATTAAAAATTACAATATTTTTTTTGCAGTGTAGAGATAGTTGTGTTATGGTGGTGTGTGGGCAGGTCTTAATTATGACGCCTGCCTGAACGCACCATCACGCGTAAGATGTAGCCAGTTCAGTGTGCAGCAGATTGCAGCAGTCGGAGCCATATTGCCCGAACGTTCTGTCTGCAAAATTCCCCTCTGCCAAACCGAGAACAGGGTTGCAAATGACCGACGCCCCTAGCATAGAGGGCATCGTAACAACTCGTGCGAAGTCTTTTTCTGCACCGAGGCAGCTTAGAAACTTGAACCAAGGAGCCTGATGCGTCGAACTCCGCATGTTTCATCAGCTCTCACTCAGCATTCATTGTATGACATACACTTATATTACTACATCGTGAATGGGGCTCTTTCTACATTGGTGTAATAAACTAAACTGACGTAGCCAAAAGTTACGGCGAATCCGAACGTAAAGGTAATAGTCGGTGACGCCGCCATACAGTTACGTCTTGGATGTGCCCAGACCGGAACCAGCTTTGCTCTTGACATCGCGCGAGGGAGCGTGTGCTGGTCATCGCATCGCATCGCATCGCATCGCATCGCATCGCATCGCATCGCAACGCATCGCATCGCATCGCATCGCATCGCATCGCAGCCCTTCACGTATCCTCGGAACGATCGGCTATTCCAGAAGGGTAACGCACCGTGACATTGAGCCCAGACTGTCCAGAGTTTGTTCGAGGAGCATTCTGGAGCGTTTCAGCGACTGCTGTGGCCACCTCGCTCTCACGATGTGAACCACGTGGAGCGTTTGTGGGACGTGGTGGACAGGTCAATTTGTACCCGAAATCCCGCACCNCGCACCGTGACATTGAGCCCAGACTGTCCAGAGTTTGTTCGAGGAGCATTCTGGAGCGTTTCAGCGACTGCTGTGGCCACCTCGCTCTCACGATGTGAACCACGTGGAGCGTTTGTGGGACGTGGTGGACAGGTCAATTTGTACCCGAAATCCCGCACCTACGAATAGCAAGGAGATGTGGGTAGCTATCCGGACGGTATGGATCAACATATCTTCACAGGTGTTTCGTCCACTTGTGTAATCGCTGCCACGAGAAGTTGCCACACTTTGCCGGGCTAAAGTGGCGTACACAATACCAGACCTGTTTTCCCAAGACTTTGACATGTCAGCGTTCAATAAAATATAAAAATCTCAACCGACTGAATTTTCTGTAAATGTCATACATTTTCAATTGAATTTTTTGCATAAAAAATCTTTTGTTGCTTATACCATTAAATCACCCTCAACATAATAGAATGAATTGTGAGTACATCTAAATTTCTTCAATTTTTATAAATTTGTTTATGTTTAATTAAACATTATTATGGGCTCTGCATAGTTTCATTTTTCAGTTAGTTGCATAACTTGTTCCAATAATCAAGTCATATGACGTCAAAAGACGCGTCTTTAGGTTAAAACATTTCTGCGCCTAAAATTTTGGAAATTTTTACTTTTAACTACATGGAAAAACATAGAGCATTATTTACTTTTTTTGCTGGCAAAATCCCTGCAAGTCCAAATTTACTTTTAAATATGCATTTAAATTCAAGTACTTTTTGTCCAAAGAGTAATTTCAAAATACTTCTAATAACCACGCAAAGCGCACNTGTTATAAACGTTTAGACGATAATGAATGTTTGAACACGTGGCGATAGGAATTCTGCATGTACAAGGAATTTGTCCATATTCCAATACATACCTTCACTAATTATGCAGCTGAATGCATTTGCGGTTTTTATAATGAACGCAACGCATAACTTAGATACAAATAGAAGTTATAAATTCGCGTCTATGCCTAATATGTAAACCTAAACATATACACAACACTTTATTACAAACACCGCAAATAAGCATTTGTTATTTAAATGTCCTGAAATTTTTTTCTATATGGTCAGTACGTCAGTGAAATGCTGATCTTCCAAAATTGTCTTCGCAATTTCATCAGCCATTCTCAAGACAACCTCGTGGACGATTGTTTTGAACGCGGGGAGACAAACATGTAGAACGTGGAAATAAAGAAAAATGGTTTAATGTCGCCAACAAAATATTTGAACACTGTAAATACATTATTCGTTCAAAATATTCCGCAAATAACTAAATATAATATTTTGTTCCCCGACTGTAACGATATGTTTTCTTGCACTAAATATTTGTTTAACATACTGAAACAGCGAAATATTTGTTTGGCACAACCAAAATTATTTTATGTAAACATTATTTGGCTTTGTGGATATATTTAATTCATCTGGATGAACAAGNAAAAAAAAAAAAAATTGTTTAGCTGATATTGATCTTTGGTATACTAAAAAAATTTTTTTCCCCAGTTTAAGGGGAAGCCATCCCTAAATTGTCATATATTTTCGTCCATCGGTTTGGCTTGTGAGTTGATGGATGTGTGAGTGAGCCAATCAGTCGGAAACTTCATTTTATACATACACAGTACAATTTTGTTTGTACTCTTACAAGAAAAATTCTTGCAAACCCAGTTGCGGAGGAAATCCTTTGTAAAACTACAAACGGTTTTCTTGTAAAAATATGCTTAGCATAATTTAGTCTTGTATTACGTTGTTAAAAATTGTAGGGTACTGAAAATTTTCTTATTCTTCTAGAAAACATTAGTAATGAAATAAAAACAGATATAAAGGAAAAAATATTTCATAATATAATTCGCGAAAATGAACTTCCACA
This sequence comes from Clitarchus hookeri, assembly GCA_002778355.1. Taxonomy (NCBI): domain Eukaryota; kingdom Metazoa; phylum Arthropoda; class Insecta; order Phasmatodea; family Phasmatidae; genus Clitarchus; species Clitarchus hookeri. The sequence goes on from NQII01000226.1 coordinate 191,418, forward strand.
TTGCCAACATAGGGACTGAAATTCACGTTCATGGGATTGTTATCCCACACCCTTAACCAAAAAATCTACTTTTCCTAGAAATTCTAGAATCACTTAAATAGTAAGTATACCAGTATACACCTACAAAAAGTTAGTTGAAGTTGATCGGTTAAGAATAACGCATCTCTCTAATTTTGTTACATCTGTGTAGATACAAAACATTAACAGTTAATTACTAGTCCCGTCACATGTTTTTGACATTTTCGTCATTTTATTATGATTATTTGAGTTGTTTTAAGCGTTTTACGTAATTCAAACTAGCAATGCATTTTTTTGCACGCAAATATACTTAACGTCACCCCTATATTTTGCAAAAACAACTATATATGATTTTACATTGTTATGTGTCCACCAAAATGCTTGAACTCATAGATACTGTCAGTTGTACAAACATTTCTTGAGGTCTATTACAAATACGGCTTTTTTAGTTTTACAACCGAGTAATAATACAAATGAAATTTTTGTACTGTTATAAATATTTGTAAAATTACAAACAATTTCTCAGTAAAAATTACAAAAATTTTTGCAGTGTAGAGATAGTTGTGTTATGGTGGTGTGTGGGCAGGTCTTAATTATGACGCCTGCCTGAACGCACCATCACGCGTAAGATGCAGCCAGTTCAGTGGGCAGCAGATTGCAGCAGTCGGAGGCTATTGCCCAAACGTTCTGTCTGCAAAATTCCCCTCTGCCAAACCGAGAATAGGGTTGCAAATGACCGACGCCCCTAGCATAGAGGGTATCGTAACACCTCGTGCGAAGTCTTTCTATGCACCAAGCCAGCTGATAAACTTGGACCAAGGAGCCTGATGTGTCGACCTTCGTACGTTTCATCAGCTCTCAGCATTCATTGTGAGGCAGACACTTATATTTAGTACATTGGGAATGAGGCTCTTTCAACATTGGTGTAATAAACTACACTGACTTGCGAAAAGTCATGGCGAATCAGTACGTAAAGGTAATAGTCGGTGACGCCACCATACAGTTACGTCTTGGATGTGCCCAGACCTGTACCAGTTTTGCTCTTGACATCGCGCGAAGGAGCGTGTGCTGGTCATCGTGTCGCATTGCATCGCGTCGCATTGCATTGCGTCGCATCGCATCGCATCGCATCGCATCGCATCGATCGCAGCCCTTCACGGACTTTGCGTATCCTCGGAACGATCGGGTATTACATAAGGGTAACGCACCGGGACATCGGGCGCAGGCTGCACAGAATTTGTTCGAGTAGCATTCTGGAGAGTTTCAGCGACTACTGTGGCCACCTCGCTCGCCCGATGTGAACCACGTGGAGCATTTGTGGGACGTGGTGGAGAGGTCCGTTCGCACTCGAGATCCTGCACCTACGAATAGCAAGGAGATGTGGGTAGCTATCCGGACGGTATGGGTCAACATATCTTCACAGGTGTTTCGTCCACTTGGGCAATCGCTGCCACGAGGAGTTGCCGCACTTTGCCGGGCTACAAGGGGCCTACACAATACTAGACCTGTTTTCCCAAGATTTTGACATGCCAGCGTACAATACAATATCAAAATCTCAACCGACTGAATTTTCTGTAAATGTCATACATTTTCAATAGATTTTTTTTGCAAAAAAAAATCTTTCGTTGCTTATACCATTAAATTACCCTCAACATAACAGAATGAATTGTTAGTACATCTAAATTTATTCAATTTATATAAATTTGTTCATGTTTAATTAAACATTATTATGGGCATAGTTTCCTTTTTCAGATAGTTGCATAACTTGTTCCAATAATCAAGTCATGTGACGTCAAAAGACGCGTCTTTAGGTTAAAACATTTCTGCGCCTAAAATTTTGAAAATTTATACTTTTAACTACACGGAAAAACATAGAGCATTATTTACTTTCTTGTTGAAAAAATCCCCGCAAGTCCAAATTTACGTTTGAATATGCATTTAAATTCAAGTACTTTTTGTCCAAAGAGTAATTTCAAAATACTTCTAATAACCACGCAAAGCGCACNAATATGCATTTAAATTCAAGTACTTTTTGTCCAAAGAGTAATTTCAAAATACTTCTAATAACCACGCAAAGCGCACAGATATATCACCGACCCGCTTGTTCAGAAAGTTTCAAGGCGCAGGGACTTGTAACGGTGAACATTTATGGATATTTAAATGCACTAGTCTCTGCTGCGCATGCTCCAAGAGAAAGTTGGAATCCTCAGCATCTGGTCGTCAATAAATGAAGAGGCCTGAAGCCAGATCCAGGCATACAGCTCGATGCGCAGGCGGAAATAAGCGGTAAAACTTTTTTTGTGGAAGACGTAGTGCGGGCCCCCCACGCAGAAGGGATTGTTCGTTGGGGGTGTGTGTGGTGGGTCGATGGGGTAAGGGGGTTGTACGGTGCAAATATTACCGTAAAAAACTCGCTAGTGTTCTTCATCATCCCGGGGACGGGGAGGGGATGTAGATCTGCGGAGAGTATCTGGAGAGAGGAATACGCAGATATTGCGCAAGTTTCGCAATAAAAAAAACGCGGCGAGCGGGGAAATGTTGGGGGCGGCCGCAACTGGGTTGAAATATCGCAAGCGGAACTCACGCCGCGAGAGAAAACTGCACGGGACGTGGTATGGTCCACGAATGTAGTCCACGGCTAGTAGACTTAAAACTTTTATCACCAGGACGTCGTCCGTAAATAGCCGAAAGACAATTGAAGCGAGGGACCGGGTAAAATTCTTATTTATATTTTACAACATTGTACGATTTAAAAAAAAAAANGAAAGACAATTGAAGCGAGGGACCGGGTAAAATTCTTATTTATATTTTACAACATTGTACGATTTAAAAAAAAAAACTAATGGCATATACGAATTTCAGTGGAGGTTAAGTAGTTAGTGTACATTGCCTAAATTTTAATACAAAATACTAATATTTATACCTCAGGACAACAGATTGCGGTCTACAAAACGTAACTTACTACTCGTTTGTTTTTCTGAATTTTGTTAGTTTTTTTTTGTCTCGTCTCTCTCTGTTTTTTTATTGTGTTTTTGTCTCACATTCGTTGGATTGTGTCTAAATTAGTCNTTTTTTTTGTCTCGTCTCTCTCTGTTTTTTTATTGTGTTTTTGTCTCACATTCGTTGGATTGTGTCTAAATTAGTCTGTATATCTGCTGACACACAATTTTTTGCCGATATAATGTTTTGGGATTATGTTATACTCCTAAAGATAAGGGTGATGTATTTATTTTTTTCAGCTGTCCTTTTTCCGTTCATATTTTCAGACTATCTAACGTTTTTCTATACGTCTTTATCTGCAATGAATGGTTTTCCCTACTTATAACCAAATATTAGTTATGTATATTAATATTTAAATAAATAGAGCGTTTATTTTTTCATATTCTGATTTTTCTGTAATTGTTATTTTGGTTTCCTAGAATCGTTCTGCTTTTGTTATTTATTTTATGTCAAAATTCTTATAGTCTGGAGTCAACCGAAGTAATTGACACTGTCCTCTTTAACACAATGAATTTCATTAAATATTATTTGAAGGTGAATCATGATGTAGGAAAATGGGACTAGTTAGGTATTTTCGCGAAAAGATTTCATTACCAGTTGTATTTCATAACACTTTAGCTCAGATCCACTTTATTGATTGAATGATCTACGTTTATACGCGTCTAAGTTGTCTGCTAGCGAGTTACAGACGCGCACTACAGGATTAACATAATTCAAATTGGCCAGCTAAATAATACAACGTTTTCTCAATATGAGGCTTATAATTATTCTGTATCTTCCAACATGTTCACAGCAAATCTGCATGTCAGGCTTTGTGATTGTTTAGCTTTGCATCAAATTAACAAAACTCCGGAATGAAACTCGCTCACATGCGCAAAACCGTTCAAATACTTAGTCGGTGTTGTCATTACGGGCGACGGCCAGTGCCAATGTAGTTCTTGAGTTAGTGAATATCCGACTTTCCATTACATACCATTTTATAGCATGTGTGAAGCCCTCAAATTATGACAAACACTTAATGAGCTAAAATAAGGTTGATAAACTAAATGTATTTAGTACAGTTGTAATCCGCAGTGGTGATAGCAGTTCAGTAATTTTGCTAGCAAAGTCGAGAGGCGAAAGTTTCTTGCTTCCTGTGACAATCGAAGCATGTAATCGGAATAGCAATTAAGTTCAGAGAGTTGAAGCCGGTTATAAATTGGGTAATGTTACATTTACGTTCCACCGCCCTTCCACACTTACCATTCGCCCACTTCAGTGCCTACCACTTTGTCGTGTTTCTGCATTACAAAAACGCGATTTGTTCCACACTGCTTTTTTTACAAGTTGCCTGAGCACTACTTCGTAAGTCAGTTTTCTTATATTCGTGTTGCGGTGGAGGATACACAAAGAAGTAGTTAAAAGCAGAAGACAAAACGGATGGGCGTAAACTTGTTTGCAGAGTATCTCTTAGAGAAAGAAACTCATCGTAAACTTTACATTTCAGCTCTGCGTCAACAAGTAACGGAAATTTCGTTAGACATTAGGTCTGAGAGCAAAAGTGTCTCACAACCTTTGCGTTGTAGAATAGCTACTTATATCTGAGCACTTAGGTTTTCTTCCGATGCTTGCTGCTAGAGCTTAAACTAGTGTAAACCAGGGACAGGCGCTGAAATTGAACTGAATATAAAAATTATTTATCTGGTAAACAAAATTCCATTCCTGTTATTCTAAACTGAAAAGATGGAAAATCTGTCCACGAGAAATTTAATTCCAAAATAGGTTTCATTTCAGATCCCTTCGGACTTAAATAGCAATCTGAACCGCGGTTACATCCGGACACGGAATTGAACCCGAGTATGCGAAAGGTATTCCACAGGACTGTAATTCGCAATGCAGTTTAATTTTAATTCTAGTTCTGATTGAAATTAGACAATGATCTCAGAAATTTCCGAACTTAAAATAAAATTTTCGCGTGGAAATATTTAATATAAGAAATACAATGGAACTCATATTACTTACGCCCAGATTTCAGACAGTAATTGAATATGTGTTTTCATTACAGTTGAAACGCGAAATGAAATTAGACAATTATCCTCACATTTCCATAGTCTGAAAATAAATTGTCTGTTTGGAAACTACGTATTTGAGGGATATGACTGAATTAATATTGCTGAAAATCCGGCTTGTCGGATTTTAATTAACAAGGTGGTTTCTGATTACATTTCCATCGGCTGGGATTCCAAGGGAAATTTATTTTCACCGCGAGAATAGATTAGTATTACCATAGTATACCGACAAATTCTTCCGTACTTTAAGAAAATCTGAAATTTTCTTAAAGCACGAGTGTGTGTAGATCAACTTTGNACCGACAAATTCTTCCGTACTTTAAGAAAATCTGAAATTTTCTTAAAGCACGAGTGTGTGTAGATCAACTTTGCTATTGTTACTGTACGTGAATTTTAAGGCGGCCATCATCACTCCGTATGCGCGTTTTCACCTGTCATTTTTCAGTATGGTACCCGAATCTAACAGAACCGCTTAAACTTAACTAGGACAGTAGAAGTGCACAGTAGTTATGGATACTTTTACCGAAAGACGCTCCAAGTTACATTGTTGTGTATTATTGTAACAAAATCAAACAATGTCAGCACTGAAACCAAAACCAAAGTCAAAAACTGTGCTAGACCGCGAATTACATACGATGGAGGTAAAATATCGCTATACGTTACGTTAGGCGTTGAAAAATTCCGAAATGAGACTACATTACATACTCAGTTGCAAGGTCGTTTGCACGAAATGAGTTGAGATGTTGTGGTCGGAGCTACTCCTCTGTGTATGCTTTGTTTAAAAAAAAAAAAAAAAAAGTATTTAACCTAAGCGTCTTTGGACGGACGTGCGTTGCATTTGGAGAAGTGACGGACGTTGCACTAGCAGTCGTCCCATTTCCCCCGCTCTGGCATTTCGCCTCTGCTCCATTTGTACCACATTTCCCTAACACAAGACTTATAACCTCACTCCAGCAACGCACCAGCGTTCGAGAAGCAAGCTGGCGAGAGCTGCAAGTGGCAACCTCTCGCAGCCAGAGTAGACTACTTGGCCGGGCGTTTATTCTGTCACCTTGCCTTGTTCAGAAGAGACTCATGCGTTGCTTATTCACTGAAGCAAGTCCCCAATTAAGAAATGCCTTGCAAAAATATCTTCGGAATCATTCCCAGTAAAGTTAGGGTGAGGACATGTTCAGGTGGATTTAAATATCTTTGTTTCAATAAAAAAAGTACTTTACGTAGTTACGGGAATATGAATCGCTTAACAAAATAAAAGCTTGACTTTACGCAATACACTGCAATTTCATCACACGGCTTTATATATATATACTTTTGCACATCGTACAGTTTCTCCTTGGCACTTTTCTTTTCATTTCGAATCACATATTGACTACTGGGTTTCAAAATATTACAAAAAAAAACCTTAGGTCTGTACGGTATACGCCGAAGATATACTTTAAGTTGAGAATTTGCGATTTTCATCAAAGGTTAATGATTCCGAACATACTCATAATTACGGCGAAAAATTTTAACATTATCACGAATGTTTCGCAGGGCATGTGCAAACCGATTGTTATCGTGATAGCACGATCGAGGTCTCAAAAATTTTACTCAAATATGTCCTTCAGATGACGTAACAGTTCAATGTAGATGTGATAGATGAAACGCCATTTTCATGTAACATCAACTGATGTGAGAGATATAAGACCGACGCTTAACAGGTGAGCTCTTCATAACTGATGGTGAAGAGAAGTGAAGATGGAGCTGCGACAGACTACAATGTCAGGAGTATCGGGAGTACGCCTACAATATCCACTGCTCAACGGCAACGCCCGCCTTGTTTCCTACATGCAAAAATCCNAGGAGTATCGGGAGTACGCCTACAATATCCACTGCTCAACGGCAACGCCCGCCTTGTTTCCTACATGCAAAAATCCGGGTTTGACCCCAATGCCAATTAATCCTGGTTTGTCGTGATACGAGGCGAGTAGTCGTAACAATTAAAATACAAATGTTGTTTATGCTCATTAAATGTGTGTGGTTATAACAGCATGTTAAACGTTTTTAAGACTAGTAATTAATAACCCTTATAATGAAAGTGTGGATTCGTCAAAGCATTATACTTGGTCATCTGGTAGCACTTACTTTGCGGCTTAGTTCCACCAAAACATTAAAAATACCACATTATCTTCTTTAACGGCTTATCTAAATAATTTCCTATATATATTTTATTGTATGTTCTAACATAATTTTAATTAAATCTATTACGTGGGATTTGGTTGCCAAACAACGTTGGCCCAAATTCAAATTTATGTTGGATTCGTACGCAACATTTCCCAACCAATTTCCAATGTTGGTCCTACATATGTTGCTACTGGAGACTTGCAGTACGTTCTTGCTTTTTATGATTTAGTGACATAATTTTCTTGAGAGTGCTAAGTTGCCTCACAAAGTATGCATGGTAGTAACATGTTGGCATAATGTTCATTACCGAATGTTGGACCATCATAAAATACCATACCAAACCCCAACCGTTGAGTTTCCAACATTGAAACAACACATAACCAACTCAACATATATAATATAAAAATTATCTCACACCTTGAAAAACCTTTATATTATTTAACGTAAAGGAAATGGGTACTGTTTTTATTAAGTCATATTTTTTTCATAATTTGACATTATATGTTGGTTGAACAACACTTTCTCAACATAAGCAAACATAGCAATTACCAACAGCTTGTTTCTCAACTTGTTACCAACCATTTACCAATCATTTTCAAGTTTAAAATAATAACGTTTTCAGTATGTTCTGGCTTTTCCTGATTTAATCACATAATTTTCTTGAGAGTGCTTAATAATGTCACAAAACGTCCATCGTAGAAAAATTTTCGTTGACTACTTACGTTCGGCCAACATTGTTTTAATATTCGTGTTCCAACCCAACATTCAACCAACTTGCAAATTACCAACTGTTGTCTTTTCGACATTTGTCCATCACCTGAGATTCTGGGTTCAGACGCCGGGTAAGTTGCGGATGCGTGCGTGGTCATGGGTGAAATTTTACATTTGCCTAATACGAAATGCGTCTAAATTTTGTCCATCGTCGTAAATCGGTGGAATTAATAAGGAATACAGTTAAACCTCGCTTATCACAACACTGTTAATCTGGATCTCCCATTTATGTGTATTAACAATTACTGGAGGCTTGAAAAACTCGCGGATTATTTGAGGCTCTTGGAAGGTCACGCAGCGTGGAAATTACTGAAACATAAAATCAAGAACAGAATATGGACTAATTTAATATATTTTGACGGCGTTCGTTTTATTGACTAGATATTTGAATGCTGGTTGGTATCATATACATCAGCAATAGTTGATACAGTCAACAGTCTTTTATTTTAAAATTGCCAACATTTTGCAATTGGTGATCGGTAAATATGCCAACAAAATTCTCTTAAAAAATTACGAAATAATATTACTTACAAGCCTGTCATATTAAATAGTTGTGTATCTTGAAGAGAAAATATTTTTGTTTAACACAATTAGTTAACATGGCCTTTCAAGATGATGAAATTCTGTTAGAATTAAAAGAAGGAAGGAGGGGTGGGGAAAATGTTTTTATTTTATTTTAAAATTATACCTTACCGAATTAAATTGTTTAATTTTATTTTTGTATATGTATTTATTTTTTGTTTTCTGTTCCTATACATTATCATTAGAAAAAAAAGTCAATAATTTTTTTACTAGAAAATTTAACGTATCAACTATGGCTATAAGTGATGTTGGTATTCTACTTATAAAAAAAACCAACCCAATCGAAATATATTAAATAGTTTAAAATACATTTATTGTTTAATAATTCGGAAAATCACGAAAATTGAGACCTTTAAATAGCCCTTAAAACAATTTACGTACATACTACTTTTGCAATTGTCTGAAGACATATTTGACACCTATTTTCGGATTATTTCATGTCTATGGAAAAAATATGCAGGGCGTCCCACTGTACCAACGAGAATATTGACCAGGTATGTTGGAAGGGCAGTTCTCCCCCGCCTGTGAGCGGCTCTTAACATCAAGATCTTGAGAGTCGATGATGTTAAAGCGAGGTGAGCATGGAGCAGCTACGGAATGCAAGGGTGGGGAAACGGGATATCCCCGAGAAAACCTGCCGACCAGCGGAATCGTCCGGCACAGTTCCCACATGCGAAAATCCGGTGTCGGCCCCGCCGGTAATCGAACTCGGTGCGCCTTTGTGGGATGCGACTTGTCTAACCAATACACCACCGCGACTCCTTGCCCCGCTTGTGATCTGTGGTTATTTAACCTTATTGGTCCAGCTTGTAGGCCGTCAGTGATTGCGCTGCAAGCATGTAATTTGTGTGGCCTTACTGTATTCGTCTGCAAAGGCTGTTCACGATGAAGTGAGCACTTTTGAAATCAACCTTATAAAAATCTCACTGCTCCTATATGCATATATTTTAACAGGTGCACTGAGTGACATGCGCTAAGTTAAGTTGGTAACGATGAAGGGACAGTAGTTCCATACCCTAACAACAAATAAAAAATTTAGGTAACCATTTGTATAACTAGATATCCGAAAATTTCGCAAAATCATTTGATGACAAGCTAAGCTTCAAATACGTGTATATTTGACTTTCTTTTCAATTATATCGCAATATTTAAGCCACGCCCTAGACGAATTTTAGCCAATAACTGACCTGTAAGAAAAATATTGCCGAACCCCGTGTTACCTGGTCTGGGGTTTAACTGGAGCAACAGCCAATAAACCACTAACTTAACCCCGAGTACATAAAGGATTGTGGAGTCTGACTTTTTTTTTAATGCATCTAATTGTAAAAATGAGCAGATTTGTAAAATACCTGCTTTTCTAATAAATTCGCAGTTTTACTTGACCGATGCATGAATAAAGTGATGAAGCTCATGGTAGTATTAATTTTACACGAGGCGGAATAATACACAACGTGCACGCAAGTAGATCCTAGGCAGGGCTTTCAAAAGTGTTAATTTTTCCGAGAACAGCCTATGTAATGTAGTGATCTGTATTATCCTGATTTTTGGATAATCGGGGTAGTTCAGATAAACGAAGTCCTACTCTTATAAAACTAAAAACTTTTTGCAAGAGTATAATTACAGTTTCAAATAGAAAAATCACTAGTTCGTATTCATTGTCGTGAAGTTCTTTTCTGACAAATGCTATCTTCTCAAGATTTTGCAGGTATTGGAAAATTGCAGTGCATCACAAACAGCATGCACAGAGATGTGGNCAAATGCTATCTTCTCAAGATTTTGCAGGTATTGGAAAATTGCAGTGCATCACAAACAGCATGCACAGAGATGTGGCAGACGAGTTTCCTTAGGTTTTGAAAGTGTACCCTGTGTTATAATTTTGTTATCTAGTAATATTCAAGACAGAATACACATTAAGCTTTGCTTACTATGAATACTCAGCACAAACCCAAATAGGAAATATGACGACGTGAAATGCAAATAGAGGAAGCACTTGTACCTAAATTAGTTTTCTGTAAAAAAAAAAACAGAAAAATTAATAATTGCATATTTTTAAACAAGCTTGAAAATATTTTGATAAAGAAGCTGGTTACCTGGGGTTAATTAATTCTCCCTTCACAGCATGCGTGAAAAGAAAGTTCGGGCAACTTCGCTTTCTACTTTTGTGCCAAATCTTTATTGGTTCTAAAAATATCCAATAAAATACATTGACCGGGAATGACATACTCAAACACGAAGTTTTAGGAATGAGATGATGGAAAGTCGAGAAAGACGTCTCCGAGTGGCAAGTTAGACGACTTCCCTACTCTACTGTAATCTGAGCCTCCTGTCAAAAGAATTTTGAAGAATGACAGAAACCATACACAGACATACTCGCATCACAAGTTGTATTACCGAAACCATTTTTCCAAGACTGAGACGGGAGCTCAAAAGTTTGTCGTGTTCAGACTTGGGGTAGTTCTTTTTGCTGCAATATACATATACATATTTTTTTGTTCTTTTATTTTTAAGGTACCTTATGCCACCTGCGTCTTTTTGCCTGGAACTCGTCACGTGCTCAGTCCTCTGGGACAAGAAGAAAATAACCATAGGTGTGTCATGAATCGTTGCCAATGCATTCATTTACCAAGGATGTCTAACAGTACGTTTCAAGCAACGTAACAGCATACAAGTAATAAACAATTCTCACGCTTTAAAAGAGAAACAGTAAAAACTACTCAAAATCTGCGAATTTTACTGTATATAATTTGTAACTGACCCTCTTGAATCAGCAAAACTCTACTGAACATTTTAGTTGCTCGTGCTCACACATTAAACAGTGATATCTACTTAGTTCTAGTGGATAACGCTGGCCTGGCGGTAAAACCTATGGGCATTCCACTGATGCGCCGGTATATAACAGCGCTCATTAGCTAAATATTCAGTAAAATAATTCTACCGATTCAAATCACTGATTCAGATTTTTAGCGTGCACGTTGATGCTCGCCAAGTTGATTCATAGTGCGTGTATGCGACGTAACAGAAGCAAAACTAAAATTTTTAGTCATTTTATGTTGAGTATTATTTAACTGCACTACACTCATAATGCAGATTATAGCATAAAAAATTACTTAGTACTATCTTTGGTTCAAAGGCGATTGGTATCTTTCGGCCGATGTTGGGGTTTTTAAGGATGAAGGTAAAATTTCTTTGATGTTCTGTAATATAGTTTATTTATTTAGGCAATTTGCATTTATTTAAAAGATTTTGGGGCCGTGAAATTTATTATCGTGCATTTCTCTTACTTGTGTACTTATTTTACGTCCTTAGCCAACAGGGCATTTTTCGGATGAATATTTCCGCACAGTTTCGTGGAAGATACGCCATTTTCCTGATTTCACGTCACACAAATTGTGTAAAAAACCCACAGATATATTAAGAACAAATGGCACCTTTTGGTAGTTCTGCAAAGAGCGGGAAAGAGTGTAGATGGAGAGAGGGAGAGGGAGAGAGAGAGAGAGAGAGAGAGAGAGAGAGAGAGAGACTCACAGAAAAAATATATATTTGTATATACTCTAATGTATTCATTTCAGTACAATTTATGCTTTTGTTTTGCGTTAACCATTGAAGGTTTAAATTATTTACAGCGGTAAAATAATATAAAGACAATAATGTAATTTGGTACGCAGTTGTGTAAAATATATGCTAATACATTTTGTTTGCTAGAGTCAGTGTTATTTACAGTACACATTGTATACATATATATATATATATATCAAAAATATGTTTTTTATTTTAATATCCAATTTTCTTAAACTGTAAAACCTTTATATCCTTTTTGTTTGTTCGTTCAGGATCTGCTGACAATACGGCATAGAGAGTAAATTTTTGAGAGAACCGGATTACTGCGTGGTAGACGGAATTTAAAAAAGTACACTTAGCTTCGTATTATTTATGTATGATTTGCGATCAATGCTGGGTGCTAAGAGGATTACAACAGTGCGGTAAAATGAATGCAGCTGCAGAAATTATACACAACATCGGACAGGGTTAAGTATACACCTCGAGGGAAAAAGAAAACATTTGTAATCCTATTAGAGGGGATATGGCAAAAAATTGTTTTTACGCAAAACAGGATTTTTTTTTTTTTTTGCTTTGGCAGGAAAGATTGTAAAGCACCCCACCATGCATTATAAATTGAAACCGTTTGTTCAGCTATGCGAAAACTTTTGTAAAGTAGGTATATTAGCGATGAAATGCTTCACATAGGAGGGGCTCAGTCCATTTATTATTCTCATCGCTTCGTAGATAACAAAAATAGTGTATTTTTCCTGTACATCGCACATGAACTAGGTATAAAATATAAGCACAGCCCGTTATTTTTGGAAATTTGGTCAGCCGTAAAATTCGACAGTGATATGAAAAATTTTATACAGACGAACATGTATTTCAAATATTATTTTTTCAGAATTATGAATGTGGCGTTCGCATGAATACCAAACGGAGATTATTTTCAGAAAATGTTTGTTTCCTTCCAATAAATGGTGCGCATGGCAGAACATAGTTAAAATTCTATTACGGTTTCAGAGATAGTAAAAAGCTGTTAAAATAATTTTACATAGTGTTAAAAAATAAAAGGGTTCTCTAGTTTGGTATAAATTCATTTGCTAAGAACAGAAAAAATTGCAATCCAGTAATACATTAATTTTTTCAGCGATGAATTCACTAGATTTAAACATAATAGGTAACAATCACAACTGAATTTTAGGACTATTATGTAGGAAAACATAATGGCGATTTTCTTGCTATTTTCATAGTATAAACTGGATACCCACAAAGGGAAATATCAAACAAGGAACAGTCTATTTCGTGCAGGTCACATTGCCTTTAGGTAGCGAATTTTTTGCGCCTTACAGATGTGACTGTCGTCCAGTTAAATTTTTCTTTCTTGTTTTATATGATGACAATTCAAGGTATGGCTTAGATTACGACACATGTTGTTAAAGCACAAACATTTCTGGGATTAAGTCCTATATCGTACTGTTTTAAAGTCGAAAACTGCCAGGTCCANATGTTGTTAAAGCACAAACATTTCTGGGATTAAGTCCTATATCGTACTGTTTTAAAGTCGAAAACTGCCAGGTCCATCAGAGAAAGAAACTCAATTTTCAGCTACGTGCAAAGTTAACATTTTTCGATTCAGTCAGCTGATTTCTAAAACATGCCTGTAAAGAACCTATACAATACGTACTATATTTTGGATCGGCCTTGTACTTCTCTCACTTTTCCTCCCGTTACCTTTCCTATTTCTTTCTCTTCTGCGTGCGTGCGTGGGAAAATAAGCTCGTGCATGTTGAGGCATGTGTCTAAATATCAATAGAAGCTTTCGCATGGATTCACCACTTCAAAGAAAAGTTGTACACGTGTTTATCCGATCACTAACAGGCCTTCTTTTCAACTATTAGCAGTCTACTCTGGTTATCACTTTCATGTTAATATAATTTCTGCTAATCATATTATGCTAGTTGTCGAACTGAATAAAAAATCTACAGAAATAATAAAATAACTATAATGTTAAATATTCTGGTATTAATGGGCTTACTAACTGAATTTCATTTTACTTCTACACGAAATCGCTTGTTTTATATTATAAAAATTTTTAAACTCCGTCGTAAATTTTTGACATGCTGTAAATATTTTAATACATTTTTTTCCGATCTGTGGTTTTTACACATTTTGCGATCGTTAGCAGTTTAGGTTCTTACGCTTCCCTACGACTTGCGTGTACGTAACTAAAACAATCACCTATGACTAAGAGGCCCGGAAGAGCCCNGGTTCTTACGCTTCCCTACGACTTGCGTGTACGTAACTAAAACAATCACCTATGACTAAGAGGCCCGGAAGAGCCGCGGTGGTGTAGTGGTCAGACTACTCGCCACCCACTTAGGCGAACCGGGTTTGATTCCCGGCGGGGTCGCTTCCGGATTTTCGCATGTGGTAGTCGTGCTGGACAATGCCTCTGGTTAGNACCGGGTTTGATTCCCGGCGGGGTCGCTTCCGGATTTTCGCATGTGGTAGTCGTGCTGGACAATGCCTCTGGTTAGCGGGTTTTCTCGGGGATCTCCCGTGTTCCCAGCCCTTTGCATCCTGGTGCTGCTCCATACTCACCTCGCTCCACCCTCATCGGCTCTCAAGACCTCGATGTTAAGAGCCACCCAATTCTCTCCACTCCACTAAGAGTCCCGAAAATTTCGCGGATACACCTTGCANAGACCTCGATGTTAAGAGCCACCCAATTCTCTCCACTCCACTAAGAGTCCCGAAAATTTCGCGGATACACCTTGCAACACACTGAAAAAAATCAGAAGAGAAGTGACAACAGGGCAGTTCTAGAAACGCGTTTCATTGTAGCAGTAACCATAATTTTATACCAGCAACAGAATGTTGTGTTAGTTCATCACAGTACTGCTCGTTGCCTGAACGATCCAAACATTTCTGAAGTTTTTTCTGTTAAGGGAACTATCCGGTATTTATGAGGAACAGTATGCTCTCCTCTAGGAACTAAATTCACAATTGCGGATGCAATTACAGACAAGGCTACAACACACAGTTATTTTGCAATTACATGTACGTTAACAATATTTTGATGCTACCAACATCCAACCTGTTTGTTGTCCCTATATTAACAGCCTTAGATTGATTATGAGTACACAAGTTTGGTTCATGCAACAATATTTTTTCTCAGTGCCAGCTATACGCCATAGTACTTGTGTGTTTTCGAGCCAAGGTTCTTTGACGGTTGCTCCAGTTTTACCCCAGAGCTTCAGTTGAAATTAATTTACGAAATTCCCGGGTAAATATTTGCCATACTTGGTACAGTGTTTTTTATATACGTTCTTTTTCTCGTAATACTAACTGAAAAGAAAAGATACGCCAGATATACCAGTTTATTCTGTTATAAGTATGGAAAGAAATGTGTGGCAACTATTTATTAAAATTGTTGGAACCAAAATGGAAATAAAAGTTATATGTATTTTACGAGTTAACAGTGTCATTAATCACTTTAAAAAAAACTCATAATTTTAGTAAAACAAATTCCAATTTTTCTTGTTAAGTGTTTGTTAAGTTTAATTTTTATATAATTATTTTTTGTGGTAATGTTGAACGTCACAACAATGAATGTTTAAATAATAATTTATATCTGTTCGTCAAAAGGAAACTGGAGTTAATCTTTATGATGTAGAATCAATTAAACGACTTCTCTAGATAGCACAGTTCACTCACACCCGTGCTTATTTCAGTTTAACGTCTTTAAAGATCCTCGGAGCAAACCTCATTATCAAAGATATTCTTTTCGACGTCACACTTTGTTGCTAGCAGTAAAGGAGAAAAAAAAGGGGAAGGGGGCAGCTGTCAAAGAGCAAAATTTCTGAGCAATAAATGCGTGCCGTGTCTGTCCTTCCTATAATGAAGAAGGAGGGCGTAAAGGGAAAGATGGCAAAGGGTTGGGAGTTGACTTCATTATAAAATTTAATTGATTGCCTTCTAGTTGCGCCTGCACGTGTTCCAGAATTCCCTAAGTAACGGAGTGAGAAATTACCGAGATGAAAAAGCAAGAAATCGTTTGCCGAAATGTCTGTTCGTATTGCGCCACCGGCTTTGGGTTCTCGGCAACGATCCGTTACAAATTTGTTTTGTGTTCACAGCGAAAAATAATAACTGTTATAGGCTATTCAAAGTTAATTGAGCACTTTTGAAATACCTACTTAAAATGTATTTTTCCTCTCACTTTGTATCCTCCCGCTATAAACAGGCTTAACAAGGCCATGGATCATCTCACTTTATTATTGCGTCATCCAAGTGGAAACCGTCGCAATTTTAGGAAAGTAAATGTGTTAAAATAATATGTCAATTCTAATTTAGTTTCGTACAAAACAAAACAAAAATTTACTTCAGTGGCTATAAATACAGGATACGTCAACTGAAACTTGCACCGCAAATACAGGTGCTATTGATGTGCTGGCTTTACAGAATTGAAGTTTAGACGAGGGCTAATAATTGCAGCCCATACAAATATTTTAATACTTATAAGAATGTGTATATCGTGAAGAAAGTTACATGTTTTCAAATTGAACTATGTCTATTCAAACCGAGAAAATAAAACTAGAGGGAATTAAAATGTCACTAGATTTTTTATGCAGGATTCTGGTGCAAGTAATTTACTTGCTATCGTAATATGACAATGTTAAATACCTACACTTGTCTGTTCCGTAACTGTACCATGTATCAGCACTCTCTTAGTAAACACAAAAGTGAATAAACAAATTCTGTGAATTCTCAGGAAGAAAGAGAGAACTTACCTTCACAGCATTAGTAAACACCATCTCCCAACATGTACTACTTCTAGGTAGTATGAATTATTAAAAAGTATTCTCAATGAGATCCCAATGCAACCAGTGTAAAGGAAACATAATCTGAACACACATATGAACATCACAGTCTAGTAACCAATCAGATAAATTTAGCAGACACAACTGTCGGTATTTAAAAGTGCCGTATTACGATACACGTAACCACTTCCACTATAATCCTGGGAAAAATATAATTGATACACTAATTTCCTCTAGTTTAATTTTATTGGTGTGAATAGGCATTGTTTCATTTGAAAAAAATGTAACTTTGTTCTAGATGTACACATTCTAATATTTATTCAAATTTGCAATTATGAGCCATTGTCTAAACTTCATTTCTGAAATATTTGCGGTGCAAATTTTAGGTGATTCATCCTCTATACATATTATCTTGGAACCTACATGTTATTTTGTACTGTAGCATGTATGGGCAGTGTTTTTTTTTCTTTGGTTGATTTTAGAAGTGCTCAGTTTACCATGAGCAACCTTTACATCATGTGTGTCTACGAACGCACCCAGTATTGTTACCATATACGTTAAAATGTTTCAGTAGTTTGTATACTAGCTGTGTTCACGGCTCCGCTCGCGTGGACTGCAGAATTATTGTTAAGGTTTTTTTTTTAAATGAAGTTGAATTTTCCTTAGTGTTAATCATCTAGATTATTATAAAACTCAAGGTCTCGGTGAATTAAATGGTAAAAACCCTTATTAGTATTTTATCTTATATTGATAGATATATGCTACCGCGGAGTTTTTTTAGGTCTTCTTATTCTACACAATTCTTTACTACATGATATTGTTCCATCTTTAACGGTTTAGACAGCAAGAGAGTGCGGTGGCGGCAAATTTTTTTTGCGACTTAATTCATTATTATCGTTTGTAAATTTTTTCGAGGTAAAAAAGTAGCCAATATCACCTTTCAGCCCTCCGACTATTTCTGTGCAAGAAATTACTTTGATCTGTTGCTCGGTTGCGACCTTGCATTGTTATTCCGTTTGTGTACTTTTCCATTTTCCTATAAGAATTTCCCCGAGGGAATGGGGTATTTCCTCGGGATAAAAAGTAGCCTATGTCACTTAACGGCCCTCCAACTATCTCTGTACAAAAAAATCACGTCTATACGTTGCACCGTTGCGACGTGAAAGAATGACAAACAAACACACTTTTGCATTTACAATATTAGTTAAGATTAGTTAGCATTGCTCTTAATAATCTTTCACGTTGTGCCTCAATGTATAGTCCTATCAGAATAACGCTTGTTCCACTGACACAGATAACAGCAAAGCCCTAAATTTTTGCTAGGTTAGGATATAAATAAAGTGAGATTGTCCGTTGTTAGATTTCACAATAATGCCATAGGAAGAACAGCCACCTACGACATTCGCAAACACCTAAGTTTCAGTTCGAAATTCCTTAGTTTAGATTTTTTTTCACCACTTGAGAAGTCTCCTGTGCGGTCTCCATTGCAGATTAGTTATTTTTCCGGAGTATTCTTAGTCTTTCCTGCATGGTGCCCAAGTGGTTCTTGATAGAGGCCTCGCCCCTCCTTAACCCGACGGGAGGTGCCCACGTCCCCAATTTCTCCTAATTGCTTCATTAAGGCAGGCACCATTTCGCTCGCGGGGTTCAGCTGACCATTTATTGTCGAGGCTGAGATGGACCCTAATGGGCGCTTATTAAACTGCGAGGCTGCAAGGCCCTCTGCGGCTGGACCGCGACACATCCGGGTGAACGACTTGCGTCCCAGGCGACACTTCGCGGCCGGGGTAGGTGTTGAATATTACTCCCCGTGTTAAAGCACACCTTGACAACCCCCGTCAACCCTCCGCCGTCCTGGAGGGCTGAGTGCTCTCTCCATGGCTAATTGAACGAGACTCCAGCTGGAAGGGTAGATGGCACGAACTCCAGAGAGAGAGAGACAGACGGAGAGAGACAGAGAGAGATTACGTAGAAGCTGGACATTCACCTTTCCCGGCTCGATCATCCTGCACGGTGTCTGCACTTTAAAATCGACACAGTTGAAACTGCTCCAAATCAGCGCATTTGACTGCAGTCTGTCGAAACTGCCCCCCTTGAATTATTAAAGTTCTCATTTTAATGGCTAGTATTCACTTATTGAACAGTGATTTTTACTGATCCCTAGTGAGTTCCACTCATAGACTAAATATGAGGTAGACAGATTATCCGTCTTCTGGTGTCCAATACTGACCTACCCCAAACCAACACAACTGTCACAAGTAACATGGTTGACAGTAATAAAAGTATTTGTTTATATCTTAATTTAAAACAAAATCCCTTTGAATGTATAAAATACTTTTAACAATTTTAATTTAATCTTATTGCCATAAAAATTTACTAGAGATAATATAAAAACAAATTAAAGCACTTGTTTAAATAGTGTAACCTAAAATACTACCCACGTCGTTTATGATAGTCGTATTGGCAGAAAAGCGGTCCAATGCTGGGACACAGAGAATCTCTTTGCTCAGCCAACGTGATCACTCTACCCCGTTTTCATTCTACGTTCCCATTGGGCTGGCAGTAAAATCTCACTGCATTCCACTGATTCACTAGTAGAGTGAGTGAAGAGATTTGGGTGGCTCTTAACAACGAGGTCTTGAGATCCAATTAGGATGATTGGGGTGAGTATTGAGAAGCGCCGGAAAGAAACGACGAGGGAAACGGGAGATCCCCGAGAAAACCCACCTACAAGCGGTATTGTCCGGCACGATTTCACCAGTATATAACATTTCACTAACTGAAAATTCAGTAAAATAATTACACTGATTAAAATCATTGATTCAGATTTATTGTGAGCAAAGTGCCGCTACAAAGATGAAATTAATATTTTTGCCAGTTATTGATCAATTTTTACAACACACGAACCTATCCACCTCCTACATAACTTGCCTTATATTCACAACTCGGTAATTATCTGAAGTAGCGTTACTTTTAACGACCAAATAATTAAAAAACTTGTTTTGCAGGAGCACTAATTTTTCCAAGGAACTCATTAATAACTGAACTGATGACAGTAGAATGGTCACAAATGTCTTCAATGGTAGTGGGCAATATTTGCAATGATTTTTCGATGTTATTATTAGACCTCTGGGGATGATAAAAATAAAGAGTTTCACATTACGGCTGCAAGAATGGAATATATACTTTGAAATATTACATCATTGAGAAATATTTTAAGCAATTACGACAACTGCAATATGTCGAGCTTTTGCAATTATAGAAATATGCAGAATACAGAATATAAAAACAATTTCTTGGTAACCTTTAGTTAACGATGATAAATCACGAACTGCACTAAATTATTTATAAATCACCACATTGTCTGTATACTTAAAGTAAATATTTCATAAATAATTATAACTTTTATTGCATGGCAAGTTACAGTGACTTAGTTAGCAACGCGGTAATTTCTCTTCCACAGAAGTGAAATATTTTGTTTTCCGAGATAATGTAGATGCCACTGCGTTTAAGAACGATACTGTCACTTAAACATATATGAATGTCATAACGGTATGGCTAGTTTTACAAACGTTACAATTGAGTTCAGCAGTCATAATTTCTTGCTATTTTTTCATTCACAGTTTTACACTGCGTAAAATATAATTATGGCATACTGTGACAAAAAATGTATTATATTATATCCTGCAGTCGTTTTTCAAGCTGGGTCAGTTTTTACTAAAGATGAGCTGATAGTAGTAGTGACGATGAAACCGCTTCTAGCCGATCGTTTTCAGAATGCACTGCTGCTTTCTCGTAGACAGCCTTCAAGTTTAAATCACAGGCATTTGGAAATTTATTTGCTTGTTTTCCCAGCATTCGGCTGAAGGACACCTTTGCTCCACAATATGCAACTTTACAGGTGCATAATTTTGGCAGTATTTATCAGACACCAGTGCAAACGGGAAAGGTACTTTCAGTGAAAAAATATCAGAGGTAACGTTAGACACTTTGTAGAATGATAACTCTGACTCAAGTAAGAGTTGTATTTTTGTCATTGTCGTTTCGTTTTCCTTTGCAACGAACTTTTCCTGAAACCGGTAGCGGTATAAGTGAATAGTGTGACTTTTGAATTGAGCCTGGTGGCTCTTGTGATTGCAGCTGCCCAATATCATTATCCACGACATCTTAAATAAAATTAAACAGGTTTTATAAGATTTAATTTAAAACGTTCCCTGCCTTGGTGTCACTTTAAACTCTAAATCAGAATCAGTGAGAATTTCACTATTTCAATCAGTTAATAGCGCCTCGCTAATTTTACAGTCACTTCAGTGAATTTAACTCATGAATAAGTGAAAAGAGGCCGCGGTGGCGGAGCGGTTAGACTGCTCGCCTCACACCAAGGGAAACCGGGTTCTATACCCGGCCGGGCCACTCCCGGATTTTCGCAAGTGGCTATCGTGCTGGACGATGCCGCTAGTCGGCGGGTTTTCTCGGGTAACTCCCGTTTCCTCCGCCCCTGCATGCCGGCGCTGCTCCATTCTCGCCTCATCTCACCCTTATTGGCTCTCAATATCTCGCTGTTAAGAGCCGCCCAAATCTCTCAACTCCAACTCCAATTAGAGAAATAAAATGCCTGTTTTCCTTCACTTATTGTTTCAGTGACAGTTTACCCTGATCCATCAACTTTTTTTTTCACTGTTTTCTCAGTGATTTGTTTTTAGACTAATGGATCAGTTAAACAACGTTTACAAATGCCGTTAAAGGAAGTTTATTAAATAAAATAACAAGGTATAAACCAATAAAAATACTTTCTTAAATGTCAGTTTCATTTTTCGTAACATCATTTTACGCAAGGTAACATGAACAGTCAGTCTTTCATTGCGTTTTTACGCATTTCATTTCTTTTTCACGTAATCGTCACAGCGCTCGGTTTGAAGGTTTGAACTGCATTTTGTAATGTGGCGATGTGAGTCATTCACACGTCTTATTTGTGTAAACAATCCTAACGTTGCCAATTATCCTAAAAACGAAAAGATATCACATACAATTTTAAAACTGCACACATTCTTTGAATAGCTGTAACGCATATCTCTTTCCCTTTGTTGTGAAGTTTAATTTCGTACTTCAGATAGTAAGGTGACGGTGTAATAAAGTGGTTTGGGAACAGCACCATACCAATCTCAAGCACCCGCAGCAGTTGTTTTAATTATTTTTAAATATGGTTAATTGCACAATATAAATAGTAACGATTGGAAAAATGTTTATTTCTAGTTTTTTTTTTTTTTTGCTAAATTCGGTAAAAATCGATTTTACATTTGCCACATTCAATTCGCCATCACTTATTCAATTTGTGAAATTGTATAACTGAAAAACCAGTGGTTTTTCGCTCATTCTAAGTGGAGCCATTTTTACTGATTAGAGAAGTTGAATTTCCGTATGAATCAGTGATTTTCCACTCATAAAAATTTAGAGTGTAACTAAATAGTATTGCTTTCACGTGGCATAAAGAACATATTAATAAAAGCGATATCATTTCAGTACGGAAATTACTTCGTGTGTCACTTTTTCCTTTCTCAAATTGCCCAGAAAAGTATCTTCAGTGAAGTTATCACCTGTGCACTCATCCATCTGATTACTGACTGAAAGTTGGAGTCGTTCCATAAAAAAAGATCCCGTGCGACTGTCGCTGGTGAGCCAGTGTCACTCTTTTTAGCGGCTCAAGTCGTGTACTCAAAACCCGAATAAGTGATATCGGTCAGTGAAATACTGGTCACTGGTAGTCAGTTAAGAGGCTGTTTTAGACTGGCCATTCGGACCAATGAACGAGGAATCACTGTCACTGTGTGGCATTCATTCAGGCATTCGATTTACGTTGCAACCATTAATCGTGTGTGTAGTTTCAGTGCCAGGCATTGTCTGTCTGTGGTGTTGCTTTCTGAATGGAATGCCGTTTACAAACGGAGAAGTATATGACATGCTGATGATACTAGGATAATGTCGTCGGAACTGCAGAGCTGCTGCCCGTTGGTACGCAGAGAGATACCCACAGCGCGTCCATCACTCGTACAATGTCTTCCAGCGTCTTGCATGTCGCGTGCGCACAGCCGGACTTGTGCAAGCGACATGCAACAAACGTCGTCGCATCAGATGGCTTGTAAGAGACGAGAGGGCTGTTGATGTACTTGCTGCCATGGTAGTTAGTCCTCATGATTCTACATGGAGGATTGCCCGCGACTCAGGTTTGTCTCAAGGTGCAGTGTGGCGTATCCTCGTTGATAATAATTTAAATACGTACAATGTACAGCTGCACAAAGAACTTGGGAATTATGACTTTCTTAAGCACATTGATTTCTGCAACTGGTACCTAATCATTGATAGTTACGTAATTCCAGAATAATACGAATTTTTCAGGCTGTTTTACGACGTGATCCACTGCACATGCACGTATATTAGCGAACATTATTTTTATTGCGTTATGCTGTTATATTCATTAGAAATGAGTGTAAAAGTAATGGACATAATTATTAAATTCTCTGTTCTATCGACGAGATTTTAACTAGTGGCGAACGGCCATAGTTCTAACTAAGCTTCTCAGGTACTTCCCTCAGTTCAGTTAAGTAAAAATATACACAACACTATCTCATCACGCTTTTAATATAGACGTAAACTTATCCTTAAAAAAAATATAAGATTAACTACATTTTTTAATGTGAATACTGAGTTTTGAATAAAAATGTCATTCACGTTGGCAATGGGAATGTACGTAAGCTATTATATATCTGGTGACAAAGTAGTTAACATTTATTTATTGATTGCTGAACACAAGTAATTTAGTTTTCATATCGCAACCAGTGATTTAGCAACATCTTACGTGAAAAAATTAGGGGTACTACGAAAACATGTTACCTGTAAAATAAATAAATAAATATATATATATTTATATAATATATATATATATATACATATATACCATATAAAAAAAATTTCAACATGCTTTTCTTTATTAGAGGTATGTCAAGTCTTCAAAGTCGCTGTCATCTTGTTCGCCTCGCGTTTACCNTTATATAATATATATATATATATACATATATACCATATAAAAAAAATTTCATCATGCTTTTCTTTATTAGAGGTATGTCAAGTCTTCAAAGTCGCTGTCATCTTGTTCGCCTCGCGTTTACCTCCATTATTAAAAGAGGATGCTATATTCTGCCAGCAAATCAAATTTCTTACAAAAAGTCTGTTCTCCTTCATTTCTTCCTCGCTGTACCCTTGACCCCTGTGGCTATAGTGCTGCAAGGGGATCAATGTGTGCCAACAATGTAAGCCAGGAAGGAGAAATATATATGTGTACCAGCGCACAAAAAAAGTCAGCCGGGAATTTGACAGATGAAAAGAAATTCCTGCAGTAATCCTAGCTACCTGCCTCTACTGAATTTTTACTGCTCCCTTTTTTTCACTCCTGTGCAAATAAAAAAGAAAGGTAGGAAGGAACACAAAAAAAAGATAAGAATATTAGCTACGACAGCGAGTGGCTTGGCGAAGAAGAGGATGAAAATTCTCACCTGAGATCTTATTACGAGTATCAGAGTTGTCACTCGTGCATTAGGTAAAAAATCCACGAGATGGGAGGTAGATTTCTACCATTTCTTATGACCGCTTCTTGCTCTGGCTATCAGGTTATGGTTTGGCTATGCTAAATAGTGCTGCGACGAAAAGGCATTTATTTTCTTAGACTTTAAGTATGTAAAAGTGTCACTGCTGCGGCGAAAACTTTCAGACGCATTTCATAATAAAGGCGCTTATCCTTTCGTTTTTCAAACTTAAAAATGCAGTAGCAAATAGCCTTTACGTATATCGGTCAGAGTTAATTGATGTACTTGTTTAAATTTTTACGTGCCTTCAATAAATTAAATAGTTTTAATTCATTTGTGCTGGTTTGGTTGACCAAACTGTTCTCTTTATTAGTTAATTTTTCTAATGAAATTATATTAGTAAAAATGTTGTTTTCTACCTCGGAGTTCTCATCTAAAGAATACAGTCCTTTTACGTAAAGTGTGTATGCGTACTTCCGCGTGTTTTGATATTTTTATCTCGTGCATATCTAATATTCTACTTGTTAGAACTGTGGACTACACACTATGTTTCTCCGTGCCATGATCCGAGAATTTTCGCCTCCCACCCTCGGGTAGACACCAACAGAAGAAACATCATTCTATCTTGCCTTGGACGTGACTAGGATGGCCAAGTGGCCGTAAAATTTAGCGGGCAACAGACTAGTCGCTTATTTCACTCAGGGTTTTGAATCTTTGTTCTTCAGACATCGTCTGTAGAACTCCGAGGCAATTGCAACTATTCAGTTACTTCTGGAATGGCCGAATAGCGTGTTACAGAGTCTGACAAGATAATGGGTTGTTATAAAATTGTGGAAGCCATGTAAGAAATGAAAGCTTGTTGGTATACTTGGAGGGTGGTAAAATATNAATGGGTTGTTATAAAATTGTGGAAGCCATGTAAGAAATGAAAGCTTGTTGGTATACTTGGAGGGTGGTAAAATATGCAGCATGCTTACCAATCTTAACTTTTGAAGGGAATCTTGCACAGTCACATTGAATTCTTTGTTTTTCTAGCGTAGTTATAAAAAAAATAATAATCATCCGAAATTACCGCTATACCTAACTATCTACCCAAGTAGTAAAAGTTAGTTAGCCCATTTGTGCAAATCTGCTTGTACACGAGCATTCCACAAACTAGTTTGCATAATCAGTCAGCCTCTGGAATGCACTGCAGATACTTGTGGCCTTTTGACTGTTGTACGCAGTTGGCCACGTCTGGGCCACTGTTCAGATAACTTCCACGTAACAAGATATAATTTGCTCATAAGCGGCGCGCTTCTGCGTAACCAACTGTGCCCCAAGCATGCCAGCAGTATCAGTGGGCCATAAGTGGCAGCAGTGGCCCACTGGCTTACTGCTTCTGGCCTGCCGTATGTTAACCACATGTCGTCAGCCAACTGTTGACAAGTCACTTGTGGCCCAGCTGTTGGCCACTTGTGACCCACTTAAAAATAAGTTTGCCATGCATTTTCAAATACAAAAAATAATAATCTTTCACCCAAACTGAACTTATTTGTTTACTCTCTTCATACATGATATCTTCAGCAATATTTCACAATTGCTAAATTTCTTTTCAAGAACCTGGATTCGAATACACAACCCTCTCGTTCACAGCCCAGAATGCTAGCGACTACTCTACCATGCATTCACGTAAACCTCTTTAAGTAAACCTGATTACTTGACCACATAAAAGTTGCATTATTAGCTTTGCCATAGACGCAAGTTATGATAGTATCACAAGTCAATACCGGGATATCTGTGTTTTGTTTATNGCATTATTAGCTTTGCCATAGACGCAAGTTATGATAGTATCACAAGTCAATACCGGGATATCTGTGTTTTGTTTATAAGACTAGTATTTCAGTTTCGGGGTACTTTCAGGTGGTATTTAAAATGCAAAATAAAGAATGTTTTACGTGTTGTGCTGTGCAGGTTTCCAGTCCAGAAACAAATTTTTCCTGTTACTAGTAATGCCAGATGATAATTTTAATTCATATATGCATGAAATAAAAACTCAATTTAATTCACATATGATATTTGCTATTTCACAGTCAGCATGCAATAAATGGCCCATGGTACATAAGGACGCTGATAATATTTCTTCAGTAGTAAGCAACAGTTGGCATGCCACAAAAGGCCCCTAAGAATGTTGCTATTATGTCCCCAGCAATAAGCAACAGTTGGCATGCCATACGTGGCCCATTTCTATTAGCATGCTACTAATACATTCGCGACAGTAAGTAACAGTTTGCATGCCACGAGTGGCCCACAAGTTTGCTGTGTGTATGTCCCCAGCAGGAAACAACAGTTGGCATGCCATAAATGTCCCATTAGCTTGCTTCTAATATTTTACCACTAGTAAGTAAGAGTCAGCATTTCGCTTATTGTCTGCTTGTGGGGCTTCTGTTAAAATATAACAATCATTGTGAGAGCATTGGACCATAATACGATTATATAAAAAATGGGTAAAATAACTTGTGTTTATATGACTTGATTGTCAACCCTATAATAAATGCTGAGTCATAAATACGATTATTTGCCACCACTGCTAACAGTTGGTCAACTATTTACCGTTTATTGTTTGCTTCTTGGATATTGACCTTGAACAGTGATACATGCATATACGACTGAACTACAGACTCATAACTACGACACAATAATTCTGCCAACATTTCTAAAAATAAATATCACGACTTAAAGTCTATTCCCGGTTTCTTCACCCCTTTTGAACCAAACCTTTGAAAAAACAGCCCACATATGACGTACTTAGTTGTTTCCAAAATATGTCATTTATCACAAGCGTTTTATTCATGTGTTAACATAAAAATACATTTTTTTTTATTAAATTGACCTTTCACTTATATTTTATTAATAAATTATATTATTTTATTTGTAATTAATACGAATAAAACAGGGAGACAAAACATGTGTTGGCAATGCCTTGTAAGAAATAGTTCTTATGCGAAATATTATTACACTTAGTGCGCAAGAATGCGGTGCCCTGCACCTTTGGTGTAATNGTAAGAAATAGTTCTTATGCGAAATATTATTACACTTAGTGCGCAAGAATGCGGTGCCCTGCACCTTTGGTGTAATTTTCCAGACTCGGTTTAGCCTTCTTTGCATGAGGCGGAGGAATCCCTTGGAAGTTGAACTTCAGCAGGGCTTCAGAAAAGTTGGAAGTACCCGTGAAAGGAGTATAAATGCGAGTTCGTAGTTCACTCGTTATGCCTGTAATGCTGTGTGAGGTCAACAGAACTAGTTAGTTGTAGAGGTAGGCCTACTTTCAGAGTCGTCCTTTTTAAAAATATAAACAAGCTGGAAAACCAATATTACAATATGGCGGGGAGGGTACCCCCGAAAGGTAGGGGTCTCGTATAACGTTTGGCAACTTTGAAGTTAGCTGATCCCTTGCCGGAATGTATCGAGCGACTGCCTGGTTATGGGTTATCGATGTTACACCGTGCGCCAACCGTATGAAGGACTTTCCTGTCTCGTCCTGAGCCTGCATATCCCATCATCTCTTATATCCTCGCAATCTGCTGAACGTGACGTGCGGCTCTCGGCAGGTTACNCCTGAGCCTGCATATCCCATCATCTCTTATATCCTCGCAATCTGCTGAACGTGACGTGCGGCTCTCGGCAGGTTATCCACGGGGGCGAAGTCCCTGGAAAATTGAGCCCTCCACCTTGCGCGCATTTCCCCAACATTTCATGTGAGATTGGCGCAAGGCTGATCTGTTTATCGTGGACGCGCCTGGAATCTTCCGGGAAGATTTGCTCAAAGTAGCGACGCGTGAAAGTGCATGCGTTGGAGTGGCGCGGCGATTATTTCCGCAGCCGTAGTTGCACTTAGCACATCTAATGTCTATCGAATGAAGATAGGAAAAGCATGGACGAAAACGTTTCCATTGCAGCTGATAGGAGTCAAGCCTGCGAATTGCCTGACTCGTTGATTCCGTTCAGGAATATGTGCAGAAACGCGCGTGCGATGTCAACCGGACAGGATATACTGGCGCAGGACGTTCAAAAACACGGAGTGTAGTGATATTTTACATTTAAAACGTTTTTATTTGAACGTAAGATAAATGCGTTTCAGTTTTTCCCTTTTATTTCTGATCCACTGGTGAATATTCTTGTACCCATAAGCTATGTGCGGGGACGATTAATCACCTTAGAAGTATCACATCAAGGTCTGTACTATCTTCGGATTCGTTAAGAGTCCTGTTACGTAGTAGAAATTGAATATTTTTTACATTGTTGGCCATTAGATCTCTATTAAATTATTATGTTTTCCTCTTGAAAAAAAAATACGTAGCTGAAACTTTTTAAAAGTTGTTTCGTTCTCATCTGAAATTAGATAAATGAATATGCCGCTGAGGATTTAACCATTTCAGGCCTACTTAAATTTGCGGCTTCGTTGCAGATATATTTTTGATGGGTGCTGTACTTAAGTCGACACAACACTTGTTTCGTTGTTGATAGTAATACAACGCGTCACCTGGGGCGTATCCGAGTCGTCATAAAAATGAAACAAGTTAATTTAACTTCTCAATTTGTTTACAATTATATAAAGTACACCTTACTATTATTTCCTAAACTTAACTTCTTATCTCTATTATTAACCCCCTTACTATTTCCATCAGCAAGCGCAATATCCTACTAATATTATAAATGCGAAAGTCTGTGTGAGTGTGTGTATGTTTGTTACCACTCAGCTGAACGGATTTTGATGAAATTTTACATGTAGATACTTTAGGTCCTGGAATAGGACATAGGATACTTTTTATCCCGGTGAATTGTACGGGCCCTGTGGAATAACAATAAAACCTAATCCTGTAACGGCTGGGAACGTGACCGACATATTTTTTTTCCCTGGTGTCAGACTTTATCAGGACACATCCTCTGAAATGGCTCAACGACTGCTATCAATCGATAACATTTGGGATAGAATATTGAACGTGCCCTCCGAGACCCGGAAGCGCTCAGATGTTATGCCACTAAACGGTCACCCATCCAAATGTGTGCCGCTGGAAACGTTGCTTAACTCTGGTGATCGATTAAGATCCCTCAGCCAAGCGCAAAAAGTAGTACCTACGTGCGCTTATTTCTAAAGCTACAAATTGATGAAACTCACGTTTCGATTTTCATTTATTGACGCTGGAAAGCGGAAATGTGGTAACTATGGGATAGTTGCACAGATACACACCAAAAACAATACCCTACTTCTTGGCTATCTGGTAAAAAATATTTCCTTCCTTTTGGGTAGCCGTAATCAGTTAAAAACCTAGGCCAACAAAGTATAATTTTATAATTCTGTTTTCACATAAATGAATCGCCTTTTCCCAATTTATTTATTAGTGTATCGCTGTAAAACTCAGTTGTACACGGGCGAAGCTGAGCCGGTTCGCTAGTTTAATAATAATCGCTACTATAATCTCAGTGGTTATTAAATTATGTAATTATACTAGCTACCGTCATTTAATACTCACTTACTAGTTACACATATACGATCACAATGTACATTAACACGCATTAACATCGTTCCCAATGTCTGCCACTCACACACATCTAGTCCCACATTCCCACAGTCCAGCCTCTCAGTCTCTCTCTCTCTCTTTCTCTCTCTCTCTCTTTCTCTCTCTCTCTCTTTCTCTCTCTCTCTCTTTATCTCTCTCTTTCTCTCTCTCTTTATCTCTCTCTTTCTCTCTCTTTCTCTCTCTTTCTCTCTCTTTCTCTCTCTTTCTCTCTCTTTCACTTTTTCTCTCTCTATCTCTCTCTCTCTCTTCCGAAAATACGAATTACATTTCTGAGTTTATCATAACGTCAAAGCNCTTTTTCTCTCTCTATCTCTCTCTCTCTCTTCCGAAAATACGAATTACATTTCTGAGTTTATCATAACGTCAAAGCTTTCTCTACGTATTTTGAACGTCGACTAGAAAAGAAATGCTTCAAATTAATTTTACTTGCTTTCCTTTTTTTAAATGCTGTTAATTTGTGACGACAAATACTTTGATTATATGTGCTAGGATCCGTACTTCAGTTTGGCGTTTTAGCTGGCTTCGTCCAAGTCACTGCGAACACACGCAGCATCCACAAATTCGCAGAGTTTGCCGACCGTTAAATTATATTGGAGATGCCTGGTTTTACATTGTTTGTATTATCTTTTCTTCCCTTACCTCCGGCAAGGCGTGGGAAAGCCCACACCCCAAACCAACCTCCTGCCCCCTCACCAACCAACCACCCGCGCACAGCGCCATAGAAATCCGTGTCGCGCGGAGCACCCCCGTTTCGCAAGGCTAAGGTAAACATCTCTTTCCCATTGTCGCTGTATCTGCCGGAAATTGTCAGCGCCGTCGACGCTTCCTCTACAGTTCTGTGGCTTGCACACTTCCACGATCGCTCCGGCGTGTACGTATTGTGCNCAGCGCCGTCGACGCTTCCTCTACAGTTCTGTGGCTTGCACACTTCCACGATCGCTCCGGCGTGTACGTATTGTGCGGCTTCTTCTGCCCTCCCTCTGCAGTCCCGCCGACAGCGACAAATGCCAGGGGAAGAATTCTGAGAGATAACACAGNGGCTTCTTCTGCCCTCCCTCTGCAGTCCCGCCGACAGCGACAAATGCCAGGGGAAGAATTCTGAGAGATAACACAGACACGGTTGGCTCCTTTACTAATTCAATCCTTTTCAGATGCATCCCGTTAATGTATACTGACAATAATGAGGGCAGCTAATAATGATAAATGTTTCTATGATTTCATGTATTGTTTAAAGTGTAGTTTTTCAACTGGTANATAATGAGGGCAGCTAATAATGATAAATGTTTCTATGATTTCATGTATTGTTTAAAGTGTAGTTTTTCAACTGGTAAAAACTGACACCGGCTTCTCTTCGCTTTTTGCGTGTGTGACTCTTGTCCGTGGCGTGGTGGTGTTGCTTGTCTCCCGGGGGTTGTGGATTCGGTTCCTACCACTGGCCATTGAAATTGATTAAATTATTTGTGAGTCTGATGTTCCCCCCTACACTGCGGAAGACAATGACAAACAGCAACAGAACCAATCTGGAGCCCGGGCTCGAATCAACTTGCATCACCATGTCCATTCCTGGATTTTTTTATAGACGCCGAACTGTCCACTCATTATGTGCATCTTAATCGTATTCACCATCATTATCATATTCATTATCCTCATCACGCTCATCGTATACTTCATTGCCAATATATTCATTGCTAATATCTTCATCATCATAATTTCAGTATTATATTCATGATCATAATCCTTATCTTCTTCATCTTCATCGTTATCTTCTTCACCACCGTCAATTTTTATGATGTAATAGTAAGAATTCGCGTAACGGAAATGTATACATATATTCCTATATATTTCACAGCCTTACTTGTTCTACTCACGGATACTGACTGATCTCTAGGTCCACGGTGGAAGTTTATATCAAAAAATCACAGAGAGTGACTAAGAAGGGCTTTCAAATGCGTTAAATACGGCGCGAGTAACCTATATCAGTGGTCACGCTTAATCACGCAATTTTGTTGCGTTTAATGTTCATAGGCTATCATAGAAGAAGTTACAAGAAAAAGTTTTGAATATAGGCTTATTTTTTTTGAGAAACAAATTAAGAATAATGTTTAAATGGAGTCCCCGATAAAGTTCTACGAACTAAATTATATAACGTTTGGGTAATTTTCTTGCTAGTGTAGACCCTGCCGTATATAAACTCCAGTTAAAACTGCTATTCATGAATATCTCGATTGAGGAGGATATTCAGGAAAAGTATTTAACAGGAATTAATTATTTAAAATGCATTTGATTGCAATTATACTGATGCCATTAAAAATATTTTCAAATACTGTACACAAGGCCAACATAATGCTAATATAAAACATCAAGACACAATAAATCATCTTAGAAAAACCGTGGGTTATTAATTTCGTCAGTATCAAACTTACAGCAGAGAAAATTCGCTTTCCGCGGAGGATGCCATGAAAGAGAATACAATTTTTAATCGAATTTCCCAGAGTTATGAATATAAATCTAACTTTCCAGAGTTTACATTTAGTAAATTATCTCTCATGGACAAAGTTTGGTTATAAATCAAGTAACTCTGTGACGTAAGCTGATACATCGGTCGGCCCCACTTTGTACAACTCAATATTTCACTACAGTTTTCTGTAGTTTGGCATTTCGGAACAGACGTGATTTTATGTGTTTGCGAATGTATGGTATATAAACGTGTGTATTTATTGTCTCATTTGTAACTGAAAGGAATATATAGCGTCGAAATTAACTTTGCTTCGCATTTTTTAAATTCTTACCTTAGTATTTGTTCTCTTCATCGTGACCTGCAGCAGTAAGGACACTAGTTTACTTCATGAAACAGAAATGAGGTGTACACATATTCTTTGTCGGTCATTGCAATCATTATTGCATACATTTAATGAAAGAAACGGCATGTTCCTCACAAAATACCACACGTATCTGAATGAATTTAATCGATCAGATTTGATTTATTCTTCAAGAATATTTACACACAAGCGTGGCTTATCCCAGCAAATATATACTCTTACAAAAAGTAAGAAGTGCAAAAATGTCACAATTCCAGGCGTAAATTCTGGTTGTTCTTGTCATATAGAGGGAAATACACAAAGGAGAAAAACTTGAAACTAGAAAAAAGAGCAAATAAATTAGAGACAAATTTTATATAAAGATCTGCAAATGAATGAAAAAAAAATTAAATTAAATGGAATGAAGTTAGAAAGACACAAATACATAACTACAAGAAATATAGGATGGACGATTGTTTCAACGAAGAAAACTTTTCTGCTGGGTCCAGGACGCGAAATTCACAATAGTTTACTGTTTATGTAACGGACGCATTAAAATTTTTTTTTATGTTTAAAATATTTTGTGGTCACAAAAAGTTCATTATTTTTAATGTCTATGGAATACCTTTCAATTTTTAGACATTACTTGTAAACACTCTTTAGTCGCATAAATACTTGTAGATACTTTCTGAAAAATTGCGAGTCGAAATCACAACTTTCATACATTATGCTGCATATTATTTTAATTTGTTTGATTTTATATTTTAAATTTTTAAATGTTTTGCTCTAAATCTAGTTTTCATCAATATGCTGTAATTTCTTCAAGTTCAAAGGCACCTTAATTATTTATCGTACGTCACCTTAGTATCTTATTATTAAACTTAAACTTCGTTTCCTGAATTCTAAAATTTCAGCAAAAGTTTGGTGGAGCATTTTCTGTAACTTATGATAATCTGGCATTTCTGCCCACTTAAAATTTTTTTTTTCCACTGCAAATTAATTGTTTACATTCATTATTTGCATCACAGTTCTATTGACAGAATTATTTGTTATTTAGTTACTCTATGTGCATTGAATGTTTTGCAAATGTTTGTTTATTTATTTGTTTACGTCTTTAATTGCAGTATGAGAATTGCGTATGAGTACAGATTGAAATATTTTCGAATTGTTAAACTAACCTAATATTTTAATGCAGCTTTTTAAGATAGAAATGTTAAACAGATTGTTAAAGAAATCTATTTAAATGTAAACATTGGTCAATAGTTGCCAGCATAGTACAATATGTAATATTTAGCAAGGGAATTTTTGGGAAGTGCTTCGCCTATTGAGCTATGGCAAATTCAAACTGGACTGTGTTGAAAAAATTATCTCTGTTCTTGGAACTTGTAAGTCGGCATCTTGGATCCTGAAGCTCATTGAAAATA
Source organism: Clitarchus hookeri (assembly GCA_002778355.1). NCBI lineage: Eukaryota > Metazoa > Arthropoda > Insecta > Phasmatodea > Phasmatidae > Clitarchus > Clitarchus hookeri. The sequence goes on from NQII01000226.1 coordinate 225,726, forward strand.
TATTGGAAAAATATTATTTATGGTGGATCCTATATTCAAGATTTATTCAGGACATTATTTTAGTCCGACAGTGTGCGCGTGGCGCAAGAAAAGAATGCCTGTGCAATCAATTAGCAGAAAATGGCTCTCTGAATTGCTGCATGACTTGTCTGAAAGCAATTGAATTGCTATCATCAACTAGTAGAACTTTTTGCTCCATTAGAATTACAGTTGCAGATAAGTAAAGACTGAAATAAGTTGCAAATGGCAGCATTCCAATGTAATATGACGTCTCTGATACAGTACTCAAGAATTCTGCTCAGCCCTTTCTTATAGCTTTCCTTGTCAAATTTGCTCACACTTCGTTCAGAAGTAGAGATCTAATGCATTTACCTAAATATTTTATAAATCTGAGAAGCCGAGGAAAGAAAATTTATTTACTGAATAATGGAGTAGAAGCAAGTCATATATATATTTTTTTATTGGACATTGAATAATATTTTGCCTAGTGTGAAAAGACTACCTTAAGCTGCCAAATGTAAACTGTAATTATAATTATATTCTGAGTTGAGTGTTTGAATTTGAGCTGCATGTATTCCTATATCTAAATATTGATTGCCTTTGTTTCTTCACAAAAATTTTAATCGTAATAATTAAACGCTCCTTATTTATTGAACTGATTTATTGGTTGATATTTTGCTCATTAGTAGTACATTTTTTATTATAGTTATAGTGTTGATTATTATTGATCTCTGGTAATTGTGGCCATTCTACTACAATTTATTCTACTATTACTTTCAAACTAATATAAAGGATACTTACGTAACAACTTGGTTCGTTAACAACTACTCAATAGTAATAACCCATACCACAAAACACAACAAAATAGTAAACAATTCGGTGGAGCCCAAAGTGGGGGCTTTTGTAAATACCACAACACCTAATATTCATTTCAGTGGCGTCTTCAAAGTGGGGCCATACAAACACTACCGTAGTATATTCATTTCAACACAGAGACTTTGGTTATTCAAGTGTGTATTTTGTTAAAAGAACATCAGTAATTTTGTTGCTTTACGTGTTTTTTTTACTCAACAAAATATTTTTTTGCGCACACTAAACATATATTTGGCCCTATACAAAGAAGTATTTTGTCGACTGCAATAAACCTTGTTCTCAGTGAACCGTGTCACTTTAATATTACATTATATCGAGCTGTTATATTTTTCACTGCACACGAAAAATATTTTTTTTAATGTAAAATGTCTTGTGGGTGTTTTGCCTACTTTAGCAGCGTAACAATATCCCAGGGTCCGAACTCGAATCGCGGTACGGAAAATAGCGTGTTACCATAAACCGCGTTCCTTCTATTTTTTTTGACAAGCATTCGGTCCGCTTTAATTTCCACGCTGTTCGACGCAAGAAGCCCCAACAAATTAGCTTTGCCGACGTTCAGCCTACGACGAAGCACAGCTCGGCGAACCGTGCGTCGCATTTCGGCCAGCGGTTGCCCGTCAAGCGAACCGAGTTCCCCGGAGCATATAATGTATGAGCACAGTATCACTGTAGCAGGTTTCTTGTTTTGGTGGCTCCCCGCCCGTGAAATTAAACGGCAGAAATTTGTTACTCCTATCTGCAGGGTCGGGCGTGTTCTTTTTTTCTTGGACTCGCGTGTGTCACTTCTCTGTGCGTGATGATTCTAAGCAAAGGATTTACGGTTCTCAATAGTTTTAGAGGATAAAACAAATTCAGTTCTTATTCAGTAATTTTGGTACCTTCTTTGAAAACAATTTCTGTAGGGCTCCCAAATTTTTCTCATGTTCTAATTATTTTTATAAGTTATGGTAAAATATATTCAAATACATTTTTTAACTAGAGTCTGTCGAGAACGATATCGATATTCGTCGGAAATTCAAATTCTGTGTCCTCGTTTGTTTTAGTTGATACGTTACAAATTTAACAAAGTGTTCATTTTCTGCCTTATGCGTAAAGCATCACATATATCGTGATTTTAATATTACGCGTGTGTAAATATTATTGAGTGTCCATTCTGCAACACCGTAAATAAATGTTCATGAAATAGTATATTCATGGTTACGTCCAACTTTTCTGAAGTCCTGCTTATGTTAACATTCAGGTTATTCCTCCACCTGATGCAAATAAAGCGTTTAACCAAGACTATAAAATTACACCAAAGGAACAACGGACCGCTTTTATGCGCACTCAGTTTAATATTATCATACATGATAACTATTTATTACTAGGAATTACTAACACACGTGTTTTTTTTCTATTTTTATTTATATTATTTATAAAAAAAGTTGAATTTATAAATAAATTTATATAATTATAGCAGTTAAACATAAGTAAAAATAAGATTATTTTGTGTACATGAGGAAACAACCAAACACATCTTACGGAGGGTGAATTTCCAAAGATTTGATTCAAAATTGTAAAGATAACGGCAATAGACTACACGTAGGGCATAACGTCTCTTCGACAGATGGGTAATTATAAACTAGCCAGTTGCTGAGAGAAGCAAGACCAGGGAAGGAATGGGTTGTGGTCTATAAGTACGGGGCCATCCTAACATTATCTGTAGTAATTTCGGGAAAAAACAGAAAACCGAAATCAGGATTGCTGGACGTGAAATCGAACTCGCGTGTTTCCTAATGCGAGTCCAGTGATCTAGCACTTTGCTACCTCGTTCGGTAAATGAATATTCAACATTTCCATGTTTCCCAGAGATACCAGTCTGATTATTTAACTGTGCAGTGTTCTTAGCAAGGGACCGCGGTGGTGTAGTGGTTAGACCGGGTTCGATTCCCGGCGGGGTAGCCCCCGGATTTTCGCATGTGGGAATCGTGTCGGACGATACCGCTGGTCGGCGAGTTTTCTCGGGGATCTCCCGTTTCCCCCCGCCCTTGCATTCCAACGCTGCTCCATATTCACCTCGCTTCACCCTCATCGGCTCTGAAGACCCAGATCTCTTCTTTCAGTTCACACCCTCAGTTTGACCGACATTCTTGCCCGTGCAAGTAAGTTTTCAAACAGGACTAGGCAGCGAACCACATCACAGGGTTGGTTTAGCTTTCGACAGTTCCACGGGAGCCCGGAAGTACCCCAAAGCATCCTGTAAGCGGTAACTGGAGGCCTCGAGGAGGTAATCCCTCGGATTATCGTGAAGATTAATAGTCGATTACGGCTCAGGACGGCGACCTCTGTGGTCTCGACTGCAACCATACCAACAAACCTCTCCCGGCTTCTAACCCCCGCTACTTCCCGCCGTTCTGCTGTTCGGTTCTTATCGCCCATCTGAATATAGATATGATACGTTGAAAATGGCCGGAACTCTTCTGTATGTCGCCAGGGTTTTATTGGCGCTCCTCTTGTTTATCTCTATCCAACTTTTCGCCATCGCTTCGTACTTGTGAAAGGTAGTTATTCTTTCGTGGACTGCAGTAGGCGACGATTTTTCAGTCTTGCTATATGAATATTTGAATATTTGTTTCGTGGCCTCAAACTGCACTATAATATTCTGTAAGACACTTTTTTTCTTCCTACTTATTTATTTATAACTGTAATATAAATCTTCTGCAGGCTGTTCACGGCAAACTGCGCACTTTTGAAAACTTTGCACAATGTCTACTTGTTTGCACGTTGTGTATCATTCCGCCTTTTGCAAAATTAACATTGCAACGCGTCTCATCACTTTAATTATGCACTTTATCGTGAACAACCTTTAGCTATTAAAGATCTTCACAGAGAAATAATAACACAACCTATAATTCCACAGTATGGTACAAAACAAGGTGTAGCCTCAAAAGACTTAGTAATATAGGGCGAAACAGCAGCTTATACCACGAACACCAGCCGAACATGTTAGCAAAATGGCGTCGGTGGCCAGCAAACTCATGGAAGGCCTTCCGCCAATAAGCGCCTGGTAAACATATTTGCCAGGCGGCAGCTCAGCCAATAAAGGAATCTTTCGGAGCACGCGGTAGACAGTCAGACATCGTAAGGGCGAGGCCCAGTGCCCCGCGCAGGTGGAGTGGAGAGTAAAGAGATTTGGGTGGCTCTTAACATCGAGGTATTGAGAGCCTATGAGGGTGAAGCGAGGCGAGTATGGAGCAGTGCCGAAACGAATGGACTAGGGAAACGGGAGATCCCCGAGAAAACCCGCCGACCAGCGGAATCGTCCGGCACGATTCCTACGGGCAAAAAACCAGGAGCGATCCCGCCGGGAATCGAACACGGTTCACCCAGGTGAGAGGCGAGTAGTCTGAACACTACACCCCCCCCCCAACTTCTGGCGCTCAGGCAATTAGCGAGCGGGTACGGCCACATCAAAGGAACCGCTAAGCCAATTCAACTTCTGCACGCTTTATATTCTGCGGCGTAGCAGTAAAAACTGGAAAAAAGCTACAGGGGATACCGGAAGGTCCACCGTAACTGCGACAGCGTTCAGTTGCATCCGGTACGGGAAATCACATGGGAAATTTTTTTCTCTACGCGGCACGGTGCGGTGAAACCGCGACTTCCCGAAGACCTTTTCTGCCGTGCTCTATCATGATAAAAACATCTCAATGCAGGATCGTAGATCTGCTGAATATCTAGTTGCCTCACCAGTGACGTGTTTATATATGTATGTGTGTGCAAAATTTTAGCACGTGCGGAATGTTCGCGTGGAAACTGGATGAAGCGTATGACTGACTCATTCGTAGCGTAAGTAACACTGAAGACACTTTTTTGTTCGATTATCGTTTATTATTTTATTTCTGTTGCAGCGTTTTTCGGAAGTATAGGACAATATTCTTCATTTCTTACTTTATTAGTTTTAATTTTCGGAATAACATTAGAAATAATTTATTACTTTGCAAGATTTTCAGGACAGCCTGTTTACTGAAAAAGAGGTCAAAAAAGTGGAAGTACGCGTACTAAAATGAAACTTTGCTGGTATGTACTTAGGTGATACGGTTGAAATCCGTACATTACGTGAAACTTTACTGTTCGCGGGGACCAATACAGTAAACTCATCCAGTTTCAGGATTTTTATATTCTTGGGAACAAAATTAAAAAAATCACACAATAGGCTCTTGGGTATTGAAAGATTTATCCCACTCCGGAAAACTAAAATGTAGACGGCAAATGCTGAAGAAACTTACTGACGAATTCAAATTGATCTCTGTACTGCATTCATTATTTTGAAGCATTTATATTCGTTTAAAGGCATGTGCCTACTCTTCGTGGAAAGAAATTCAGTAATTATTACATAATTTTATATATATTATTATATTTTTGATTTTATGTATATTATAAAATATTAACTCGTTCTTGGAGGACTCGAATAATAGTTCAGTCAAAGAAAAATATCTTCATAGTTAATAAATGAGCTAACTACAGGAACTTAAATGTCGCTTTTTCTCAAATTGCGTGGTCCGATTTGCAAGTGATTTGTTTGGCTGAAATATTTCCAGGAATATCGTAATAATTTTTTTTAAAAACTCGCTTTTCAGAGAAGCTTTTTTACGAAAGAAGAAAGGTGTGAAAAATTCTTTATTCGTGTTTTAGGCTTAGTCAGTCACATAAATATCAAGTTGTATAGGAACACATTATAGCGTCTTCTCGTGTGTCGGGCCTGTACTCTCTCCGACCGAATTACCCGTGATTCTCTCTCTAGCCGATCCACATATTTTTTAATCCTGCCGCCTCTGATGGCAACACACACACTCACACACGCACGCACACACACACAACACAAACAAGAGCTACGAAACACACAACAGAGCGCAACAACCGGCAGAAAGCTGTGTGCCGGAGCAGCGATACCAAAAGGAGCTTTCTCGGTCCATTAGTTGTGAACAAGAATAGATCCCTCAGCACCGCTAGGAGTAGCATGGCACTTTTCTTCTGGAGAGAGACCACAGAAAGTAACGTAGAAGGGGGCACGTTACTGATTTCCTTAGGATTCCTTTGTAAAAGAAGCCTAGAAGTGTGGTTTCAATGACTCTTGCAATGTGGGTAATCGATTGTTTGAAGAATTATGGACACACACTCTAATAAATTGTTCGCAAATTCGCTATATTTATGCATACGTTGAGTGAAGGAGCGCAAATGGTAAAGTTATTTCCCATATATTCAAGCTAGTAGTCTTACATTTGCTCAGTTAACAGTAAAATGCGTACGTAACTTCCCGACTTTATATAGTGATGACATTAAACATTCCATATTTGTAGCCAGATGTGTTCTTTTATTTCCATACGATGCATGGGTTAAAAACTTCCATTTTACTTAAGGAAGTTTACCAGAAATTATTTTTATAGTGTACGCCATCGCAAACACTTAGTTGTAATCTCAGAAAACCTGCTATTCTTCATGTTCCATACTTGTTTGTCTGTTTGGCCACCAATTATGGTTGCGCTCTGTCGTTTTTCTGGTGTTCACCTGACTAAATTCCTGCTCGGACGTTACATTTTCAATGATGTGCCGTTCAGTCTTTCGTTTTCTAACTTAATTAATTTTTGGAATTATTTGTGTGTTACATAATTGTCGACAACAGAAAACTCAGGCTCGTTAATTCCTATTTATTTTATTTTTTAATGTCAGATATTTTTATATTAGTTAATTAATTTCCCTTTGCAGGTTTCTGAGACTACAGCGAAGTGTTGGCAGTGACGTATGTCCATAATTGTTCAAACAGTAAAGCTTAGAATTATTGGTAAAATTTGAACGCCGTTTATTTTCGTATGGTAAACAGTCACCACATTGTGAAGGGAACTGCTTGTTCATAACTCGGTTGCAGTCGTTGCAAGAACCTGCGTTTCATAAAACTTAGTGCACGCCAAATAAAAATGCAACCCCCNTGGAAAAAAATTTACGCGTGTGTTGACTCGAGTGCGTTGGTTTAAAAAAAAAATGGATTGCGGTAACATAATGTGGCTGAACTGAGTTTTCTCTACCGTGAAGGAGTTGGTTACTTCGCACAGTCCGTTACTATGATTAGAAAGCAGGACTGGGTTTACGGGACTACAATAATCCAAATAAGCAGAGTTCTCCTCCCCGAAACTATTTTAGCGCAGTTTGATTCTCAGCATTATTTACGACAGAGTAGATACACCGCTCGTTCCTGCACTTTACAGATTAAACAATTGAAAAATGCCTGCCCCTTAGTTCGCATAACACATCCCAAGCACTGGCCAGCATGTTGTAGAGTGATGATTGCAGCGAATTTGACAAAAGTAGTTCTGCCCTTCAGTACCTGGTCCAAGGTGTAATTTTTAAAATTTCAGCTCATTCAATTATGTTTTCATTTTTAAAAAAATACTAGAAATTAAAATATTGCCGTATTTCACGTCACACATCAAGTATGATGATCAGCTATGGTTCACACCTCGATATATCGTCAGATGGTGGATCTTATCGTCACCCTAGGAGTATTTATTGTTATAGGATATTCACGGTTAAATGAACACTTTTGAAAGACCTGCTTACGATCTACTTCTCGGATTACATAGTATCCTATCGCCATATGTAAATTTAACATTGACATGGTCCTGATCACTTTAACCATGTACATGTCACGTAAAACTGTGGAATTATTATAAATGTAAATGTTTCCCAATTTAAAAGCATTAAATAATTAGAAATAAATTTAATCATTCCAGTATAAAAAAATATTTACCTTACACGTTTTATTCAACGCAAAGTCGCGGAACTAATTTTCCTGCGTCGTTGCCAACTTTACTGGGCACCCGCCAGATATTGTGCCCCTTAAAATATACGCAGGTAGGGGCAGTGGGGTTTTTTTCAAGGGTTGATTTCGAAAGTGCTTACCTTACCGTGAAGAGCATTTGTTATTATTAGCTCTATGTGTAATGTAGGCGTCGGGCTGGCGGCCAGCGAAGTAAATTAACCCGGCATGTAACTATTGACCAACGTGGGGATGCGGGTACTCGCCGACGCTCCTCAGTTCGGAGATTGATGTTTGATGGTACGGGGCTGGACCGCGCGCCGCGGGTTGCGTACCCTTTTGACGGATGGATTGACCGAGCGGGAGGTGCCAAGGGGTGGTTTGGCAGACACCACGCTAGATGGTCTGCAGAGCTGCGGGGTGGAGGGCTCTGTTCTATACACCCGCCTCATCTAGCTGGACGGCCTTTGTGTGCGCCGCGGCCGAGGAAGTTTTCAATCTTCTCCCTTCAGACGCCCCGCCTTCTACCCTTCTTCCGCTCGCATCTGCTCTCTTCCGCGGCCCACCATCAATAGAACTCCGCGGTGCTATTGTGTGCCCATCCCTGCCAGCGGCACTCACCGCTCGCCACACATCACGCGATTTACCCACGTTATGCATGTTCCTTATCACGTCATGTTTGTGTGTTGCGCGGTCCGCACATAACCTCAACGCCTTCTTTTCTTCTGCGAGAGAACAGACTTACAACCTGGGCGGGATCACACATTCTTTATAAAGACGTTCGAGTGAGATATGACCATCCAATTTGCCGGCAGATGCTATTGACGTGTTTCTTTGAAAATATATCACCCACTGAAAGAGGTAGAAGAAGAGACACGTAAATCATGCAGATATGAGCTCATATAAAGTACCGATAAGTAAAATAATATTTCGCTAAAATGCCATTATTTCCCTATAAAACGTTATATTAGTGGATAATAAATGGAAAATCTATGAAATTGTATGGAATCTTTCAATCATTCCTAATTTTTTGAAACCCATTTTATTCACACAATTCAACCCCTACTGCTATGCCGAAGTCATGAAAAATTGTAGTTATTCGTAAAAGAGTTTTTCCATAATAAAAAAATTAATATGTGCAGTAAATAATTTCTGTACTTGTTACAAACAATTCTTTGTAAACTAGTAGCCAAAAATGTTCTTGTAACCCTACAGCTGAAACATTGTATATTTACATCATAGTATATTAGAAAAAATAAATAACTGATTATGTAGCTCGATATTTATAGTAAAGTTATAGTTTAAAAAATTCTATTTTAAAATTTCAACATTATTTTTACACATTCTACACTAAGATGTGATATTTATTGTAATGTATTTGTAGTGTTGAAAAAAATATCTTTAGCAACTAGTTTCCAAAAATTCCTTTTAAAAATACAAAAAACAAGCAATGCTTGTTGTTAATTTTAAAACTGTCAAACAGCTACGCACTGTTCTCTGCGAGTTGAACAAGTCTCGTTAAAATTCCAGTAGACACTATAGGATAATACAATTTATAATAGATCAATTAAGATAGTAAATTCTTAAAAAAAACTAAAAAGTGAAACAAAAACACGAAAACAATGCAGTGTGTACAAAAAATGTTACATTAATATATTTTTTCCTGCAGATTTTATTACACAGAATTCATTTGCAAAGTAACACTATAACGAAAACTGGACGTATGTTAGTAATCATATACAGTATTATGCTTTGTCTGCAAAAGAGATAACGTCTGCTACAAAAATATAAATTTCTTCTGATACTGCCATAATATTCGAACATACATACATTTGTTTCATATTTCATAAGTCGGCAGGAACTTTTGTATCAAATCACTATAATTTAGACAACTGGGGCATCGCTATGGCTGGAATTACGATGATATCACGTTACAAGTAACACGTTGCCCTAAACCAGCTACACCATGGCGGTCGTTTCAGGTAACGTAATACCTATGTTCCCGCAAAGATAAGGTTTTCAATATCAAGCGTTGCGTGATACGTGAAACGTTTTGTCTGTACCCCGTGATCTTGCCGGCCAAACGCAATAGAAACGAAGTTTCATTGTGTTCGAGTTTCGTAGTTCTGTTTTTATTTTTACAATGTTGTCTGCTCACGTATTTAACATACCGCATATATATTATTCTCCCGGAAAGGAGTAAGAGAGGATTGTATAAAGTAAGGCTTGGAATATTTTGTTTGTTAATTCGTAAATATTTAGGAAATTTTACATTGCTACATTTTCTCAGGAGTATTAAAAATGCCTACACGATACAGAATGTTTCTCATTCAGTTTGCAGTTTTAGTACTTTACGAAACAATCTAATTTACTCAAGCAGATAAATGTTTATTACAAACGATTTATTTGCACGTACATGAAAAATATGTGTGCATTTCCCGTGTACATTTCATCCTGGAGGTTATGGCAATATCATAGTTTTCAAAGTTTGTTTAAATTACAGGAGCCAAACTCTTTTTTCCACGACATTTTTAATTCAGTACGCAAATTTTACTTGCTTACGGGAAGTATTATAGTGTTACATAAAAAAAACCAAATTTTACGTATACGTGAAAGTGTAAAGTTATGCGAGTTACGTGTAATGTGAAGTTATCATAATCTGGCCTAACTTCCCCACAGTAAACAAGTATTGGGCAGAGGAAATGTGTCCGCCGATCACAAGTAGCTGGTAAGTAAATCATATGGGCTATATATACCATATAAATGATATACATGTATATATACATACACTGAAGAGCAAAAAAAAAACTGGTACACCTGCTTAATATCGTGTAGCCCCCCCCCCCC
>NQII01000226.1:237404-288183 GCA_002778355.1 Clitarchus hookeri
ACTTAAATATTGATAACATGCCATTGTAGCAGCAGTAACCGATCTAGCTGCCGACCGCATCGCGTTACTCTGATTGGTTCCATACCTCTGTTACTTGCATACGCACGCCTATACCGGTTTTTTTTGCTCTTCATTGTGTGTGTGTCTATATATATATTCGCAGATGGAATTTAGTCAGAATTTACAAAGCATATAAGAGAAAATAACAAGAGGCTGTAATCGAACGAACGAGAGTAGTAAGTGCAAAAAGATTGAATGGCAAATTTAAGACAAAATAAACGAAAACCAAACGTATTTCTTCGACAAAAATGAATCGACGTTTCGGGAAATGGTATCTGTTCCAGTTTGTAGGCAAAGTAATGATTTGATTACTTAATGAATGCGTTACATTTATAACAATTGAAAAACTTACGTATGCTGAGAATATATCTGAAACGTACCTTCATCAGGATCACATTAAAAATGTGAACAGAAGATTGTAAACTTTTACTTGTAAAGATGTTCTACTTTGCCAAGGTTACCCTAATTCATCAGATACGTTTACTGTCATAATGAATATGAACCACGAGTAAGCACAGAAACCGTAATTATTACACACGTGAACAATTATATTTTTCTCGAGTGTATACTTTTTGGGGTAGCAGAAAAATGTTGCGTCAATGAGCAAAGATCTAGGATATTACTATTTCAGATAAAATATTTTTGTTTCAAAGAAGAAAATAAATATTTTTAAGTGATTAGCAGCTTTAATTTTTAATTAAGTGTTGCTGGTTGTTTTTTATCTGCGAGTTAAAATGAATACGCTAATTTGGTAGGGTAGAATTTATAGTACTATATTTGAAAATATAGAACAAATATTAAAAAACCATCGTACTGATATAAATATTGTTTTATGGGGACAGTCCTTGCAGGATTTTATTTAAGAACAGATAAGGTGGACATATGTACGTGNGATATAAATATTGTTTTATGGGGACAGTCCTTGCAGGATTTTATTTAAGAACAGATAAGGTGGACATATGTACGTGCATCGAATTCACGTTCGTGTTTGTCTGCGCAGTGCACATTTCGGTGAAATATGTCTTCGCTCGGGATTCATAGCAATGAATTCACTTCTTTATCACACAAAAATATGCATTAAAGTGCAATTTATGTCTTTCCCCGACATTTACTCTGTCGTGATGAAATTGAATAACGGAAAATTCGCTTGTAAAACTTATATTACTGGTGTATTCTTTCGCCTTTCTACTTCTAGCATACGTCTGGTGAGCAATTTTCTGGAACACGCGGACCTANTATTACTGGTGTATTCTTTCGCCTTTCTACTTCTAGCATACGTCTGGTGAGCAATTTTCTGGAACACGCGGACCTAGGATTGCCCTTTAAAACTGTAATATAAAATTCTCGCTACACCGTTTGTTAAAAACAATACTATAATTTTTTTTAAGGGATACGTCTTGGAAAATTACATGATTTCTCTGCTATCAATGATCGGTAGAGGTTTGCGTTTTCCAAGCTTTTCATTAATTTCAAAATTATGCTTTCCTCTAAAAAAAAATCACAGTGCAAGATATAACCATAAAATTTTCATTTTACTTTTACGCGTAAGCATCGGGATATCAAGAAAATTAAAAACCTATAGGCAAAGTTATTTTTTCACCACCGTCATTACTTTTTTGAAACTTGAAACAAAATCAACGAAATCAGTCCTACCCAAATTGCAGTATAACTATTTCACTAGTTGTCTCAGTGAACATCTTCAGTAACACATCAGAAACACCTTTGTCTCCATTTGCCTGAGTAATGAATAATTTTTTTGGGTGTAGAAGGTGCATGGAATCGGTTTTGTTGATGGTGCAACACATTTTGATTTATCTTTTGTGGAATTAAGTTATACTTCGCCATTCTGTATCGACTCGTGCACGCCATTACACTGTCTCACATCGTCCAAAGCACATTAGCTGCATGATATGGTCGTTATTAGTACTCCCTCGTTTTTGGTAGCTGTAGTAGAAAGCACTTTTTCAGGCTCGAATTGTGACGCTGCTGTTATTTTCTTAGAGGGACGCTGAAGCGATTGAAGCACGGTGTTTAAAGAGTTTGCTACTTTTGTAGTGTTTTTATATTCAGCGCTGTTGCCACAGGAGCAAATAAATATAGTACATTCTGGTTACTTCCAATTTTTCTGCAGCACTGCTAAAGTTCTACGCCTCATGCAAACAAAGCTTAACAGAGTCTAGAAAATTACACCAAAGGGGCGACACACCACATTCGTGCGCACTCAGTTTAATAATATTCTGCATAAGAACTATTTCTTAGAAGGCATTACCAACACACATATCTTACCAATGTTTTGTTTACGTTAATTATAAATGAAATATCAAAATTTATCTGTTAAATATAAATAAGTTGTTTATTTAAGAAAAAAATAATTTACNATATCAAAATTTATCTGTTAAATATAAATAAGTTGTTTATTTAAGAAAAAAATAATTTACTTTTATGATAACACGAGTATAAAACCGTTGCGATTAACAAAATTTAGCAAACAACCAAACGCTTCATGCATTGGTTGATTTTTCAAAGGTTTGATTAAAAAAAGCGCGAAGAAACCATGAATAGACTGCATTAATGTTCCACTGTACCTATTCGCTTGTATACATGCACTGATAACGCGAAGATGTAAAACTGGCGGGAACGTACGCACGATATTATAACGAAAATTCTTGCTCTGGTGTGCACGAAACAAACCTAAGTTAACCCAATTTCATTGGTCGTCGATTAAAATATCATACATGATTGCTCTCCTTAATTCACCACAACCACTTCTGTAGATACGCCTGTCACTTTTTACGTAAAATTTATCAACTCTTATCTACTATACACTAATTAAGGGGCAGGAATAGTAAGGGGGCTCAACTTTTAGACAATTAATGACATTCATAAAAAAACTTATTTCGAAATAATATTTTTAAAATACCCACAGTAGAATAGTTAAAAAGTATTTTTTTCATATATATATCCATATATTTTTATTTGTTTATTAGACATCATGCATCATTCATATTAGATTTTTCAAATTCATACATCTAGGTACGATGTGCAAAGTAGGCAAATGTCAACAGCGAACGGATTGGTTCATTGTATAGTGTGAAAGTGTAATCCTCTGTCGTTACACGTTACGTTCTGATCACGTGTTTACAAGAACATACCCAGATTCAAAGCTGCATATACAAGTCAGTTATTCGTAAGTTAATCTAATTACTAACACATTTAAATTATCTCCTACTACACTAATTTTATATATTGATATTGCATCGTAAACAGTTTACTACCTTTCTAAACAAGTCTCATTTTATTCAATATAAACTCCAAGCCCAATTAGCCCATTACCCTCTCTTGGATCCTCATATGTCTAGTAGTGAATGAACTACTTCCGATGCTGTAATAACTATTATTTAAATTGGAGAATGACAGAAACTGGAAGACGCGACGTGAAATTATTAACACACCAATAAATAAGGTTTTTTTTCTGGTGTGACCACAGTGTCGATTTATCTCGTTAATACCATTTGCCTCGTCAAATTCCGTTAATCTGCTACTCTACTCTCCCCTATACCCCTTCCTAACGACTGACCTTTAACGTCAAAAAAGAGTCATCATTTTGTAATCTGTAACATGCGGCCCCAATTGTTTCTTTCAACGAATGAACATGGGTTATAAAGTCAGTATCTACTTCCCAAGTTTACGTTTTTCACACTTTGCCCTCAGGTTGGCCAAACATCCCGCTAAGTACAACCCTTCTCGCATTCTTTCAAAAGCAAACAAAATTAGATTTTGCAATTTATATGAAAACCCAAATTTCACGTTAAAAAAAAGGCTAGGTTACAGTTTTCCATATGAACGCTTAAAAAAATTACAGCAAGAATTTAGTTGCTAATATTCACAAGCTTTGGATCAGTCCGAGCATTGTCACTAGAGAGTGACAGTAAATATTTCAAAAATTAAAAATTTTGGATTCGTAATTGTTTACTTATTTTATTAGTAGTATAAGTCTCCATATACATTCATATTAAAACCTCTGCAGACCACATCATTAAAGAAATTTATTTACAGTTTAATAGACATAAATTAGTATTGCACACACATAAATAATTATAAATGTTCATAAAAAGAGGTTTAAAAATTTAAGTGTCAGGCTTTCTGTGGCGCCATATAGGACAGTATTCCACATTACAGCTTGAGTAAAAATATTCTCAGAGAATAAATAAAAGCCACTGTTTCTGAGAAAGGTTGCTAACGACATCTGTACATGTTACATGGGATTTATCAACGNGAGAATAAATAAAAGCCACTGTTTCTGAGAAAGGTTGCTAACGACATCTGTACATGTTACATGGGATTTATCAACGATGTGACTGGGCATCTGTGGACATATACTTCAAAGAGATACGCCGCAGTAAATGACACTATACCACATGTCATCCACGATCCGGAAAGGGTTGAAATGATAATTTTTCATTAGTCACAAAATTCACAGTTTTGCAGAATTTAAGAAATGCACACCAACCAACAGGAAATTTATAAAGTTAGAAAATGTAATGAGGAGTTCGATGCGCCAAAGCGTGTTACGGAAGAAGACGCTGGGTCGGCTTGGTGTCACCTGCTGTGAAACGTGCTGCCTCAACCACGACTGGCGTGTAATTCAGAAGGGTGCTGTGGGTTGGAGACGGAGACGGGGTTGACAACAAGGGCGGGTCACCAGGTGGACTGCGGACAGACGCCGACAAGAAGCACTGCCGGCGTCTATAGACGGCGTCACACAGGGCGAGTGCATTATGGAACAGAAACGTGACCCAGAAATAAAGAGAGACACAGCCGTGACAGTCCTGCCAGTGGAAGGTCGGCGGGAAGGTGAGGAAGAAACGAAGGAAGAGAGGAAGTGGAGTCGCGACCAGTCGGAGATGGGAGCAACGTGTATTTTACGGGAGTGCAAGAAGTGACGGTTTTTTTTTTTTCCTATTCCAGCCTTCTTTACCTCCTTCCACCGGTTTCGAGAAGGGAAGGAGGGTTGGGACCCGGGAAATATTTACTCTGGGGAAAGCGTTCCGCTGTTGCCGCACCCGCAAGGGTTCAACCCGCGCGCGGTAATGAAAGAAACATAAATTCCTCGCTGAACGAGCGGAATGCGCGCGCACGCAGACAAGGAGTGTGGAATCTCCCGGTACTAGAGACAGCCATAACAATAGGCACAAGGCTTGCGCATTTTAAAGCCTGGTTGCTCGTACCCCCCACCCCCCGTCCCAAAGAAACGACGGCATCTCTGTGGCTCAAAAATACTTCTGAAATTACTACTGTGATGCAATTTTAGGAATCTGCGTTGCTGGTATGTCCGCAATAAGTTAGAGTTACTGAAATTTGCTTACCATTCCACTGAAGAGTTATTACTGTCACTTTCTGATTAGCAACGTAGCAGATTGAACATTTTTTAGAGCTCAGTGCCTAAAAAAATATTACCGAATGCGCATGTAATAAGAGTCATTCATAAAAATAACTTAATTCAAACATTGGCGTATATTGAATAAATGCTGACTTAAAGAAACACCAGTGCTTTCCAAACTTCCCCACTTGAATAATGGGAAATGCTTGCATGGCTACCTACGACTCAGATGCCAGCCTATTTTGGTTTCACCCAATCGGCTTCCGACGCGTATTACAGCCGTAATATTTTGGCAAAACGTACATGTTTAAATTACAGCGCTACTGCGAGATCTGTGAGACATATTTGATTCCTGTCTCACATAACAAATTTCTGACACGCAAGGGTGAAGTCGTATCCAAGTGATGTAAATGTTATTTAGCACAGTCTATATCAGCGTCATATCTCATCCTCTTGCGCCAAAAAAAAAAAGGAAGAATTAGAAAAGAATATTTTGTATAACGAAATACACACACCCCACACACACACACACACACACACACACACACACACACACACACACACACATATATATATATATATATATATATATATAAGAAGAACTAAATTATGAAAACACAGCCTTTCATTTTGTGTGGGGAAGTGGCTGTGTACCGTCCCAGCACATCATCAAGAAATATTTTTGAATTATCGATATATAGCAACAGTTATTTTATGTTTGAATGGCAAGTTTCCTGCGATCGCGTAAGTCGTACCGTATGAACCAAGTTACATAGGTTAGAACTACCTATTTCGTTGAAATCGCAAGTACGAGATTCTGGGTTAGAATTATAAGTTTACTATGCCAGCATGCGTATTAATTAACAAGAAAGAAACGCGCTCTTTAATAGCAAAACGTTCGTTGTAGAACGAAGTTTAGTAAATTTAAGCGAGATATAAGACGACGACCAGAAGGATACTAGTCAGTGGTCGCCTTCAGATTAGCCAGTTGACAGTCCAGATGCTTACAGTAACCCCAGGTAACGTCACCGTAGGTGGTGGATGGTTCTGCGGTCGTTCTCTCTTGGAACCACTCAGTCACTTGAAGCATTCAAATAGTCGTTGTATGGAATATAACCAAAATTCCCCAGATGGGAGACCAAAATGCTACCTAATACATCTCAGATTCGATCAACTTGCATGTAGAATATAGCACAAAAATTACCAGCTTAATAAAAAGAACAGATATAAGTAATTTGTGTGAAGTGTACTTAGTTGTTGGTGTTTGGCCATATATATCGCATCGAATTCAAGGTACGCTGGGTAAAGTTTCAACCACCACAAGCCATACTATCGTATTTATTTCGAAATTTGGCCACCGATACCATAAAAACCACCAAGCCTATTGGCGATAATTTTAGGTAATATTTGCCCTATCACTGACTACAGAAAAATTTGTCAGGCATAACACAAATAAACAGAGAATATTTTACAACTAGGTGCAGCTTATCACGAGTTTGGCCTGTTTCAGTGGGCAGTCTGTTTCACGTGTTAGGTGCATATTATACGCTGTGTATACCAGCTTGTCCTTACCGTATTGTGTCAACTATCTTAGTAAACAGTCACACTTCTGAACATAACGCTGACTTTGCAGACGCGTGAATTTAAAAATCTGGAAATAATGGCGACCCTAAGATTAAGAAAAATTGTAGCAAATCACTGGGCTTTCAAACGAATCAACACTGCAGAAAATCACAACTATTATCTTTATTTATCCCCCAAATAATACAATTGTCATGTCATTATTTTGGAATATGTAAGCCTTCAAAACCGCGTTACCTAAGCCTGTTTAGTGTGATGAGAGGATTAATCACGAGACTCAACGTCAGACAGCTTTAAACCTACGCTCAGCATGAAGTGTTGGGCAGCTGGAGTCATACTAACAACTGTCTCCCAAAATTTTCAGCTTGGAAGAAAATTACAAGCTAATTATCAATAATAACCCGTCCTGGGTTTTAAGTCGCGCTAGAAGCAGTATAAATAGGAATGACGATAAAACATAAAGGATATAGACCCGAACAACTAGGATAAACCGAACTGGCGCTTAACCCATTCGGTCTCGAATTCTTTACAGAGCTCAATTTCCGTAGTCATGCAATATTTTGGTGTGCGCCGTACTTAACTCGCGCATTATTCACGCTGCCAGAGAACAAAGTGCAGCGCGATCAGTGTAGTAATCATTTACCATTAATACACGATAGGAGTAGAGACTTTCGCTGATCAAATCAGCCGTGACGGAGACGCTCAGAACACTGGACACAGATTCCTTGCTGTGCACAGCTTCCACCGTAAGTTGCATTAATGCACCACACGTCCTGGATCGTGGACCCGGCGAGTGAACGGGGTAAACGTTGAGTCACGTCGTGGGCGAGACTGGAAACGATCATAACGCCCATAACACCGTGTGAGTCTTCGAGATTATAACCGTCGAACAACCTTAGGGTTTACAGAGCGCTGTGAAGATCACTAGGCCACAAGTTCATGGAGCGCGTAAATAGGTGCCGTACAGCTTATTGACGGGTCCGCGAAAACGACACAACGGTGCAGAGTACTGAAGAATGCAGAGGTGAAACAACCACTTATACCGGGAACTCCAGCCGCACACACCAGCAAAGTGGCGTCATTGACCAGCAACATTTTGGAAAGACAGTCGCCAATCAGCGCCTCGTAACCCACCTGCCGAACAACAGCCGAACAGGGGCCACGGTGATGTAGTGTTCAGACTACTCGACTCCCACCTAGGCGGGATCGCTCCCGGATTTTCGTACGTGGGAATCGTGCCGGACAGGGTCTTCCGTTTCCCCCGCCTTCACATTCAGGTGCTGCTCCATACTCACCTCNTCGACTCCCACCTAGGCGGGATCGCTCCCGGATTTTCGTACGTGGGAATCGTGCCGGACAGGGTCTTCCGTTTCCCCCGCCTTCACATTCAGGTGCTGCTCCATACTCACCTCGCTTCGCTCTCATCGGCTCTCAAGACCTCTTTGTTAAGAGCCTCCCAAACCTTTTCACTCGGTCACAGCCGAACCAATAAGGAACATCCCGCAGCATGCAATGGCCGTTCTCGGAGCCTCGCGCAGCCAATCAGAGAATGGGCGCGCGCATATCAAAGGAACCGCTACGTAATGTCGTCCCTGTGTTCTAATCCATGAGGTGGTATGAGGTGGGTGTGATCAAAAGAGTGCGGCGGGACGTCCGTTGGCGACGGGCGTTATCTGACGGAGGTGGAAGGTCCCCGAGGCGCGGTTACCACCGGCCACTGTTCTGAATCGCCCCCTCCCGAGCTGTCGGTCGCTAACAAGGCGCCCGGGGTCGACCGTGCCCCGTTACGACGCCTAGGGGACAAGAGCGGTGCGGCGGCCACGCCGTCGTCACCGCCTGCGGGTCCATCGCTCTGGCAACCCGCCAAACACGATCGCCACGACAGCCCGTTCTAGTGTTCATTCCAGTGGCAATAACACCATACAAGGAGCAAACCCGCTGAGAGATTTTTTTTATATAGTTACCGGGCTCAACACATGACCGCCCTTTATATCATCCGTTCCACCGAGCGGGGTGGCGCAGTAGTACCTCATTGGACTCACATTCGGGAAGACCGGAGTTCGATACACGGTACGGGCATCCTGATAAAAATAAAATTCGTCTTTATTACAATTACATAACTGAAATAAGTGCTGTGTGAAATAACGTGAAAGTGAAGTGGTCGTGACTCGCAAGTTTGTAGCCGGCAACGCACGAGTTTTTTAATTTATTGTAGTTTACTTCTCTTTCGCCTCTTAATTTGCGCAATTTGCTTGTTTTTCGCCTGCTAAGAACTTGTGAGCTTATATGCTAATACTCATTGGGTACGTGAACGCGTGTGTAGTGCTGGACTTCAATCTCATTTGAAATCTACTTGTATTGATATCAGCCCTTTAGTTTGGGTTCTGCATTACTTGTTAAATATTTTAAGAAGAACGTTATGCCTAATCCAAAAAAGTAATTGTTTAACACTTATGAGTTATTGAATTAGAGATACCTACCTCATAGCCTTGATGATGGTGGTGATGCGGCATGGCGTGGACTCCACAAGGCATCGGAAGCAGTCGGGAGCCATATTGATCCATGGCCGCTTCACAGCCTCGCACAATGCACGCAGATCGATCGAACGCGCAAATCCTTCTCGATAGCATCCCAAATGTATCCGATAGGATTGAGGTCAGGTGACCTCAAGGGCCAGGCAAGAATCCCAAGTCCGTGGAGTGTTCATTAAACCACTCGGCCACGATTCGCGAGCAGTAGACCGGTGCTCTGCTTTGCTGTAAGTACAGGTCTCCGGCAGGGTGTTGTAGGTGTTGCAATGGGTTCACGTGATATGCCAGTATAGTTCGCTGGTGAGGGACGATGTCACATGTACCAGCGGATCCATTTCATCGCACGTGAACAGTTTCCATACGAGGATGCCACCACAGGACTGAATTGTACCCTGCTGACAAGAGGGATCGAGCTATTTATGTGCTTGGTGGCGCACTCGTACATTGCCACCGGTGTGTACCAACATGTACCTCGACTCATCCATCTAGTCGCCTTTTTCCAATGCGTAGTGTCTAATGGCGTGTTCCCGCTCCCACGTTAATCGTCGAGCCTTGTGACGTATGGTAGGAAGAGCTACACTAGTGGGGCGACTGCTTCTGTACCCCTTAGATAGGAGATGGTTCCGGATGATATAGCTGATCACAGGTCGTTGTAGTCCACCATTGAAATGGTGAGTAATATGCTGCAATTTTGCCTGTCTACCCGTTGTTACCAACTGATCTAGCCTACAGCGACCCATATCATCGTAGTACACTCCTGACACAGTGGCCCGTAAAAATCCCAGTACCTTCACGACTTTTTAGATTAAGTGGCCCACAAATCTAACCGCGATAACGTGCTCTGAAATCATGTTAGTATTAGTGAAAGGGGGTTTCAGAGTCAACTGGCTGCTGACGCGTGGACTAGCTGGCGGCCATATAAGATTTCCCTTCTTTCCCTTTTCCCCTAGAAATTTCCCTTTTTCCCTTAAAGACGTCTAAAATTTTTCGAATTTCTCTTCGTACCAAATATTTTATGAGTCACTCAATCCAAAAATAGCATGATCCCCAAATGTGGTTTACTCCTTTTTGTGAATGGGGAGTGAGTAGTGGAAGAGTGACCCTATCATTCACGCTCTGTCACTGCATGCCAGGACCACCCATCTTGTCTGAAGAATGTTCGAGTTCATTGCCCTGTCATGCAACTTATCTCATTCTTTCCAGTGTCTCCCCTCCATGCCTGTTCTCTTTCACCTGGAATCCTGGCGAGGGACGAGTCCCATGCTGTGCCATTCCACTTTGGTTTTCTCATATTCCTTCTGGTCTCCTTTCACCTGACTTCCTGGCAGGGACGAGTCTCATGCTCTGTTATTCCACCTGCGCGACATGGAGGGAAGCATGCCTACACATGCTAGCCTAGAGTCGCACCGCGCGTGCATCAAGTACGTCCTAAGCCCACTTATAAGCAGAGTAGTCTGTTATTTCCGAACCGCTTAAGATAGAAACAACAAATTCATAACAAAAGGATAACCTCCGACAGCGAAAAGGACCGCAGGGTCAAGTATGCTGTAAGTGAACCTATACGAATTGTTGGCCATAATTTCCGATTAATTTAAGTTACAACGCCCAAATTCTTAACATAGACATCAACCTCGACAACGAAAAGGGCCGCAGGGTCAAGTATGTGGTAAGACCACATATAAGCATAGTTGGCTGTAATTTCCGAACCGTTTAAGATACAGCCACGATATTCATAACGTAGGTATCACATCCAAAGACGAAAAGGACCGCAGGGTCAAGAATGGCTTAGCTCACTTATAAGCACAGTTAACTGTAATTTCCAAACGAGTTAAGATACAGCCACCAAACTCATTATATAGGCATCGCCCTCAAAGACGAAAATGACTGCAAGCTCAAGTACACCTTAGCGCTTTGTTAAAGCATAGTTGGCTGCCATTTTCCACCCACAGAAGCTATAGTCTTCAAATTCATATCATAGCATCACCTCCAATGACAAACAGTGTGATACAGACAACTATACCTTAAGCCCTCTAATAAGCATAGTTGCGCATCGCTTCCCATCCACCAAAGCTACGGACTCCAAATTCACATCACAATCACAACTTCCGACTGCAATCAAAGCGATAAGGACAAGTCGGCCTTAAGCCCTGTTACAAGAATAGTTAATCAGCAATACCAAACTTTTGAAGTTCGGGAACATGTAACAACCGTCCCAGCAAATAAAGATAATAAAGGTACACATACAGGAACGTCGCAAAGTTACTGTTACATGTAGAAAAGTATGGTCTGAAATAGTACTCATATACGCATCGGCCTGCATGCACTCGTAAATCACCTACCGCCACCCTAGCCGTCTGCTACCGCAGGTGTCTACCAACTCGGATCCCTCTCAGCGGCAGCTAGCCTCCCTTAGCCCATACATCTAGGCTGTATATATAAATGTTAAAATATATACATAAATAAACGATAGTATGAGTAACATACAACAAACAACTATATGCAAACAAGCAATATATATATATCAATGTGATGCATGCATGATGCACATAGTCGTGGGTAATGGTAATATATATAGTAATATAAACGAACACCATCAGTTCGTCACAAGGACCGGCGGCCCGAGTCATGGCTAGCATGACTTAACAATCATCCATATAATGAAATATGAAGCAGTAAATCAATTGCACCGATAACAAGACATACATAGTTGCAAATTACATTAAAACACGTACACGTTAATATAAAATAAATACTGTCAGCCTAACGCTAGGGAAATTCTGAGGCGGAAAAGGGAAATCCAAGATCGCCGCTGGCTCGTCTGCACGTCCGTAGCCAGCAACATGTTGACACAGAAACCCCCTTTCCCTACTACTCAAATTACTTCTCCATTCTGTGATCGACTGTTTCTCATATTGCCAGTATAAGTAAGGGCTGCTGACATCCCAGCCATGTGAGCTTGGGCATTATTTCATTCGACGAGGCGACCGCAGTGCCATTTCACCAACATACCAGGTGCATTTAATTCTGCTACTCATAAGTGTATATTTGTACGAAACGCCGTCGAACTGTAGACATTATTTGTAAGTACACTACTCTTATCTTGTAAAAAAATTAAATCTCATTATGGCATTTTAAAACCAAGATTTTGGTGTTTTAGAGCGTAAACATAAACGAAAACAATAAATAAAACTGAATAGGAGTTACTAAAAGGTCATGTCATTATCCAGTTAAAGGTATTCCTAGCAAAATTTATTTTACAAAAGATCGTAGACTGCTACAAATAAAAAATATGCCAAGCATTCCTTATATTGAGAANCAAAATTTATTTTACAAAAGATCGTAGACTGCTACAAATAAAAAATATGCCAAGCATTCCTTATATTGAGAAATTTAAAAAAAAAATATGCGAAAATATTTTATACCGTGATTACAAACATTTCTTGATGTAACTTAATGGTATCTTCTTTCAGTGTGACATATCTTATTTTTCAAAGTGAGTTAGATTTTTATTATTTGTAATTCCGAAAAACACTAAACTTTTGGTTGTGACATGCCATTATGCAAAATATATGTGGTTTACAATTAGTTAAGTGGGGGGTGGGGGGTATATCTTATATGTGTATTATTTACGAGTTGAACAATATTTTGTACAAATGTAAAATAATTAACCTTTTGGTTACCACAATGTCAGAATACCTCCAGCAAGGACTTGACGAACCGGTGAGGGGGTTGGGGGGATTTATCACAATAAACTCAGCCAATTTGTTTTAAAATCTGCTTACACTCATATCCAAACGCAGAACTTTTAAGCCCAAATCTAAGTGAGCTCGCCTGTGGATGTCCCCTTTGAATAAATTAATGTTTGCCAGCAACCATTTGCTTGTGTTCAACCAGTCGTGGCTGAATATATTCCAGTTTGTTAACCTCGCATAGGAAATAGCCTTTCGTTCCTTGTGGGATTTCGGCTCCGTCTTTTACGTGTCCTGGCATTTCGTGCACAGTCCTGAATGCAACAGTTTACACATGTGATTGCCCATTGTGAGCGCGTTCCCCTTACGTCTATCTTGCTCTTACGCTAGTGCATTTGTGCTCACGTAGTTCTGGACCTTTCCAAACTTACGTCAAATTTGGACCATATTGGTAGGTTTGCTGGAGAAGATTCATTATAATATATTATTGCGTTCAGCCTTTTTCGTTGTAAACATATTCGTCGTATAGTTAATTATATTAAAGTATGCTATCTAGGATGTTTTTTTATGAGAATCACTTTAAAGGTATTCTGCTGTGTTTGTGACAGTTTTGTGTGACGTATTTCTGTGTTGATTTGTGTAAACTTAGAACTTTATTACTGCGGTTCAGTACTACACTCATTTTGAAACATTTTTGACGTGAAATGACATGACGGAGATTAAGGCAAAGGCTTCATCTGTCCTTCACATAACGAGTTGGTGTTTTTATCGGTACGTCCTACAATCGAGTTATTAGGCTATATTTGTTTTGTGCGTAGATTTAATTGAACTGTTTCATTTTTTGACACGTGCAGTTTTAATTTTTATTATACTAAATTAAAAATTTTTTTTGGTAAACTTCGTAAACAGTAATGTCTGTTTTTCAGTTCTTTCTTCGAGCGGGCATACTCGTAGTAGGCTTCTAGAATGAACTTATTATATAGTTTATGCCTTACTACAAAAGGATCAAGCAAACTGATTCTTCTTGTCCTTCTAAGCCAATGATGTAATTGCATGATAAAATTCAAATTATAACCACTAACATTGTGCAGTGCCTTAAAATCTTCCTTCTTTATGTACCTATTATACAGTATAAAGCTATAGTGAATGTCAGACTCCAAATATAGGAATGTTGAGTTTTGTCACTATACAAGGTTGGGGACTTCACTACGCAGTTGACTGTTTCGTGAGCGAATGTAGGAACGGTAACCATTGATGTATGGGAAAATAGTTTATCATTCGAGCTTTATCACTATTCGTGTACATTGATATGGTAATTTTACGAATATTTTCTTAGAGTATAACTTAGTGGATGTCTAGATAGCCAGAACACGACCTTGTAGTATCCAGTTGATTTTTTTTTTTTGTGGTACCACATTCTCTGCGAGATGCTTGGAAGCGCTCCTAAATCCCTGCGCCCAGTTATCGGGCACGGGCCTCTAGACCGCAAACAAGCTTCTTGCGCTTCTGTTTTTGGGCCGTCTCCATTTTGCCTCCGAAGGAAGTGGTGCCCCAGCCACCCAAGGGGAATGCCAGATGCATACGAAGTTCGTTATCCTAATCCAAAAGGGGAAGGGGTGGTAGAGGGGTCCCCTCTCCGCCCCGCACACACTCCACAAACCCGCCAAAGTTCGTTATCGTCATACAACCCGGCCTTCTCTCCGCAAACCTGCTGCTCGCCTTGCAGTAGCAGTTCGTTATCCGCTGTGTATTCCATCGCCAGGGGCACCTCCTCGGGATTTCTTCCCTACGGAGCGAAGTTCTGGTTCTGTCGCCCACCGACTCCAGCACGCCGCTCGGCAGTCTAAAATAAGCGTTTTTCCGGCCGAAATAAAACTTTAAAGAAGTCACAAGGACATGTATTATCGAAGTTAGCATATTCTTGTTAACTGTCGCCAAGCGTAATAATTTAACAGTAATTTAACAACACGTGGTGACGGACAATATTCCTATACTTAACTTTTAACTAAACATGTTTCTTGAGCCGATGTGCACTGTATAGAATCAGCAGAGGAGTGACAACGGCCAGTTCTGTAATCTGATTGCAAGGAGACCGCGGTGGCTGAGCTCTTAGACTGCTCGCCTTCCACAAAGACGAACCGGCGTCAATCCACGGCTGAGTAACTCCAGGATTTACGCAAGTGGGAATCGTGCCGGACGATGCCGATGGTCAGCGGGTTTTCTCGGGGATCTCCCGTTTCCCCCGCCCTTGCATTCCGACACTGCTCCATTCTCATCTCATTTCACCCTCATAGACTCTCAAGACCCCGTTGTTAAGAGACGCCCAATTCTATTAACTCAACTCAACTGGGATTTCAGGGTAGCAGCAACCTTCGGTTTCAGCCTTAGAATATTACGTTAAGTTTTTACAGTCCAATCGAAATGTTGCTGAACCGATTCTACCAAAGGCAAAATCTGTTCTGTAGCAAGAACAGGTTGCTCTGTTGGAGGAACTGTATGTATAGTTGGTGGTGCAATCACGGACAGGCCACAGCAGACAGTTCTGTTGCTATTTTTATCTGCGTCAACAATATTTCGACTGTACCAACAACCCACTTGATTGCTCTATTTATACTTACAGTCTTCATGGGTCGTGGATAAAGAAATTTGGTCCCTACAGCCATGTTCTTTTCTCGGTGTGAAATGTACAGTTTTACGGCGTAACAAACAGCTCTGCAAAAATTCATCACACATAATTTTCTCATAATTTTGGCTAAACCCATTAGCTAGTGCTGCCAAATTTAGTTTTTTATACGTTGGCTTCCAGGTACTAGAAGGATAAAATTGAACTGTTCAGCTTTAAAGTTCCGCTCACTTCCAGGTACAAGTAGAATCTGTGTGTTCGTTGCCTCCGTGTTTTATATCGCTATGTTTGATGTCTGATATTCATATTGGTTCTTTAGGATGTATAATTACTTAGAAAGCAATTTTACGTGGTCTAACCAGAAGTATTTACTTGTCATCTAGATAAAAAATTTGAGCTAAATAATATTTCCACGCTGCTACTGTAAGAAAAAATTAAATTAACTCAGAAGTTGTTTCGTGCCCATTAGTTTCTGTTCTATGGCTTAAAATCCTGAACTTTTCAGTAGGTTTAAATAAATAATTCATTATCACGCTCGCATATAAACGCCATTTAATCAATATCCCGAAAATGTATAATAAATACGATTAGAAATTTTAATTTTGTACGCAAATATAGGTAACGTAAGGCAAACTCAACAGGCATTAGTTTTTATAACCGTTCTATTAGACAATGAATCATGTCTTCATCCATTAGTTAGATTTTCAACCATATTTCGTAATGGGCTAAAGTTCTGAACAAAACTATATATACGTAGACCGTCTCTCTTTTATACATTTTTATTGTGCAATTATTTCCTCTTTGTGTACAGAAAATTGGAGATTTCGTTTTAAGATTTTAAGTACCTTTTTAGTAGTTTAAAACAATGATTCACCAGTTTAGTTCTAAAAACATAAATATTTGGTTATGTAATGTAAACGAAGACATTTGTATGTATTCAAATTATTATCACGATTAATAATCTGAATCTGGCATTTTAAAAACATCAAATTCAAACCGCTTGGAAATTTTTGTGTTATTTAACGTTAAATAGATATAAATTTTTTTTCGTTACTTTGGAACTTTATAACTTCTAGGTTTAAACAACAATTACGGCAACAGAGTTTAGAGGGTTCAATGTGTTACGTACTGACCTCATATAAATATATATATATATATATATATATATATATACATATATATTCCCGTGAGCATTTTGTAGGGCTTTAATTAGGCACTCGCGTAAAACTGCGTATCACTGACGTATAATTGCTGTATCGTCATGCATCCNATATTCCCGTGAGCATTTTGTAGGGCTTTAATTAGGCACTCGCGTAAAACTGCGTATCACTGACGTATAATTGCTGTATCGTCATGCATCCATCTATATGTGTGCAGCATGTCAATGACGAAGTTTTGAGTGATGACCCTAGACTATAATTTAATTGGTGGAAACGTATTATAAAATGTATTGCCGCCACCTACATACACAGATACAAGTTTGGCATGTACATTATTTTTAATGAATGTATTTCCGGATTTTAAAACATCTTAAAGTAAAATTATTTTCGGCTATGTTAAAATGTTGCAAAATAGAATTCTGGAAAGCTGTGTTTATTTGAATTTTTCTTAACAAATCCAGTAACGTTATTATTAAGGACTGTGAAAAAATTTAAAATTTATTATACAAATTTAAGTAAAAATTATATTTTAGCAGGTGTATTATATTTTACACAAACTCAAACAAATTTTAGCGAATATCTAAGAGAGATCTTGTCTACTTCATGTTAAAATAGCAGGTTTCTGTCTTCCTCTATTACTGCGCGTGTTCTAAGTTCTGTCCAGTGTTTTTTTTTTTATCTCAGTTGGTTGTTCGAAAGCAGTCGCTACCCAGGAGTGTAAAATGTTTTATAAAAATATCTCTAATTCATTAACTATAAGTCTTCAAACTCGCGTGTCTTAGATACAATCAGTTATAAAAAAAATCGTTCTACGGAAGTTTATACGCCCGCAAACATATTCAATCTTATTTTTGCAATTATCTGTTGGCCATAGTTTTTTTAAAGGGAAACCTTTTAGTGACTCTGTGAAACCAGACTAAATAACCTATTCCTGTAGATGTGTTGTTTTTCCCTCATTAATTTTTTGAAGTTTTAAGAAGTATTTTTGTACAACTGCTTTTTCTGTAACACTCTGGAAGCCTGCAAGAAAAGAAACTTCCGTCAAACCAATTACTACATAGAAAGAACCTCGCAGTTACGTGTGTAAGTAGGTCAAATATCCTAAAGTTTGTCTTTGATGCGCAGAAGGACCCCTACACTCAATTTGCCTTGCATACGAGTATTAAATATAGCGTCACAAAATAATTTCCTCACCGAGAGGCTGANACCCCTACACTCAATTTGCCTTGCATACGAGTATTAAATATAGCGTCACAAAATAATTTCCTCACCGAGAGGCTGATACCTACAGGAAACGGATTACCTCTCATAGATATATTCTGCTGAGTATAACACACTGCCTCTGTAGAGTTTAGCTTTAACTGCGGGCAACTCTCTGCAGATTTATCTGGCCAATTTGTTGCGGTCGAGGTCGTTAATCGAACACTTACAAATGTTATTAAACGGTTCTCGGGGTGTCTGCCTGCGGTAACTCGCGGCCTTAATTTACTTCGTGCGATGTTGAATTCCCCCGTTTAATGTCGCTAACATTACAATAAAAATAAACTGGGCGACACTTTCATTTCTGACCCACCACTAGTGTTCGGGACGTTTCTCTTCCTATAACAACATCTGGCTGCACCATTCTGGCGACCTCATTTACGAGTCCGTTTCATGGGAAATAGCGAAGCTACATGGGCTCCTCCTGATAGGTGACAAACATGAACAATTGGAAGATTTAGGACATTTCTAAAATGTACGTTTAATGACCCATTTATCTAGCCGCTTGATAAACTCTATTACAGCTTTTAACATTTCTTAAGCCCTGCCAAAGTTCTACTTCCATAATATTCCTTCTCCTCGTGCAAAAAAAAATCTTAACCTAGTCTAGAAAATTACACCAAAGGGACTCTGTGCCGCATTCATGCGCACTCAGTGCAACAATATTTTTCATAAGAACTATTTATTATCAGGCAATACCAACATACCTATTTCCTTTCGGTTTTTATTCATATTAATAATAAATGAGATAATATAATTTCTACATAAAATACATGTATAACTCCAATTTAGCCCAAATATAAGGTACTTTTTTGGTTAACACAAATATAAAACGCTTGTGATAAATTGCATATTTAGGAAAAAACCAAGCACACGAAGCTATGTTTCAACACGTGATTGATGACATAGTTTGTCAAATAAAAGTAAGAATGAACGTTCTGAAATAATATATTCTACCCTCTCTGTACCTTTTCTGGAAAAATCTACCTCCAGAAACAATTTTAAAATAAGGCCTTTGCATAATAAAAATATATTGACCCCAATAGATAGACTATTTCTTGCGTATTTGTAACACATTATATGATCCACAAGTAGTTTCGCGTGAACTCTTCAGATTCAGATGTAAGTTAGATACGAAATAACCAAGCAAATATACAAGTTTAAAGTGTATTTAGGCTACCGGAAATTTCGTGCGTTAACACTATTCTGGAAACATGTTTTGGCCATTTTCATTCTCAACAAAAACACTTTAGAGAGTAGTAGAGGAACGTACTCTTGCATAACGTGTGTGTTAATGTTTTTTTAAAATGATATTTTAAATCAGGTCTCGGAGCAGAATGAAAGTAGACGATGTACTTTCCCGGTAGCGCACCACGCCACGCCCATGCAGCGATAAGGCTGGACCAGGTATGGTTTCGACTTTTGGAGCCGAACGCTCCGCATAATTTACGAACTTTGAGTTACCAAATGATTCGGAGCACGCTGTGGTTTGGAGGTGCAGTCTTCTTTAGTCTTCCCACGCATAGCGGCGAGAAGTAAAACCCAAACTTTCAAATTTAAATTTTCCCCACGACAATTTATTTATTAGCTGATATCTGAAGCTGTACTACCTTGCGAATTCACTAATGCCAACCAAACGCCAAATGCTCGCCCTTCAGGTTGCCAGAAATCGACTGCCACATTGCGATAGTTAAAAA
This sequence comes from Clitarchus hookeri, assembly GCA_002778355.1. Classification (NCBI taxonomy): domain Eukaryota; kingdom Metazoa; phylum Arthropoda; class Insecta; order Phasmatodea; family Phasmatidae; genus Clitarchus; species Clitarchus hookeri. The sequence continues at coordinate 257,386 of NQII01000226.1, forward strand.
GAAGCTAACAGTAGTGAGAGCAAGACTACTTATGTTACACAACTCCAGACGAAGAGCTGATTTCATACTAGCAAATAGGAACACGTTTTTATAAACTAACGATTTTGTTGAATACTGGTCGTGCTTCTTACTTCGTTGAATTCCACGGATGGTATGTTCTGGACGCAGCTGTCACATCTATCTGGCAGTTAAGTTTCCCGACGGCGTGTAGAATATCAACAAGAACTGCATTGTTGGCAGAACTGTAGCGATGTTCAGCTAGCAGTGAACCTTTTTTTTTTTTTTTTTTTTTTTTAACGTATTTAGCAGATTAAAGCGGTGCGGGTAAACCGAGCGAAACCGGTAATCTCGGATTAACGAAAGCAGGAAAAGGGGATTTGACTGATGGCATTGGCCTCCCTCTAAATCCTGCGAATTGCTGGACGTTCTGACGCAAATACAACAACCGTTCATTTAAGTGAACACGGGCTCAGTGGAAACCTGTAAGGATATTCGCCACGAGTCTAGAGCGGTGACTCCAAGCCGCAGTGTTAGGATAGAGTTGGAGCTACATACGGAACTAGTAGATTTAGAAAATCGAAGTTGGTATTCAAATGTGAATTTAAATAAGTTAGACATCGTACGCCAAAACTTTTTACGGCTTTCATTAGGGTTTTTATCACGTTGGACTATTATATTTGGTAAAGTAAGCCTATGGTGGCATCAAACAATGTTCTTACGGTCGTACGGTTAAGAAAATTCTTATTTAATCGTGGTAAACATTTACATAAGTGCACAAAGCAAGTATAACCTGCTTATTTATTTGTGACTGTGTCGATGTCGTAATAGACTCTTAATTATTTCCGTAAGTGTGACTTGCATGAAAATTGCATCGTCTAAAATATGCGATGGATCGTTTGCATGCGCGCGTGTGTGTATGGGTCTTGCTTAGTTTGTTGCGAATCCTATCGGTTTTGCTAGTAGTGAATCCACAAATGTATGCAATATGGTTAAGTGCAGTGGCGGCTCCAGGTAAAAAGAACAGCAGGAGTGAGGGTTTTCTAAAAGTAGTGAGAACGAACTATAAACAGCACGACACGTTTCACATGGGAAAAAAATGAGGAATTGCAAAAATTTCTGCTTATGAACTTCTTGGGTAGGGATATATATTTCTCCTGATAAAAAAATATTATAATCATTTTTTTTTTAATATTAGTATAGTGCTTGGTTGTTTTTTTATATGTGTAAGTTACCACAGGCGTTTTACGACGATATTAGCAAAAAAAAAAAAGTTTTTAGTTAAATTGGTACTTTAATTATATTTTCTTTATAAATTATAAAAGTTCGTTTATAATTAATATGAATAAAACAGAGAGGTAACATGCGATTTGGTAATGCCTAGTAAGAAATAACTCTTATGCAAAATATTATAAAGTGAGTGCGCACGAACACGGTGCGTCGTCTCTTTACTGTAATTTTCTAGACCTTGCTATGTTCTGTTAGCATGAAGCGGAAGAATAGTCTGAAAGCATAACTTCAACAAGGCTTCAGAAAAGTTGGCAGTAACCATGAATGGACTGTAGCTTTAAGTGACCGGAATCTTTCGCGGGTTCAGTGATATTCAGACTGGATGTCACAGCCCTGTGTAAACTCCAATTGCAGCTGTATGTTTAGTGGCTACTTCCCGGCAAACACTGGATTCCGTTTTTTTTTTTTTTTGCATAATCGCAGATTAGTAGCTGACAGGTAATCATCCGCGATGTGTCCAGTAAACTGCGATTNTTTTTTTTTTTTTTGCATAATCGCAGATTAGTAGCTGACAGGTAATCATCCGCGATGTGTCCAGTAAACTGCGATTTAACAGCAAAATTCACATGTGTTTGAAGTATGCCCTGTCCTCAAACAAATTCGCGAAAATTTCCATCCAGATTCATGACTGGTATATCTGTAACTGAGTACCCCCAAATAATACATACTGTGAAATAGGGTTGTTACCGTACTGTTAAATATACGAACACACACAAAATTAAATACCATTCCCTTTAATAGGCATAAAGTAAATAAAATTATTATTGTTTTACGTTATCGAAAATTTACATATCTAAAACATAGGCCTACTCCACTTCAACAAAATTTTAAGTACCCCAAAGAGATGTATGTTGAAAACATTACATTTTAAGTATAAAAATTGGCATATTAGTATTATTAGCTGAAACGCCATCTTGCAGTGCAAGAAATTTTGGTGTGAAATTTTGGGTAAGACATGTATATGGTGGTCGTGTTTTGGATAAACGTTTTTTTAAAACTGTTAATGCTGTTTATCGCCGCATTGAAGAAGTTCAAAACAATATTGAAAAACGTGATTTGTGCGGTCAGGTTGGTCATGTGTGTTCGCCCGACCATCAGGTTTCCAAACAAGAGAGTTACTTATACGGCTGAGTTGGGACTCTGTATGATACTTGCCTCGTGAGCGGCGCCCTTTCGCAATTTTCAGGGAGCGTTTGCAGAGCTCGATACCACCTGTGCCTTACGACATCTCTCTCTGTGTGTGTGTGTGTGTGTGTGTGTGTGTGTGTGTGTTGGTGGTAGGAGTAAGAATATGTGAAGGAGAGCGTAGTAACTCTATAGGAAGGAGCTGGAGCCCGAAGGAAGGAAGCTTGCAAGCGCGCAGTTCGCGTCTCGGATTTCAATCTTGACCACACGGGATACCCGTTTCACCTGCGTCCTGCGACACCACGGCAACTCCTTCCGAAGAAAAGCCGTCGAACGAACAAAACAAGAAGCAACGCGACAGCTTCATCTCGGTGCTTACCAGATGTTTCGACCGAACCTGGTACCTTTATTTTGAAAATAAGGACACGTTTATAAATGCTGCGTGGACTAGGAAAACTTTATTCATTTCGTACTTATCTCTGCGCGCAGGTTTGTCTTTGAGTAAGTTTAGTTGATTTCATTTTTCTTCTATACATTCGTTGTGTTTGGATGAGATATTGAAGTTTATATTCGATTCCTCATATTTCAGTCACAAATTATTGCTTCAAAAAATATATCCCATGTTGTGCTAAGTTAAGATTTTCAGTCCCGTAGTTCAACAAAAGTTATTTGGGTACTATTTAATTTCCACTTTGCATGTGATAAAAATAAAATTGCTTATCAGACCAAAACTTTTTCCCATTAATCATTAATTCCATGACATGTAATTTATCAGATTCTACGAAAAGGATTTTTTCAAAGGAATTTATATAAACCCTATGTATGGCCGAATGAGTAATCAGAACGCTTACTATTGCTAGCCAATATAAGCTGGTTGATTCAATCCATAACTCGAATATGTGTCACCAGCTGGGTCACTACCGGATTTTCGCATGTGGGAATCGTGCATGTGGTTTTGCACGCTGTCTGTTGACAGTCACATTATAAACAGAACATATTTTTATAGAATAAGTTTATACTGAAAAGTAAAATACCTAAGAATTGTAAAACAAAAATAAACAACTTTTATTAATTTGTCAACTAAAAGGTTTTGACTGTCAAAAAGTTTGTTTCTCCGTGGGTCAGTTATCACAATGGCTGAAGCAGTGGTCCAGCGCGCATGGGAGTTTTATGGAGTTCGTGTGTTTGCCTGGAGTTTCTTTATGTTTTCCTGCGGCAATAATTCCTGGACAGCGTAAACAAACGGTAAACACGCCAGCCAAGTGGGCCAACAGATACTGAAGGCAAGCCACGGACTCATTGTTTAGAATTTATGAGTGTGCACGAAGTACGGTAAAGTGTATGACTCATGTGCAAATTGTGCTCTCGGTTTGATAACTTGCACGGTTGACCACGAAATGAAAAATAAAGCTAATCGCTTCCTTTTTCTAAGCGTAGGGAAATGTACTTAATTGACACGCAAAAAAAAAATGACTTTAATCAGTAGGGCTGCTTCTGATCGGCGAATCTGTGCCGGGAGTAGTGTGTTACTATAAATGAGTAATAGTTGTTATTAAATCACTTATTTTCTAGTCTCTAAAGTGATCACTACACTTTTAAATTATACATTTTAAGCAGTTCCCGCCATTTTACTGACAGCTTCCACTTAACAGCAGTAATTTTCACTGTTTCACTTTTGCAGGGAGCAAGCCGCGTAACGCCCTTTATTTTTGCAAGGAGGTTTTTTACAGTTAGCGACATACAAATATAGGCCAGGTACTGAAGGTGTGCGTAGAGAAGTAAATGAGCTTTATTTGTATAACATTCAAGTATAATCTTACCAGTGAAAATTATGTTTAATACATATTTTAGGAAACCATCGTGTGAAACTTTTAACACCACAGAATTATTCTGACACGCAACCCCGTGTGTTTTTTGTAGAAGGAAAAAAATATGTTTTCTNAAACTTTTAACACCACAGAATTATTCTGACACGCAACCCCGTGTGTTTTTTGTAGAAGGAAAAAAATATGTTTTCTGTTTTTATGATGTAATAAATTTTTGCTAAATGTACACAGGCGTGTGTGATTTTAACTAGTCGTGAATACTGTGCATTTTAGTTTCGTGGTACTATTTACGTTTGGTTTATTTAAGAGACGCAATAAGTTTACCCTTTTGTTTATAATATGCATTGGTGGTACTGGAAGTGCAAAAAGGTAAGTTTTGATCTGACGCATATACCCATTCTTGCGATGAATCCTTGAAACAAACTGAGACATTTAGATGTCAAACAATAAGCATTCAAACTTATGTAATTAATACGTTGACCATTTCCTACAAATAATTTAAATGTTTCTAATTTTTTTAAATATTGTTTTGGATGACTAACTAAAGCTGTAGAAAAGTTAATGCAGCTGCTTAAGAAAGTATTTATACCGCTAGTATTAGAAATTAAGAAATTCGTTTATTGGACATACAGATGAATTGACCACGGTAAGCATTCGATTGCTGTTCTCATGATATCCATTCTTCGTCTAAGGATTTGTTTACAAGACAACTGAATTGCACGCTTTTGATAATTGGTTGCTTCTACCTACTGCCAACTGCCTTTTTCTGCTCCCAGGACAAGGTATAATTGATGATAAGTAGTCAAACTCTGGTTTTAGAGGGGAAATTGAGGTACATGAAGAGACGAGTTTAAGACCCAAACATATGTCATTATAAAAAAACCATACAAAATAACTTCTGTTTTAATTATTGGGTTAATTATTTGCCCTAGAGGGACAACAGCTATAACGAGATTTGCCAATGTCTACAGATAATTTTTCCTGGCCGCACATTGAATAGTAAAGTGTGTGTGTACAACATGAGATGTTCGTTCAGTGTAACGAGGGATCATGTCGGTTTCTAAAATTGAATTTTGTCACGCATTGTAATTTAAATAGCTTTTTTTAATTGCCTTTATTGTGCCCTTCGTCAAAAAGGCAACATTCAGCTGGAGAAAGCAGAATAAATGTATTTTTTTAAATTTCNTGCCTTTATTGTGCCCTTCGTCAAAAAGGCAACATTCAGCTGGAGAAAGCAGAATAAATGTATTTTTTTAAATTTCATTCCACGTAGATTTCCATTAATTAGAAGTCTACCTAATAAATGTAAGCATTACGGAGGAACGAAAACAATGGAATGATACCAGCACTCACCTGAAATAAGAGCGGGCAATCACTTTGGANTAAGCATTACGGAGGAACGAAAACAATGGAATGATACCAGCACTCACCTGAAATAAGAGCGGGCAATCACTTTGGAGAAAAAGCCGCGTCTTTCTGCAGCTTATTTGGATGGAGTCCATGATCTCCAGAATACGCATTACTCGTGCTATGTGAACAAACACTTTTGGTGTGAAGGAAAATGCCCTATAATTTTGTAACACGCAGTTGGGTAGAAAGAAACCACAGTAGATAGATTTGGTTGATCCGACGGCAAGGGCTGAGATGATGGTTGGGAATTTTCTGATCAGCCACCATTTTGTAGTTTCCAATTTTTTACACAAAATTTCCCGTTTTACAGCAAAAATTATTTCTGAAATTTATTATTTTACCAAAAATTCCTAGAATTTCTTAAAAATTTCTATTTTTCCAAACATTTAGGAAAAAGCGCTTGCTACTCCATGTGGCTGACTGGAAGACCCTGAAAGCCAATTTTCGAGCCATATGAAGGATNTCTAACCGCTCGCCACACCCCCTTCCCACCCCACCATGAATAATTAAGAAATATCTCAAAAATAAAAAAAAATTGAAAAATAATTAAACTATTATTTTAAGATGTACATAAAGGAGGTCCAGGGTTCGATGACAGGTGGATCCACTAAGTTCCCGACGCGACCGGCTCTCGCCAGGTCGACCAGTGTCCATCTCATCAACCACGTTGGATCCAGGTTGCCTTGACCCGTGACCTTGATCTTGAACCAATGCCCATGACTTTAAATAAACTTGAAACCAAAAAATTCCAAAAAATCCAAAAAAATTATTTAAACTCTAAAAATATATAAATTACACCAACAACTAAAAAAATTATAAAAAATATTTACAATTTATTTTAATAACTTGCATTTCTAGATATTCTCACAGCTCCATGTACAGTATACGACTGGCCTAACCAGAGTTTTAAAGACTCGCTTTTCGAGGGCAGAACAGTGGCGGCCAAATGGGCTTAATAGGCATAGGGTATGTCAAGTCGAAAATCTGTATTTATTATCTAATTTTAAAAATTATTTTCAATTAAAAGAATATTTAAGTAATTTTATTTGTACTTAAATTATACTTACAATATTGCAGAACATGCGAAAAACTCTCTTTCAGTTACTACATTTCCAGTCACCTATCTTGAAGTCTAGGTATTATATTATGCCAGAATATGTATTTTATTCACTGTATTCACTGTTATGTAGTCATAAGTATGCTACTCAGAATTATTATTTTAATATATGCATATGTTACCCATCCAAGGCCCTAATACGATTAGAAACCGCCTGCCCAAGTCATGTTATAATCATGATATATATCAGAATCTTCCATCACTTTTATAGTTATACTTAGCGTTATTTGAAATACCATTAGTGCTAGGCCCTTAAGATTTGGAATGTAGGAGGGCAATAAACGGTCTTATCTCCTGTGCTCTTCTTGAACATCAATACATCAATCTTTCGCTGTCTTTCCATAAATCCGCACCACCATAATCACCACACGCACACACCAATCGATACCAATCTACAGACGAATCCACAATAATTTACACATCAATCCACACCAATCGACACAAATTCACACCAATCCACACAAATCCACGCCGATCCACACACCAATTCTCACACGAATCCACAACAATCAACACACACCACAATCAGCATCATATACACCAAAATCAGCACCACATAAACCACAGGCACTACATTCAGTCCCACATGCACTAAAATTAGCACAACATACACCACAAACAGCACCACATGCACCACATGCAACACAATCAGCACCACAATCAGATATCCACACCAATCAACACACCATTCCACACCAATCAACACACCATTCCACACCAATCAACACACCATTCCACACCAATCAACACACCATTCCACACCAATAAACACACATATCCACACCAATCCACTCCAATCCACACATAAATCCACGCCAATCCACTCTAATCCACACATGAATCCACACCCAATCCACACATGAATCGACACACCAGTCCACACACCAATCCATACCAATTTACACCAATCCATACTAATCCACACCAATCCATACCAAACCACACCAATCCTTCACAATTCTCCCCAATCCACAGAAATCCACGACAATCCTTCGCAATCCTCCTCAATCCACAGCAATCCACGACAATTCTTCCCAAATCTCCTCCACGATTCACAGCAACCCATGCCAATCATTCGGTCAATCCCAATTCTTCTGATTACTCCCAATCCTTCTAATCAGTCCCAATCCTTCGATCAGTTCTTCGGTTTGTCCCCCACCCATATGTATAGAAATTACATTCGTTCGCCAACTATCTCCAAAATTGTGCATGTCGACAGAACTAATGTTTTGTATGCAGTCAACTTTCCATACATTTTTATACTAAAGTCTTTATTATCATTTTATATGCAGATCTTTCCGTTGATAGTCGAGTGCTTATAGCATCACTTTAAAGTTGTGAGGGAAAAAAGGATACGTCACACAAAAATAAAAGAAAAACCATTATTTTATAATAATAATTTATTATTATTTTGTAGTTACATTTTCAGAAGAAAGCAGTTCATCAATGCGATATATATCCTATCCTTCGGTTTACTAATGATTGAATATATCTCGTTAATATGCGTGAGATCACCACGTTTTTGAAGGTCCATCAAATATCTGAGTCTTTCAACAAGTTCATTCGGGTCTTCGGGAAATAGGTAGCCAGTATTCTAGGCGTTTTCTGCCTTCTTCATGTCGCTTGTTGCAGAAAATGTGTTGGAGGGGTGTGTCAAAGCATCGAGAAGATCGTCATGATCGTCTTAAGCACTATCACTGTCTTCATGTTGATATTCATCAACGATCTCTTCATGGATTTCTTCACTTCCTGTTTTGTATTATATATTAAATTTGCTTGTTTGCTCATCAGTATTTGAGCCAACGACCGTTTATTTTTATGTTTGTCGACTTCACGCAAAAGTCTTGCAAGTGTACATTCCACACAAACCTTCTCTACTGCACTCATTCTGTCTTTAGCATTAACTTTTTCATCACAATCACCTGTCGAATCGGTACAAATCGATGCAGCAAGAAGTATTGGCCGTTACACTTGCTGACTCCCAGTAGACGAATCCTTGCAGTTCAATCCTTGCAGATCTCGGTATGTTCTTTCAATGTAACGCCTTGCACAAACTGCATGTGGCCAATGCCGCAATGCTTCATCGCGCGAAAAGGACTCTTCGTAGAGGCTGTTGTCTCATGCCGACGAGCATTTTTTGACCACAGGTGAAAACTCGATCGCAGAATCGGCACTGGAGAGAACCAGTTAGCGATGAAACAGTTCGCGGCTCCTAGATCTTTGAGGTCAAAGGCAGGCCTTCATAATCACAATTCATCTTCGTGGTATGACGAGAGAGCGCTTCCAAATCGATGTTTACCTCACGGTGTCAGAAAGTCAAGTGTTATTTTTTCCTATATAAATGCGGTTCTTCTTACAGTAAAGAGCCAAGGTTGTGCCCACAAAAAGCCTTCTACCACAACATTTATATGTAAAAATTATGGGAGCACTGTGAGAAAACGCACATACTCGTACGTCCCAGAAGAAAACTCAGATAACTATGTATACATAACAGCAGCATTCTACTTGCCTGCCGCCCTCGTGCGGCAGGTAGCACCTCACTCACGCGATATTGGCAATTCTCTCCCTTCCTTGCAACGATCACGGCCCTTCAACTCTTCGACGCTCGCACCCTCCTTTCCACTCTACGCTGTCAACTGCGCTCACGAACAGCGCCGCGTCATCCCCTATTGTGTGCCTGGTTCGGTCCTCTTGAAACGCGCGTTGGTGCCTCTCCAACGCATGTGTGGAACTATACGCTGTTCCCGGTAAAGTGAGCACTTTTTCAAGTTCTCTCATTTTGAATATTAGTCAGTAAATATATTTAATTGTAGCCTTAGAGTTTATTTTTCGAATCGGGTGAAATATAAGCAGTTTGTTTATTACTTACATGACAACATTTAATTTAAAATCTGGTCGAAGGATAAAAAATTAATGATAGGAAGACAGTAACTAGGGCCTCAGAAGTGCTAACTTTACCGTGAACAGCATATACTTGCTTGTTGACCTGCCTTCAACTCACCCAAGCCGTGTTTGGAATTACAGTCGCAATTGGAAACGTGTTCAAAGCGGAAGTGTTTATTGTTCGCCCCCTTGCTGTCGATACTTGCTGCTCTTTGTCACCACAATGAATACACTGACTGATCAGGGACTTAATGTAGTGGGGAAAAGAATTGAGGACTGTGCCTGTGCATTTTCCTGGAATGGTTCGGCGGGAATTGAAACAAGGGTCTCTCTAATGCGAGTATGCCATACTGCCATAGCCTATTACCAAACACGGATGGATTATTGCAGAGCACCCTTTGAAATGTTTCGTTTCCGCTAGTATACAAAGCATTTGAAAGAAACACAGATCTTAATTTTTATTAGCGTTGTGTTTGAAGAAATTATTTTACCGCTTAGCCTTTACCTTATAATTATTTTCCAGAATCATTTTAAACGCATTTTAGAGTTCAAGTGTAAAAAAATCTGAATGCTTATTTTTATACAGGTGAAATACTGACACCGTTTTACCGCAGCTCTGTTTAGATCATTGACAATTCCTCCCAAGAAGATAAGCAGTTAACTCTTCTTTGCTTTCAGTGATGGAATCTGGACAAATACAAAAATCCTTTAATAGTGTATTGAAGATCATGCGAATGTTGTCGTACCATTATTTTATCTCTTATGTTATTTATTGAGGGTTTATTGTGGTGTAGTGGTTAAACTACTGGCCTCACACCCAGGTGGACCGGGTTGGATTCCCGGCGGGGCCACCCCCGGATTTTTGCATGTGGTAATCGTGCTGGGCGATGCCGCTGGTCGGCGGGTTTTCTCGGGGATCTCCGGTTAACCCCGTCCTCTCATCCTGGTGCTACTCCATGTTCCTCGCTTCACCCTCATTCGCTCTCAAGAACTCGCTGTTAAGAGCTGCCCAAATCTCTTCACTAACTTTCATTAATTAATTTATTCATTCATTCTTTTTACAGTAGACTAACCCTTGTTTTACAAAGTATGGTTAGTATAGGATTGGACAAAAACAACTTTAAAACAAAAACACAACCATAAAATTTCTCGCGTTATGTAATAAATCAAGAAAATTTTTTGGCAAATAGGTTAATAGTAAATATATAAAAATCTAAAACGTGTAATAGTTTCATTAAATAATTACAAGCAGACGTGTTTGAAAAAATATTTCATGGTTACAAGAGAATAATGGTATGTGTGACTTCTAAGTCATCAGTTAAACTTACAGTGACCTCAGTTGCAGAAGCTATCTCCCTAATATTAATGACTGTCATTTTTGTACCCACGAATTCCCTTACAGAGTAAAAATTTGAGTTAACGGTATTAAGTTTAGCATTCGTTTTTGTTTACATAAAATTAATACATGTTATAGTGCTTTCTTTTACCACCTAGTTATTCATTTTATGTGAAACATACGTCAAAATATCTCTAATACAACATAGTGGTAAGAAATTTCGGTTCACATTTTTCAAAACGCTGGCCAATTACGGCGTTGTGAAAGTGTCACATTTATTTGGCAAATTTGTCAAATTAATTTCACTTTCAAACACTATTTTTCTGCTGTGATTATTCAAGCATGGAGCTGAACCTGCGATGGACTGAAACATACAGTTGTTCGCAAAGGCCTCAGACTGTTCTCCAAACTAGTGCAGTTGCTGCTCTATTACAATGCACGACCACATGCCGCAACAACAAAGGCACACACTATGCGCCCGCTTGGGTTTGAATTGCTTCCGCATCCCTCTTACAGCCCAGATCTAGTGCCGTCCGATCATCACATCTCCGCCCCACCCTAATTACCAAAAAAAATTATTCCTCTTTCGGATTGCAGTATATTTATAAAACATATTTTAGGTCTTAGAATAATGTTTCTATGCGAAGTAACTAGCTATATTTTTGTAATGTATACTTATTACTGCTGGATTTTAATGTTTGTGCTTTACAAATTGATATTTAGTTTTCATATATTTAGTCTTGTTTTCTTTAGATATTTTACTTTGCTGTCCTTCTAATTAAACTTAATTTAATTGAGGTAATAAAAGTCAGTAACCATTAAATTACTTTATTAATTATTCGAATGATGTCACTTTACAAAATTAACCATTAGTTTACACAACTGAGTTTTCCCTAATGATTTTAGGAAATATTTGCGCAATGTGGTCTTCTTATAATGTCCTACATTGGCACAATTTTGCGTAACTATCGCTGTTTTGTACTTTAAAATCAAATATTTCCGGTGGAGGAAACCCCCGGACCCCAACTTTATAGGTGCTTACCCTNCGCTGTTTTGTACTTTAAAATCAAATATTTCCGGTGGAGGAAACCCCCGGACCCCAACTTTATAGGTGCTTACCCTAATGATGAAAGCTGTGCGCGCCTATGATCTTCGACCCACTGAAGGTGAAGTTGCGTGGTCACTAATTTTAAACTGAGTACGTTTGAAAAACAATCGTAGACTAAAGTCACTGCACCTACCTGCATATATTTCACCGGGCGCAACGAGTGACATGTGCCCAGTAAAGTTAGTAACGATGGAGAGAATGTAGTTCCATATCTTAACGTTGAANCGCTGTTTTGTACTTTAAAATCAAATATTTCCGGTGGAGGAAACCCCCGGACCCCAACTTTATAGGTGCTTACCCGAATGATGAAGTCTGTGTGCGCCTATGATCTTCGACCCACTGAAGGTGAAGTTGCGTGGTCACTAATTTTAAACTGAGTACGTTTGAAAAACAATCGTAGACTAAAGTCACTGCACCTACCTGCATATATTTCAACGGGCGCAACGAGTGACATGTGCCCAGTAAAGTTAGTAACGATGGAGAGAATGTAGTTCCATATCTTAACGTTGAATAAAAACTGTTAGATAAACATTTGTGCTAACGTAAATAATTAATTTTGATTTTTTTTTATAATGCATCGAAGTGCAAAAATGAGTAGATTCGTAAACTATTTACTGTTCTAGTAATATCACTGTTTCGCTTGACCGACATCATGAATAAAGTGATGAGGTATATGAGAGAGTTAGTTATGTATAAGGCGGAGTAATACGCAACGTGGATACAAGTAGGTACTAAGCGGGGCTTTCAAAAGTGCTCAGTTCACCGTGAACAGCCTTTACTAAGATGGCGAGGTGCAGCAAGCGGTGCAGACATAGCTCCGGTAACCGCAATGCTATTTATCAGAAGGGTTGGTGAAACTCGTTGAACGATTCTAATGCATCTTCGTGCTTGGAAACTATGCACAAAAGTTAAATGAGCATTTGTTAAGCGTCAGCCAAAATACAGAACTTATGTAGAAATTGCCTATAATTTTTTTTTTTTTTGCTCTCTAATTTTATAACACTGACAGTTCGTTAGCTTGAAAATAATTAAGAAAATACCGAAAATAATTCATGCTAAGCAAATGTACATACCGATATCCCTCCTCCCCCACCCCCATTTTTTTTTTTAACAAAAACTGTTTTTGGAAAACAGCTCTAGTAAGACCGTGGGCTGATTATTTTATATATTTTTTATTTTTACAAACAAATTATTTGAAAACTAGTTGCCAAGATTATTTATGTAACACTACAAATATATTAGAGGAAATTTTACACGTTGCTGTGGAGGGTGTAAAAGTAATATTGAAATTAGATAAGCAAGTAATGTAGACTTAAAAGTATATTACAGACAAGGAGATACATGCACAATCTTGTATTTCTCTCAAAACAGCTTGTTGTAAAGATACGCTGTTGCACTTGTAGTGCTAGAAAAAATGTTTTGTCAAATAGTTTCCAGGGGCTACGGTGGCTGAGCGGTTAGACTGCTGTCCTACCACCAAGGCGAACCGGGTTCAATCCCCAGCCGGATCACTCCGGATTTTTGCAAGTGGGAATCGTGTCGAACGATGTCACTTTTCGGTGGGGGTTTTTTTTCAGGGATCTCCCATTTTCCCGCCCTTGCATTCTGGCTCTGCTCTATTATTCTCACCTCGTTCAACTCTCAACGGCTCCCAAAACATCGTTGTTAAGAACCGCCTAAATATCTCAACTCAACCATCTAGTTTCCAAGGTATTTATGTGTAAAGCTTATAAAAGTTTTTACTGTGTAGCCGAAGGCTGTTCTAGGAGCCGGTGAGTTCTTATGCGGCGTGCTGGCTGAGCGGTGCTTGTCTTCGAGGGGCGTGATAAGTGGCGGAGTGNAGGGCGACGCGGCCTCAGGTGTAGTTGCTGGAAACAGCTGTTTCCGAGCGGAGCCAACTTGCCGGGAGCACGCGTCAAGATGGGAGGCAAGTTTGGTTAAAGCACCTCGTTACCACAACCCGTAGACGGCTGCCAGCAGCACGTGGATGTTAGGCTCTTACGCTGACTTCGTGTACAGAGTTAAATAATTACTGCTTCCGATAGTTGCGTAAAACCATTCCAGCACCACTACACTGTAAACAATTTCTGCGACCGGAACAAAATAATTTTTGTATAACTACAGAATTTTGTAGATTCACGAAGTCATATTTTGTAAATATACAGCTTTTATCCCATTTGCAATAATGGAGCTTGTGTGATTAACTAAATAAATTCATAATGTTACAAATATGCAGTAAACATTGCGGTGCGTCTTTCGTCACTTTTGAGAATTCCACACATTCCGAGAATAGCCTACCTGGCTCGAGGAGTGTTGCACTTTGAAACAGTCTAACATTTTGCAGAATGTTTTTGCTGTGGCTAACATAACAAAGTGGTAAATCTGATTATGTAAAATATAAAATAGTTTATAGATTTTAATTTTTGAGAAAATTTCTCGTTAAAGGAGCATCAACATCATATTCGGGGCTTTAGTTTAAAATGAAGAATTACAGTAAATCCAAAAAATGTATTTCAGCAAAAAAATTTTATCACGATTATCATGCTTGCACATTAAAATAAGCATAAAAAATATTGGAAAATACTGAAATGAAAAGTTGCGAGAATGAATCTGTTACATATATAGGTATATATACTGAAGAGCCAAAAAAACTGGTATAGGCGTGCGTATGCAAATAACAGAGGTGTGGAGCCAATCATAGTAACGCAATGCGGTCGGCAACTAGATCGGTTACTGCTGCTAAAATGGCAGGTTATCAAGATTTAAGTGAGTTTGAATGTGGTTCTATAGTCGGCGCACGAGAGATGGGACATAGCATCTCCGAGGTAGCGATAACATTTGGATGTTCGCGTACGACCATTTCACGAGAGTACCGTGAATATCGAGAATCCGGTAAAACATCATCTTCGACATCGCTGTGGCTGGAAAAAGATCGTGAAAGAACGGGACAAACGACAACTGACGAGAATCATTAAACGTGACAGACTTGCAACCCCATTCTCAAATTGGCGTAGATTGGGTTTGTGGACTGCCCTGCAGGATTAATGGTGTGAATTGCCTCCTGCATACCTTCAGACATTAGTCGAGTCCATGCCACGTCGCCTTGCGGCAATTCTGCGTGCTCGAGGGGCCTTACACGATATTAGGCAGGTGTGCCAGTTTTTTGCACTCTTAAGTGTATATACATATATATAAACTTCTGTCGCTACCCTATAAATCAATGAAATACAATTTATGTATTATTATAACCGACAAAAATTAGAGACCATTTAGGTATCAATTTTACAATTTTCAATCCACTTCAAAGAAAACCTCCACATTTCTCATCTGTACGAACCCTAATATAGTAGATAATCAGCTTTGATTCAAGCTTGAATCGAAATAACTAGTCTCCACGTGTCAGGCTTGCAGCCAGAATGATTAGTTTCACTTTTTATAAGCATTCCTTCGCAGGCTGCATGTATAATTCAAGCAATCTACAAGCTTGCCAGTAGGATGTAGGTGCAAGTCGTGAGTTAAATTATTTGAATCAAGCTTGAATCATACATGAAATGACGAGCTTGCTAAGAAAGGCAAGTTCAAGTGAAATGGTGAACTTGCTGCAAGCTCACGCGCTATCTGGGAAATTACGAATATTAGGATACCAGCTTCGGATTCTTTGTCGAAAAAAATCAGTGTTTTTGACGTGTGTGCTTAATATTGTATACTGTGATACAGTGAGTCAGGTGTTTGTTAACTCTACTGGTTGCCGAAGGTATAACACAGTTGTCTTGCTTTGATATAAAGTAATCTAACCATTCATGTTTACTGATGCAAAGTGATACTTGTTCGAGCACAACTAGTAGCGAATAGATTCAATACTCGGATATTTAAATAACTTGTGGAAGTGTACTACTAGATATCCCTCTAACATTTTAATAAGAAGAAATGAATAAAAATTATGTGAGCATTCCTGTGCGAATTTATAAAGTACATCATTTTGTGACAAAAAATTGTAATTAAAAAAACATGAAATGCCATTGTGTAAACCTTGGTAACTTCTCTACACGTGTGTGGCCTGAAACTGTCGTGTCTAGCTGCAGTTTTGATAGTGAAAATTGCAACACCCAGTAAGAATGGCCCGAATCAATCGAAACTCGGAGGATGTGTAGAACAGTGTACCATTGTAACAGCGATTATGATTGCAGAGAGATGGCGAACACGTAGGCCCAGCAGCGCCCTCCCGTGTGTGATCGGAAAGGTCAGAGTTACGCCAAGCTCAGTCAGTGAAGAGCCGTCAAACGAAGTGAAAGCGAGTGCCAGTATGCCTCGTCGACATCAAAGGACGCCATATCAGCATGCGAGTTAGTTCGAACGGGACAGAATGATCGGTCTCCGGGAAACGGGTTTTTCATACCGTAACATTTAGGCTCGTACAGAGCATTCTGCTACGATAGTGATGCATGTGTGGCACAAGTGGATAGAAGAGGGCCGTACGCAGCGACGAGCGGGCACTGGACCACGCAATGTGACCACAGTACGGGATGACCGCCATCTTCTACGCATTGCCGTAACGGACCGTACGGTCTCGTCCACAATGTTGGCTCAACACTGAATGACTGCAACGGGTGTGGACCTGTCTGCGTCGACGGTTCGACCCCGTCTGCTACGGGATGGACTGGTGGCACGCATACCATTGCGTCGGCCTCCATTGTCCAGAAACCACAAACGCCTCAGACGGCAATGGGCACGTGAACGCCGTCATTGGCATGCTCAGTGGCAAAATGTAGTGGTTTTAGACGAGTCCCGCTTCAACCTGTCCTACAGTGATGGCTGCATACGTGTTAGACGCTACCTTGGTGACAGCAATCTGGCAGCTTACATTGTGGAGCGGCATAGCGGAAAAACGCCAAGTGTGATGGTGTGGGGCACCATTGGATACAACATGCGATCTCGACTCCTACGTATTAAGGAAATATGAACAGCCAACGCTACTTCAGGTAGGTTTTAGAGCATGGGGTACTGTCCCTCCTTTAGGCAACTCCACATGCCATATTTTAGCTGGACAATGCCCGGCCACATGTGATGAGGAATGTGCAAGCCTTCTTCAATGAACGACGGGTACCACCGCTTCCCTGGCATGCACGTTCACCTGACATGACGCCCATCGAACATGTCTGGGACATAGTTGGTCGGTGACTTGTTCGTCATGCTCCTCCAGCAACAACTTTTCATGCTTTGTGGACGTGCATACAAACCGCTTGGGGGGAGATTCCCCAGGTAGGCCCTACATATCCAGGTCCTCTTTGATTCCACGCCAAGCCGTTTAGGGACTCTGATTGCAGTCCGTGTGGGCTTCACGCCATACTGAATTCTCAATGACAGATATCAAGTACAGTCCTGTTGTATTAATCAATTGTGCATTGTCATGTACCCAATCTGTTGTATAATGTTCATTTCAATCACATGTATCCTCCTTGGTGTTGCATTTTTCACAAACGTTAGTGTAGATTCTGGCGTATTACATATACATTGTATTCATTCAAGATATGTATATTTACTACAGCTTAAACCTTCAACCCACAAAATTCTGTATAACCAAAAGATTTTGTACTTAAATGACCTAAATTTATATTATAAAAAAATACCACGCACATCAATTGCGTATCCGGAACGAATTTAAAACGTTGTACTCTCAAGACATGTCTTAGCAATGTGGGTCAAATAAATAGTCTGATAAGGTTTATGTTAATTATTTGGATAGCCATCCAGAGGGCAGTTTCTAAACTCCAGATCTACGGGTTTATATGTCAACAGTCTTACAAACTATAGTATCTCGTTCTTTCGGCACAAATCTAATTAGATGCTTATCTACCTGTGTAAAGGCACGTTGCTAAATTCGATAAGGACCTTAAAGAAGAAAGTTGTGTTATTTATGAAGCAGTCAGAAGCTACTTCATTAGCATATTCCGTCAAGGTTTAATACCAAGTATTTTAAGTCCCACACGACTGTGGCGGCAGATTGGGGAACACTATGTCATGGAAATGTTATCATTCGCAGTTGATACTGAGTAAATGAGCGGGTAGAAATTGCGTTAAGAAAATTCTAATAGGTTACTGTGGAAATTAAATAACCGAGTTAAAAAGAATATTCTTTTAAAGTACGTTCGCTTGTGCTGGGGTTTCTGGACCGTTTAATTTAGAGAGTGCACTTCGTCATTCATAACTGATAATCTTTCAGAAGTGATGTACATTACGGGCGTTGGTTGGTTTTATTTGCAGGAGCGTTTTTTTTATCCCGACAGCCGTTTCTTTGACCACGCATTCTTTAGGTTTTGAAAACGAAAGCGTCGGAAAAAAAAAATCCTAAATTATCAGTACACCTAAAGTAAATGGGACATAAGCGTTGTGGCTGTGAAACAGATTTGTGCCTGCTAGAATAAAATTAATGCGAAAACATTACAGTCTTACGCAAATATTGAAGTAATAAAGTTTTATCCAAACGGTTGTTTTATAGCATGAAATTGTGTTTTTGTAGAAGTTGAAAGTGTGTCAATTTACCTTAGGTGTGCCCTGCGTTGACTGTGCCTCTTAAAAACGATATCAAAGTATTGCTTACTCAAATAACTTTTTTTAAAGGGCTCAAGCGATATCTCGTTTCTTTTCCTTGAATTACGATTTTCGACAGTCTACTGTTCTCTGCACGTTAATGTAATCAAAGATGTTTAATTTTTCCTCACCGGCTGCGCATTATTTTTGTTATAAAAACAATGCCAACAAACATTTCATTAATCAAATGTGTTACCAATAATTTTTATATTCCGTAACAGTTACACTAAAATGTACGAAGTTATCAAAACTTTTCGAAACTAATTAATATTTTCATAATAAATAATGTTTTCTTCCACTATTTTGACAGAGGTTATTACAAGAGCAACTTGAATAAGGATGTGTGATTTTAAGACTACACATTTCGTGATGAAGTGGTCATGGGTATTTCAGGGAACACTGTAATATGAAGGGATAAAATATAAATAAAGACTTGTGGTACTGAATTCGAACACTGCATTAAGTCTATAAAACGCGCTGCTAAATAATTGGAGGATATTTATGTATTTAGATTTACTGGAATCTTTCTAACATTTCATAAAATTTTAGACCAGGACACGTCGACACAAATATCAATAGTGAGACCTAACAACGAAGACAAATACAAGCAAATATTTTCAATACTGCTGTTTGAAAAGAACGCCACGAACTTTTATTCTCAGGCCAGACTTGAAATTTTGATCTTTGTATTTAGGGACGGTTACCACCTTATTCGCTTGACATCAAGGGCACGCAGAGATGGCCAAGAAAGCAATTAAATTACACGACTATGCAGAGCGCCCACACTCTAACAGTGAATCATAAATTTGAATAAGTAGAATTATTTTACTTAATATTCAGTTAATGATCTGTTAACTACCGGAGAATCAGTGGAATTCACTGAGGTTTTACTGTCAGGCCAGGCATTTCACTAGGGGCCAGTATAAATCACTCTTTTATCAGTAAATACCAGCAACTAAAATATTCAGGGGAATTTTACTCAGTCATGTGGAGCAGTTTCAACATATCTGCAGTCGAATTTGCTTCTCTGGAGGAATTCGATCTTAGAGGGAAGATAAAGAATGCTCTGAGATTTTTTTTCTTGCCACCGTAAACGTCACTAAAGCCGCTGAGATTCCAACCATTTCTACACAAAATTGCAAGCCGTATCGTCGACGTGACATTTTCAAGCTACCATCAGGACATAACTCCCACCGGCACGCCGTGAAACACCATAATCTGTAATCACCGCTTGACTGTGACACGCAGGTGGCTGCAACAGTGTTTATATGGTGGAGAATTAAAATAAACTCGTGTACTTTCACACAAAAGCGCGCACACACACACACACAAATTAACACAACTTTCTTCTTTCATTTGGAACGCAAATGTGCTGCCAATGTGCAGATTTGTATGCTCATGTGAAGGAAACTAGAAACGCTTACCTCACTAGCTATGAAATTAAACATTACAATCGCCATACGAGTCAAGTATTAGAACCATTTTTTATAAATTCGCTGCTAACTTAACTGGAAGCTTCTATGCAAGCGTGCACTCCAGCAGGCACGTATATATATGAAGTAATTTATTTTTCAGAGGTTTATTTCAAATTTCCTCACTATACCGTGGAGTATATGTATTAAACATGAGTTGTTAAATTGAGAAAATGCGCAATGTTTATTGCGTTACGTTATATCGCCGGGCGTGTAAATAGTGCGAATAGACACATAGAAGCTCCGCGACTTGCTGGAGCAAGATGGCACGCAGTCCTCAAAGCATAGCGATGCTGACGTCACGAAGCAGGCCAGGAAAGGAGAGACATACGCAAGGTCCGACGTCCCTGCGTCGTCGACACCTCGAGGGTGATGGGGACAAGGCGTGTTCTGCCCCCTCCCTCCCCCCTTTTTTTCCATCGCTTTTCAGAGGTATCCGACCGAATAGAAAACGAGAATTGATGGTCGGCGCAGGGCCCGAACACTGGTAGCCCCGTAAATGCGGTCCTGTTAGCCGCCCTTCCTCCTCCCATCCCTCCTTCGCCCCTTCCCCAGCCGCCGTCATTCGCGTCACCACAGCGGTGCCAAGGGAAGCAATATAGACCTAGCCTCTCGTGTATGATTAATGCTGGCGAGGTGCATTCTATTTCTCTGTCGCCTGGAAGATATTCTTGTACCTTCTCGGCACTTCCCATACACGCAGGGTGTATAAGAGAGGGGGGAAAAAAACCCTTTGACCCCTTGGCTGTTGTGACGTCACTAAGGATGAATAATCAATTTAGGGACTTTCACGCCTCGATAAACGAATTACCGTCGATACGACAGTTCTGTAATTACTGGAGGCAGAATTTCCGTTTGCCACTTGAAAACCGACCGTTTTTATAATAAGTAGGGCAACTACTTAGACGCAGAATACGAAGATTTTAAACCGTATTTATGTAAAATTTCTGTAATTCCTTAACTTTTTTAAGTTAATGAAACTACCGTTTGACAATATTTTGACAGGCATTTATGTATGTTTAAATGAAAGAAGTTTCTATAAACAGGTTACGCGAACGTTTTAAAAATATTTGTGCACGATAACGTTGTTTGCCATGGTCGGTTCTAAAGTCATTCGAATACAGAAATTTCTAAATGGTCCAATGGCTGTACATAATTATATAATGTTGTGAAAACACATTTTTTTTTTGCCAATCGATGGAGTAAAAATTAGAACTAAGATAAGCTTTTTTTATGATTTCCGAAATTATATATTTTAAATTGGCGGACTTGTATCTTATTAGCCAAGTCGAGAGTTTCCAATTTTTCTAAGAAAATTCACTTGGAAAATTCAGACATTTAAAATCAATATGAAGATCTCCTTTATTTTGCAGTGCAGGCTATTTTACCCATCGGTATACACAAGTTTTGTGAAAAATAATAAACCTATATCTCGATATCGGTTTGTTTTCTGGAGGCTTAAAGCAGCAAAATACGCGATAAAATCTGTATTTTTTTATTTATTACTGCCATAACGGAAGTAATTTTACAATATGGAGAAATAATCCCAAAAAAAAATTCAGCGAATTATCATTTCGTAATATGGAAAATATAGAAACATCGTTTTATAAAAACGCACAGAGATAAGTGACTGAGTCTTGTCAATGAATATTCGATAACAAAACTTTCGTAACGTCGCTGAAATAGATACAGATCATTAAAAGAAATCTTTAGCGATGTAATTCAGCGACATAACACTATTATTTAAGTGTGTTGCGTTATAGTGCAACAGTATTTAATTAAGGGCACTTCCTACCAAGCCTGCAGTAACAGAGTTTAAATGAGGAATCAACGTTACGGAAATGCTTTCCCAATACATCAATTTAAAGATAACCGTTTCAAAAAAGAAGTAAGACATTTCTTCGTGCCAATTGTTATGTTTATTATTTTTTTTAAATTTAACATAACAATTCATGTTTTAAAATTTTTTTTTAATTGCTAACGTGAGTATTTTCTGAAAAGTTGTGCTGAGTTTTTGTTTAATCCGGTTATCTTGAAAATTGATCAATTGAGAAGGGATTTCTTTAACATTGAGTCCCCATTTAAACTCTTTTACTACAGGTTTGGCAGGCAGAGCCCTCAACAATTTCAGTCGTACCTTCAACAACTGAAAACAAATAGTATACATTTTAAGTTAAATGATGTTTCGTTAATTATACGTGGAACGGGACCATTTGGAAAACTTTACCCGTTTTCGGCATTTTTATGGGAAAACGTTTATTAAACTCAAACACGTGTTGAAGCGATGGGCAGCAAAAGTGAAATTTATTTAAGACAGAATAGTTAACAATTAGCTAACGAATGGTCGTCCTTAAAATTTTCTCTGTTTTGTGAAGGAGCGATAAATGAATTGTTCTCAAATTCTTCCAATGTGCTATTGTAGAAAGCTGTGGTTTCGAAACAGTGAACGTATACATTTGCAAGGTACAGATAATTTATACCAACTTCTCCACAGAATACGTGGATAGGATATCTAACAATGAATGAAAAATTTCATCAGTCTTCAGCAATGGACCCTGAAGATTGAATATCTAAATATTTTTGTGAGTTGATTGCAGTTTTTTTTAATTATATTGCTATAAGCTCTGGCCTTACTCACGTATTTTTACTGTAATTCATAATGTCCTGATTACATAAGAGTTCCTGAATATTTTGGTTGGTATACTTTCTGTACTTTGGAATATTGTAACAGTTAGAGTTTTGTAATGCTCAGAGATACCAGAAGGAATATATTTAGATATTACGTAGATATATGTGTTATGAAAGTGCTCACAAGTAAATTATTTCCCCCTGCATCAATTTTTACGAGTAAAATGTATCATTGTCATTTATACTATACATCAGTTTACATTAGAAACAATACAATATTACGAAAGTTTGAGGCAAGTTTTAATAAATACAAACTTTTACTTGAAAAGTAATGTAAAATTTTCCTATAAACAAAAATTAATGTTTTTCGTAAAAGCATCTGCAGTACGAATGACCACTTTAGGTATTATAGTTAAAAACGAAGATCGTAAATTATTCATTGCCTCTACTAATATGGTACAACATTTTTCAGAGACTTGGGTTTTAAATAAGATTTTCACTTGCAGTATTTTTTTTAAAACAGTTTTTAATATAATCTACTTTCATTTTCCGATGTTACGTCTGAATTCGCGTGTATAGTCTAGTCACGGTTACTTTACACTTTTTTAATTAAACGTTTGAAAATCATACCCCTTATGACGTGTTTGGTTGATTCCTAAATGTGTCATGTATCAGAAGCATTTTATGCTTCTGTTAACATAAAAGTACTTTTTTTTTTGTTAAATGGAATTTTTGCTTCTGTTCTATTTTTAAATTATAATATTTGGTTTATAATTAATATAAATAAAACAGAAAAAAAATGTATGTGTTGGCAATACTTTGTAAGAAATAAATCTCACTGCAAAATATTATTTAACTGAGTGCGCACGTATGCGGTACGTAGTCATTTTGGTGTAATTGTCTAAAATTCTTTAAGCTCTGTTTGAATGAGGCGGAGGAATATCCTTAAAATAAAGCTTTGGCAGGGTTAAAAAAAGTAGGAGGTAGCCATGAATGAACTATTTCAGCAACTCGTAGTACTGTCATTTCAGTTCAGAGAAGTCGAAAAATAACCCAGCGTTCTTTATTCGAGTGGAAGTGTCGTACGTAAAATTTAATCATGTGATTAGCACATATAGTTAAACTTACGTTTCCATTTGGAATTTTCTTGAAGCTCCACCATAGTTGTGTGTTGTTTGATGCATTGCCTTCAAATATTTGTGTTTATATCCAGTGATTACTGTGCATGGACATTAGCCTCTCCGACACCCAACAACAGCAAGGAATTTCGACGTGATGGATAATGTTTTGGGAACTGACGTCGCAGTACAAGCGACATGCGTGTATTCCGCTATATCGATTACCGTCTACATCCCTGGATCTCAATATGTCCCACCCACACATGGCTCATTACAAGGGAACCGGTAATGTTCTGTGTGTCAATATCGCCACGGTGACATAACATGGTGTAAAAGCTTTCGTGTTTTCTCAAATAAAACATTTAACGAATAGTACAAATTTAATTTTTCTACAGTTCACTGCGCTACTATAAAAAGACTTTAAGCATGCTGTAGAAGCTCATTTCTTCATGTTTTCTGGCGTCAAAAATTTTTAACGAGTAATACAACTTTATTTTTGACCGTCAATGCATAATCGTTAAAATGAATAATATTACTTACTTATGAATCTGTTTGGTATAGTCGTTAGGATGTGGAGCAGAGGTCTCCAGTTTTATTCCCTACCTGTATGCAAAGCAGAATCCAACAGAAAAAGAGACACACTTACTCCTATATTTAGGGAGAACGTGTCAGCTCGTTAGTTTAATTCAATCATCATTAATCTAAAACTAAATAGTTTTGAGCAAAGTACCTATAAGAGTACGTGTGGTTTATGAATCAAGTGATCTGTCCTTAATCCCCATCAGCGCATGTGTTTGAATACCGGCAACTTCAAATTGTGTGCTTGCTTGGAGTAATAAATCCGTTCCGTTTTACGTGGCTTTATTGTAAGATATGAAAGAGAAATACTTCCGCGAGAAAGAAAATAGTTTAAGACAGCGAGTTTAAATACGGATTGTAGTATCCTCTCCGGAAAATGAATTCAGGTATTGTACAAGAGGTTACTTATTTAACTAATAAGCCTACTTCCCGTGACATGTGTGGAAATAATTTTTAATTGTGTTCCTGAAAGCTTAGATTGTAGGTAGGCCTTATCATTAGAGCAATATCATTAGAGATATAACCAGAGAAATATACAACAGTACTGAAACAATTACAAATAGACACGTGTCTTACCTGGGACTCGAACCTAGAAAACCTCGTAACATAAACTAGCGTGCTACACAACTGCATTGCGGAGGTAGACTATGATTACATCCGAAGTTGATGCTCCGAATCCCAATGTTTTGGTAGATAAAGTTTACTAATCTCGAATATTTACGGGGCCGCCATTTTGAAAATAATTCTGTCAGCCAATTAAAGCTTGTAATTTCACGTGGCCTAACGCGTGCTGCGTTAGGCGACGTTGAATAATTTGATAAAAATCGGTTGAATTGCTTCCGAGATAAAAACTTTATCTTCTCATTTGGTGATACCGTACAAAGGGCATAAACAGAGGGTATGTATACTACACTTCTAATAGATATTGTCAACATACAAATTTTGGTTGAATTTGGTCGAATTGTTTAATATAAATGACAAAATTACCTAAATATTATTTACATGGTTACCATTTTGAAAATCAGTGTCTGGCACACTTAAATAATTTAAGCTTATTTGGCTTTCTGTGGCACTACTGGTGTACGAAATGTTATGAAAATTAGTTTAACGGTTCCCGAAATATAACATAATTGTTCCTTTTTCTCACCTGGCACTATCTTACAAAGAGGCCAGAAACAAAGGGTCTCTGTACCCATAATTGATACTTCTTTCTAGTGGGTACTGCTAGAAAAAAAAATGTTGTTGAATTATTTTGAATTACTTCAAAGGTATAACATACGTATCTAAACTATTATTAAAATAAACCTAATTATAAAAAATCTACCACACCTAAAACAGGTAAGCTTACACTGTCTACCGTAACACAACGTGCGTGCAAAATTTGGCGGGTAGCGTTTCATCTGTCCCCGAAATATGGCATAAAATCTGATATTTTTTCATGTGACGATCTTAAGACATGGCGTACGAAAAGGTTAGGTATTAGAACATTTACTGATTTTCGTATATACTGCCAGTTTATAAAGTTCACTGGACGTTGTTGGTAACATATGATATACTAAGCAAATAAATCATATAAAATTAGATGACCTGCAAAAGTATAATTTGTCGCATGAATTATGTTGGAATTATATTATTGATTCCCGATATAGGACATATAAAGCTTCATGTTTTGGTACTTTCTTCTAAAATGGCCGAGGAAAAGTTAATATAGTAGCACATTTGATCACTTGCATGGATAATGATAGTGCGCAATGTTAAGTTTTGAATTTGTCACATGATTTCGTAGAAATATCATACTAAGCTAAATCGTTAATGTAAGCGTCATTTTGAGAATAAGTGTCTGACAAACATAAGGTATACTAATTTTTTTGTCTGCCACGGTACTACTTGTTTCGAAAATTTTGTAGGAATCGGTTAACTGTTTTTCGAGATATGACATAAAATGTGTATTTTTTCAATAAGTGCTATATTTAAAAATAACACACCAAAGATGTTCCGTGTATACCTACATATTAGATTGGTATAATACACACTACCAGTATACCAAGTTAAGATGAAATTGGATACATGTTTTGCTAGATATAGCATACTTTGGTAAAAATGTTTATATTGCCGCCATTCTGAAGTTGAGTGCACGACTGTCTTAAAACATATAAATTCACACAGCCTACCATACTAATACTTCTTTGCGGTATTTGGTGGGAATCTGTAGCTGGTTTCCCAATATATGACACAGAAACGTTATTTTTACATATTGCACTATCTTACAAAATTGCGCACAAAAGAGTTTGTGGAGATACATTTGATGGTTTAATAGATACTGCCAACATACAAAGTTAAGTTGAAATTGATTACATGGTTTCGAAAATATATCATACTAATCTTAAAATGTCTGTATGGCTACCATTTTGAAAACATGTGTCTGACTCATTTCAAAAACATAAAAATTTGCACCGCTTGACCTGGTACTACTTCTTTGCCAAAATTGACGAAATAGGCTCCGTGTAGACATATTTTCTGGTTGTAATATACACTGCTTGCATAGAAAGTTAAGTTGCATTTGGTTACTAATTTTTGTAGGTATAACACTCTAAGCTAAAATGTTTATTTGGTTACCATTTTGGAAATAAGTCTCTGACAGACTTTAAACATACACTTTTATATGGCGTACCGTAATACTATTACTTGTTGTGGCCTACAACAGTATTTATTACTTGCCAAGTTTGGCGAGAATCGGCTGATGTAGTTCTCGAGTTATAAATTAAAATCTCTTTTTAAATGTGCTCTCTTCCAAAATGTCGGTTCAACAACGACTTCCATAACTAAATGGAATGCTTACATGATGTACTGCCAACACAAAATTTGGTATAAGTCGGTTAAATGGATCCCGAGATATGCCATATCGCCCCAAATTTTAAAATTACCGCCATTTTGAAGATAAGCACTTGGCTTGATCGAAAAATATGAAAGTTGGACGTTCTTACTAAGTACTGTTCGTGAGATTCGGTTCTCGCGTTCCAAAGTTTTTAGGGTGACACATAGCCATACTCAAACACACACATAAAACAGGCATCTACACACATTCACATATAAAGGAAAGTGATTGCATAAGCATAGTTTTCCTTTGGAAAGTAGCTAAAAACACGAGAATGGTGTACTGAAACACAAAGGATGAAGATAGGATTGGTGATCCAATGGCAGACAATAAGCACGCTTAAGATTGCTCGAATTAAATAAATATACATACACTCTTTTCAGATACATATAACATCTTGCAGTTGGTTTTAATAATACAATGCGTGTATTAAATCAATTATTTAGCAAAGCGCATCAGTATCATGAAATATTTTACCGTTTGGGATACAGGAAATGTGTTAAAATGTCTGCTTGCAGGGAATGGTATCGGATTTTGCTTTGGAGTACGCCAAATAATTTTATAATGGTTCGAAGCAATAGATATTAGATAACACCTGTGTCTGTTTTGGTCACTACTTTGTAATATTTTTATATTTTTCTGCATTTCCCCATACGGTTCTATTTACATGTGATCAGCATTGTCAACGAAATAAATCCTAAAATTTCACTCCCACAGTTTTGTTCCTTTACCCGCGAAGTTCACAAAAACACACATGCATGCATAGACAAAAAAAGAAACTGTAATTTTTTTATAGATAGACGACGGTGTTTGTCATGCAGTAGCGATTTTAACCGACAGGAAAAGGGCGCATACGCTAATGTGTGTAGTACGGCCTATTCAGGTTTCATACACTTATTTTATATTTCAGAAACTGTATTTATTCAGAATTATTGATATATTTTGCGAGAATGAATCTTCAATTTTAAACAGTATATTTTTTAAATATTAACAGAACATGTGTTTTAATTTAGAGTGTATAGTTTGATTCTCCAATTTTCTATAAGATTATCACACACGGAAAATGAACTAAAGGAAACGAAAAATTGTTGTTGGTCGATTTGATTTACAGGTAAAAGGTGACATTTATAATTTGTAATACATTATGTAACAAATTCAGTGAAAAATACTTTTGATTTCCTCTAAGGGTGGAAATAACTTTTCCTCAGCAAAATTATTATTTTTAAACATTTTTTTCTATGCAGGACACCTTAAGATTAGACTTAGTTAGATTTTTGTGGCTATTAAGAATGCTCTGTGGCTAAAATTTAATGAATATTGTGGTTTAAAGTCTTCTTCGCAACTGATTGAAACGTCTGCGGGTCTCTTCTCTGAGTCAAATGCAATTTTATCAACATATTCCAGTTTTATATAAAATAATTTATTCGTCCATTTACTAGCTGCGTGCCCTACTTTACGTTGTCTTGGAGTCATATCAAAAATTGGATTTGTTTTCGTCGAGTGATTTTTAATGTTAAAACTACGATGAAAATACGGCGATCGCCACGCTACGTCGTCCCACACGGGATATGCCGTACATGCACATGTTGTACATGTGCATGCTATACATGCACATGTTGTACATGTGCATGCTGTACATTGACATGCTGTACATACGTGGAGCATGTGGGCAGAGCGGGGCNTGTCCTACACGGGATATTATGTACATGCACATGTTGTACATGTGCATGCTGTACATTGACATGCTGTACATACGTGGAGCATGTGGGCAGAGCGGGGCTCCCGTACCTGGTCCCGTCAGGCACACCCAAATTTCGCGACAAGATTTCACTCCCAGCTGTATTTCATAACACTTTTATCTCAGATACACTTTCTTGGTCGGATGATCTAGGATGTTACGCGTCTTGGGGTGTCTGCCCGCGAATCACAGACGTACAGTATCGGAGTTGCCTGATTCAGATTGGCCAGTTAAGTACGAAAACGTCTTCTCGCAACGACACATCGCCAACAAGCAAAAGGAAACTGCTCGTACGCCCGTAGTGTATTGAAATTTAGCACGTGCGGAAATCTTTTCGGGGAAATTCGGGTGTCCCTTGGTATTTCAGGAGAGAACTTCCAGAGCAACATGCAGTGTGCACAGCGCCCAACTCTTGTTATTTTCATCCGAAGCCAACAAGCCACTTCAGCCACATTATATTAGAGTAAGTCCGTGCTGTGCATCCCGGCCAGGTCCCAATCGTAAGTCCGTCACCAGACTATAATAGGCCCTGTCGTGCTTTCGTTGGCTGCAGTTCAATGCAGTCCGATAGAATGAGATTACGCTCCTGTGCCCACATTTTAAACGTGTCTATAATCTTAAATACTTTGTTTTTTAGGCCGGACCCAAGTACTTTTGGTTCCTAATACTTACCGCCAACACGGTTGAGAACAGATTTAAGTAGAAGCGCTTGTATGAGCGTGTAAAGTTTTCAAATGTGTGAGAGTTTTTGTTTGTGTGTAAGCTATATCCACGTGAAAAAAAAATTAATTTCAGATGGCCAAATTTTAAACAAAGCTAACCATTCTGGTATTTGACTATCCGCCAGCTTGTAATTAAGAAAATATGGTACTGAATCTAGTGTCAAGCGTGGGAAATACATTTTTTTTTAGAAATACTTTGCGATTAATTTAGAACGTAAGTCAAACCGCCGATAACTAAATGCATTTAAAGGAGGTAATAATAATCACAAACTTAGAGCACAAAAACTAATTCGTTTAATTCAAAGTAAGACGTAACTCTCATTGATAAAACTTGAAGTGTTGTTGAGTGGGAAAAGTATTGTAAATATTAATTACGGTTTTATCTAGTTGCTGCATTTTAATATTTCCGGATAATTTCAGGACGACATACATAACGACACTAATATAAACTTAAATGTGAAAATAAGCAGATACATCCTTAGTTCAAGTCCCGGTACACACCAGCCAACATTATAAGTTAAATTCGCTACTCCATCTTTCTAAAAAGTACTACAAACGCTTAAAAAGCAAAAAAAGTTTCAATCCTGTATGTTTGTAATGATTTCAATAAGTTTTCCTTGAAAATAATATTCCAAGAATTCACACAAATTGCGTATTAAACTGCAATTGTGAGGAATTAATATTATTGCTTGTGCATGCCGGACTTACCGGGCATCCAAACACTGAACATAGTAGTCTGAAGCCACCTTAGCAACCTCTGCCTTGGAAACTGTCTAACTGAAAAACAAATACTATACACAAATATTCTAAATCGCCAAATCTGCTTCTGACCTACAAAATGTAAAACTTAACACGCGTTAAAAAACGTTGAGTGGAGATATTTGGGCAGCTCTTAATATCGATGTCATGAGATCCGATTAGGGTCAAGTGAGGTGAATGGGTAGCAGCGCCGGAATGCAAAGGCGAGGGAAACTGGAGAACACCGA
>NQII01000226.1:288200-303518 GCA_002778355.1 Clitarchus hookeri
CACCGAGAAAACCCGCCGATCAGTGGCATCGTCCGGCATGATTCTCAAGTGCAAAAATCCGGGAACGACCCCGCCGGGAATCGAAGCCGGTTCGCCGAGGTTAGTGGCGAGTAGTCTGACCTCTTTACCACGGCAGCCTCCGTTAAAAAATAAGTTGCCGACAGAGAGCACCACCTGCCGTCGTGGTTCTTCCAGTCGATGTTGAGAACACTCGTAAGTCGCCTGAGGCGGTGGCAGCCAGAAGGCTAAAGAGGGCGATGGCTGGCTGTTTGTACTACTTTGCAGGCAGGCGCGTGCAAACGAGGAAGATAGATATCACAGCCGGCAGCCGCGGGCTTGTTCTCCACGTTGTTTATGGGCAAGCGTGCTGATATTCGGCAAGCGCTGCGGTCGAAAGATCTAACGCAGCTGTCGGAAGAGGCAAGTCGAATATTAGCTAACTGAGTATCCGGCTACACACAATAGTAAATCAGTGGATTTAAACCAGTGCGCCGTGGCGCTCTTGCGTGCCAAGATTTACCACCTGGGGATCTCGTATGCATGTGCTTCGTATATATGTATGTTTCAAATACAGGGTGAGGTTAGAAGAATACCTCAACTTTGAAGGTCTATAATATCAAAACCAAACAACCTACAACCTTGATTGACCTATCAAATGAACCGCGGAACCGTGAAGTTTGTTTACCATACATTCATAAATACTCAATGTGACCACCATAAGCGGCCCGAACGACATCTACGCGATAATCAAACTCGTTACACGCTCTTGTCAGCATGTCCGGCGTTACGGTTTGGATGGCGTTCGTAACTCTCGGTTTGTGGTGGTGAGGGGGTAGCGAGCTCGCATTCGACACGTCGATGTGAAGGGGACGGCCTGATGCTTCTTTTGTGGTAAGCCACCCCATTGGCACCTAGCTGTTCGCGGATAACTGAACGATACGTTTCCGTAACGCTGGATTGGTCGAGGAGCAGCTGGTGATACGGCTCTTCATCACTGGCCCCCAAGAAGCCCGGATCTTACCCAGTGCGATTTTTTTCAATGGGGGTATACAAAGGATAAAGTGTTTCGTCCACCATTGCCGGCTAACATTGACGACCTCAAAACGAGAATTACGGACGCCATCCAAACCGTAACACTGGGCGTGCTGACCAGAGTGTGGAAAGAGTTTGATTATTGCGTATATGTCGTTCGGGCCGCTCGCGGTGGTCACATTGAACATTTATGAATGTATGGTAAACAAACTTCATGGTTACACGGTTCATTTGATTGGTCAACAAAGGTTGTAGGTTGTTTGGTGTTGATATTATAGGTCTTCAAAGTTGGGGTATTCATTTATACTCAACCTGTACAATTCGTATATGTTTTGTCATCAGTGGTGGTGACTCCGTTAAGAGGGGAGGGGGCGGCCGCGAGAGGGTAGTGTCCTTCGCCCCAATTCGCATTAATTATTTTAGTTTAAATTTTTAACAGTAAGCAATCCTGTTAACTTTTTTTACACATCTTTAATTAAAGAGAAAATGAGTAGAGACGCGACACCCCATGCATTTTGCCGAGGCGTTATTTCATGCCATAAAATGTAATCATGTCGCAAATACACTACCAACCTGAGAGCGTAAAACTATAGTAGAAACTAAAAATTTCACAGACAACATTTATTTTGCAATTAGAACTTGTCTATGACATATCATTTTTTTAATACTCTGAATAAAAAAATGGTCTTATTTGATTTTAATGTTGGGTATACAGTAATTTCGCTATTTTGCGGTGATTTGTAATTTTCTGTGGAGACATTTCCGTATTTTCCTGTGAAAATGGCGGGAAATAATTTTCGCACCCCTAATTACTAGTGTCTGTGAAGTTGTGGATGTGGCAGTGTTTTCTACTGTTGGTTCAATTGTCAGTGTTCCGAGGAAAATAAAGAAAGGCGCAGTAAAAATTCCTCTTTTCCCCAAGAATGGCACCTAATCTTCACAACTCTTTGTCTTGTACGTTTTTATACAATTTTTTACAGTTTATTTTATTGCATTAAGAAATTCGTATTCTAAAAAACAATATGTTAAACGTCAAAACTAGCTATATGTGACACGTCTTTTCTGTAGGGAAGAGGCGGAAAAGTTTTAGTTGCTAAGAATTTCAATGGATTCAAACATGTTGAAAACCACTCCAATAAATAAAATATATATGTACATAGCTGCAAAATGTTTTTTCAATGAAACAAAAGTTTTCTGTTCAAAAGAATATATTTTTCGTAAACTTCTCGCGTTTGTACTTAAAAAAAATGGCTAATGTGTGACTACGTAGACCAAAATACTGTAGTAAATACAGACATTTGTTAAACTCGCGATAACGTCTTAGCGTCTCGTCGACAGCGGTGGCATTACAAATGCGACGGTTGTTCAAGGGCCTGGGTCGGGAAAAGGAAGGGGGGGGACGAAGCGGATATGCCCTGCGTTAAAGAAACAATACGAACATCCACTTGGAATGATATAGGAAAGCCACGATACACATGAATAAGCATAGCCGGGCTGGGAATCGAACCCAGGACCTTCCGAGAGCGACTGCAGTGTGCTACTATTGCACCACCTCGCTCGATCCCAAATGTGAGGTGAATAACACTTTTATGTAGCCTGTGACCGGCGAGCGACCTGCAAACAGCCATGTTCTCACATCGTCGATGATACATTTAACACTACTCGTGCCAAGTTGCGCAGATTTGACTGATTATGATTTCGCGATAGTTCGAAAATTTACGTCTGTAAGACATCGCACACAAATTAAATGCTGTAAAATTAAGTTATTTTGATATTTTCACTTTTCTTTCCCGCTCTTCTGAAAACTTGCTTCCGAAAATCTTACGTCCAGCTAAATAGTAAATGTGAACTTAATCTAAAGTTGATTAATCATTTACGAAAGCTTTGTTCGGTATCTGCTTGTGAATGCCATCAACATAGTTTATTTTTGAAAGAAGAAAGCGGGGTTGCAATGATTAAAAAAAATTCATTAAAAAAATTCATAAAACATTTTTTTATCAAATAAATTGTTAAATTTAGAGAAACATAACAAGAACAAAGCATATGTTGACTGTAGGTACTTGATATCTATTTTCGATAACTGAATTGCCTTTCCGAAACACTCATTTAGACCTACTAAACTTCTTTTACTAAATACAATTCTTCAGCGTTCCTTAAATTAAATACTGAAAGTTTCTTGTAGGTGACGCCTGACATTTGACAGTAGTTGGAAAATGCCACGTTGTTTGTTGTTTGTTTCATTCGGAACTGGCCTCTGCAGTCCATTTTGGCGCTTATGAACTTAAAACCTTTCAAACTAGATTTCGTCCTCTTTCATTCCAGCTTCGTGTGGGTGGCCATCGGAATTTATTGCAGTTTGTTTTTCTCAGCGTGTTGTAAAAGCTAATGACTGGCTTGCCTCGATGTGATGGGCGCCGGCCTGATTTAGTGCGAGCCACCCCGCCCTTATTCACTGGAGCGCGTCACGCCAGCTAACACGCACGCCCTTTGCGAGTTCCCATCATCAACGGTAACTATAACCTGCTCGTGGTTAGCTGAGCACTTTTGAAATCAACCTCTGAAAAAAAAACCTTGTATGTAACTGCATATGTCTGAATGCAAATATTGATCAGGTTGCCCGCAGTAATACTAGAAGCGAGTCGTAGAAACTACAATAAGTACACTGAGAAAAAGGCCAACAAAGTATTTGTTTGTATATGGCCAAAACTATATTTAGTTATCCCAAGAAAATATTTTTTCAATAAACAAAACTTGTAAAGCAACCAAATTTAATTTTTTTCGTCTAAAAAAATGCATGTTTGTACAAACAAAACCTGTGTGTTGTGCCATAAAAATTAGACTGTCCACTTTGAGTCAATTTTATATATTTGTTTGGCCACTCTTTTTGCTTGCCTTCGTTCAAAATACAGCTCTAGGATTTGTTTGTATTTTTTTTTGTGACAAATAGGATAGTAACAGTGTTTGTAAGTGCATTAAGCGATACTTGGTAATGGTATAAGCACCGCAATAAAACAAATTCAACAGTTAACTAAAATGTAAGGCTGTAAGACTTGAAATATTTATTTGCGCATGCTGTCCAGTAATTAAATGTAAATATTTAAGAAACATTCCAACTCCATGTGTAGTTTACTTAAGCTGAGTTTGCCAGGGCGTAGCGCGAAGGCGCAGACGATCTGTTTTCTAATCTCGGTCGGGCTCCCATTATTTTTATATCTACCGAAACTCTTTAATGTACGTAGAGCCAAACATATATTTGGTTTTGCCAACCAAATCTTTATTTGGTGCAATCAAATAAAAACAGCAGAATAATTTGGTTACAGCAACCAAATATTTCGTTGGCCCTATACAAACAATTAATTTTGTTGCACCAAGCAAACTTTGTTTGATTCAACAAAATGTTTTTCTCAGTTTATGAAGTTAGTAAGAGTGCAGAGTAGATAAGTACACAGAAACGAAATTGCATGCAGGTTCCTTTGATGTGGGCGTGGCCATTCCATGATTGGCTGGGCGACGCTCTGGGAAAGAGTCTCGTGTCTGAATGGCTACTGCGAGCTGTGAAAGGTTAGGTATTGGCTAGACTGCCAGTTGGCAAGTAAGTCACCAGGCGCTGATTCGCGAACGGTGTTCCAACCAACATGTTTCTGGACAGTAACGCCATTTTACTGGCGTGTGTGGCTGAGGTTCGCCGAATAAGCGCCTGTTTCGCCTCTGTACTCTTAAGCATTCTGTGGTAAGAGCTTATAGCACACAATTTTGCTAGGATAGTACAAATATATATACGGGATGTCAGTAAACTGCGGTATGAGAATACCAGAACGTGAAAATGACAAGTATTCGAAGGCCATTTACAATGGGGAAAGTTGTGCCACGTGTGGCGTTGCGCCGGAATCGGCAGTTGAAGTTGAGCATTTGGCAACATCGCATCGGTGTCGTGCTACGCTTGTCGCCATGGGAGAACAGCAGTAGTTGTGCTGTTAATAACCCAAAATACAGTTAAATGAAATTAAAATTTGCATAATCCTTCTAATTGGTATTTTTCGAAGTTAACTATTATACATTTGTGCCGTTTTACAGATATTGGTTTTTAATTATGTACTCCTTTATCATCACGTTCCCTTTACAAATGAACTAAAACAGATACAATACCATTCTGAAATGAGTGTCGATATTTAGAGAAATGTGCAGATATGAAATTAACATTCATGTGGCATAAAATCCGTAATGCCTGAAAGATTGTCAACTAAGGCACATGTTACACAGTTGGGGGATTTGAACTATAAACCATTCGCTCCTTCACCAACGTAGAACGCGTTTTCCCGCTCAGCTATACAGCGGTACACCTACTACTGTCCTATGGCGACAAGTGCAGCACGACTCCCATGCGATGTTGTCAAACGCTCAACTTCAACTACCAGTTCTGGCGGAACGCAATACGTGACACAACTTTCACTTTGTAAATGCCATTAGAAAACTTGTCGTTTTCACGTACTTATACGACAGTTTCCGTACACCCGTTATATGGTGTCATTTTAAAAGCTTTTAATCTCAGCTGTAAAATGACACCAGATTTTTTTTTATCTTTTGAGATTCAATTGAATTATTCATTTTTAGGGGCAATATGTCATAAATGGCAGGGGAATAGTGACAGGTAATTAAAGAGAAAAAAAAAAACTAGAGTACAAAAAATTTCCCCATCCGACTGAATAACTGCGTGCAAATCGTACTCGCTATAGCGTATCAAAAATCATGTTTTATTTTTATCTTCATATGTGATATCGCAATAGAAATCGTGGCGTTGTCAAGAAATAATACCATTTGAAAACTGAGTGTTGCTGCTTTGAGTATACTACATATGATCTTATGCCTGTTAGCTTAAAATGGATTTAAATAAGAGGTTACGATTTGAGTAAATGTTTTCTTCGCCAATATATTTTTATGCTAAGTGAAAATTAGTCAACATTAAGTTTTTTATAGTTTTATACTCAATACAGCAAGAATATTTGCAACTCGATTAACATATAATTGGGAATAATTAGGATTTCGCCAATGCTAATTTTAGCATGAGGCGGAATAATACAGCAAGGATAACACTTACAGGTGTTTTTAAATATGCTCACTTAAGTGTTAAACAACGATAGTACATAGCAAACTTTATTGTGTAGGCCTACACTAAATTCATGTAATCAAGTTTTACATTTAAAAAAAAGTAATATAATTCTGTAGAAATTAAAGTTATTTAAAATGAATCGTCAGATTTTTGGCAGGTATTATAATGTTTTCCTGGTATTTTCCCCTTCAGAACGGGCGCAAAAATCACAAAATGTTCGTAATAGCAACACGTATATTCCCGGAAACTTAAAAATGGTTTTACATTCACGTATTGAAGCATTCTCAAAACAAGTTTATGTGTACTCTAATTTTTCCATATCAGTTACACACCTTTCGCAGCCTTGAAACAAATTCTGACTTAACTTGACTATGCTTACGTGTGCGTATTTTAACGCACACAATCCAATTACACTAATGAACTTAAGTTTCTTAATTTTCTCTGAGGCAAATAGTGAGGAATGAGATTATAATAAGAGGACACACAAATTTTTAACTGAAATTAATATGCGAAAATATAATTAAATGGGAATAACTCATGCTTTCGCAGAATCTGCCACGATCTACAAGTTAACAATAAAAACTGCTTAATCTAAATTGTACAGTTGTTGAGAAAGTACACTGTTAAATACCCATCGTGGGTGTATAGAACTTTAATTTTCGTGTAAGTGGATGTTTCCTTTTCGTAAGTACATCATAAGTGATTAATTTAGACATATCAAAAATGTTAAGAATATTTTTATAATAAAACACAATTCGAGAAGATGGCTATTTCTTTATGCCTGTGTGCATCAACTTGTGCTCTCCTATAAGTATCCGGATATGAGTGAAGTGTGTTTATTAAAAAGGGATTTGTCCAGAAATTTTTAATATTTGACAATCATTTGTTATACATAGGAATTTGCCTACGTAAAAAATAGGTGATTTAACATATCTTGTGGAGTGAACTTATTAAACAATAAACACAGTGAATGTTTTACCAATGAAATCATTTAAATATTTTGATGGAAAACAATGATCAGCTCTCTCACATGGTTTGGTAAAATTTCGAAAATGGATTATTTAATAATTTAAATATGTTTGTCTTTATAATTAAAATATCTTAGAGACACCATTTTAAAGTAATGGTAGTTACTATCCGTTTTGATTATATAACCTACATTTGTTCGAAAAGCTTATAGAGAATAAAATGAGTTATTGTAGAATACAATTTTTTATGTAATGTTTGGTAGGAACAATTTTAGATCAGGTGAACCATTAAAAATATTTTCATGGAAGCTTATATTTATGTGGAAACGTCGTTATCGCTAAAACAATAAGATGGTAATTACAAGCAAAAATTACCAGTTATTTATGCTTTAAACTGGAATGAGGAGGTAAAACTTTGGCCCGGAAAAGTACAGTTATCACATGAAGATTTATTTATTTTTACATATGTGGTAATGAGTAAAATGTTTTCATTCGTTCTATTCAATTTTAATGCATAAAAATTATAAACTAAATTTTTTTTGTATAAAATGTTTATGAAAATGATGAAATGGTGATAAGAATTTACCAATACGTTTGGTTTTAAAAATGAGACTCCATAGGGAATAAAAATAACAAATTCTCCCGTCATTGCCTTGTGTGCGAAGGTTGTTAACGCTAACATATGTGTTGTAAAAGCTGCCTGTGAAGTCACCAAGAAGTTATTATGTATTAAGTTATGCGAAAAACATTAAATTCCTGACAGCGTTTGTTTGCCTGTTATAAATGAGCACTTGAAGAATAATTGTGACTGAACACGTGAAGTATATAAATTAAGTGCAAACAAATACTGGTAAGGAAAAATAAATTCATTCTTTACAGAAATGCAAATATAAAAACGGTGTTTTTGAATAACATGTTGAAATTAAAACCACATTATTTATGGACTAATTAATGTGAACAAAAAAAACCTAGTAGCAAAACGTTTGGAAAATTCATCTAGTATTTTTAATTTAATTTGAGTCCGTAGATTTACGTACCTGCGCGTAGAACAAATCGCATATCACGAAGGCGGGTGGAATTGGCGTGATCGTCTACATGCGATAATACGTTTTCATCGTTGCTGATATCAGTCCGTTCGCCTTCGTGGTATGCAACTTGTTGGTTACGCAGGTACGTGTAGCTGCGGACTCCCGGCGTGGTTACGCCTAACTTAAAATTAAATTAAAAAATACTAGATGAATTTTCCAAACCTTTTGCTATCGATTATTCGCTGTAAAAAGACCACTTTTGAAAAACCTGCTTAAGTTCTACTTGTATGCAGATTGTGTATACTTCCACCATATATTCAGTTAACGTTACCATGGGCCTGATCACTGTATTCATGCGTCGGTCAAGGGCAATTGCTGAATTTTAGAAAAGTAAATATTTTTACTCTTTCACTTGTATGCATAAAAAAAAACAAAAAGTAAAAAAAAAATATTTTAGCATTCACAAATGTTTGCTTAGCACTTGTAGTTCAGTGATAACGTGAAACTACTTTCAGTCGTTGCCAACTCTACTGGGCGCATGCCAGTCAATGTGTCCGTTTAAANAAAAAAAAACAAAAAGTAAAAAAAAAAAAATATTTTAGCATTCACAAATGTTTGCTTAGCACTTGTTGTTCAGTGATAACGTGAAACTACTTTCAGTCGTTGCCAACTCTACTGGGCGCATGCCAGTCAATGTGTCCGTTTAAATACACGCAAGTATGGTCAGTGACATTTTTCAAAGGTTTATTACAAAAGTGCTCACTTTACCGTGAACAGCCTTTACAAGAATTTTTTCCTTATATTATTACATAGATGCTGTAGTTTGAATCTCTACATGTTATTCAAAAACAGCTTGTATACGTATATGTGGTCTGAAAATAATTGTTTCCTTGTTTATTAATGCCTTATTCTTCGAAGCTAAATCTGCTGTTCGACGCGCGTAATAGCATACACTTTGGACACCTCTCGCTCTACTCCGAGGTTTTATTTTTTTTTCTCTAGAAATCGTGAAGCAGATTGCAATTAATGCTGGCAAGGTGCCTGACGTCGCTGGTTGGTAACTGCTTTCACTGAAACTAAGCTTTTCGTCGCAAGAGAAGAAACGCCNCGCCTGACGTCGCTGGTTAGTAACTGCTTTCACTGAAACTAAGCTTTTCGTCGCAAGAGAAGAAACGCCGCCAAGCCTACGCGGTTTAAAGTAACTAGGCGAACCGCAGGGAACTCCAGAATGCACCTGCTTCGGCGCTTGCTTCCAGAACTGCGCGGGGAGTGCTTTTAAACGGAATTAAATTAGGCGCCACTGGGCCACTCTCGCAGCGCGAGTTTGCCGTCCCAGAAGTCTTAGGAACCGGAGTTTTCATTTATTGTACCAGCACGGCAGAAGAAATGGACTTATCTCGGAATTTTTTGTAAGAGGATCAATCATGTTATGGCTGGAATGCTGTAACTCCAAATTAGTAACTGTAATAACATCCTTTAAAAAATGTGTTTTTTCCACAGACTTGGACGAAAATTTCCCCCCCCCCNGACAAGGTCAAATTCCCCTCTCGTCAATCTTCTTGTTTTCTTTGTCTTCAGTGTTTTTTGTTAATTCCACTTACGCCATAATCCTATTTTCAACTCAGTAACTTCACAAGTCGGCTGGTCACCGAAGATTATTATTTTATATGTGTTCGAAATACAGTTCACATTTTAGAAGTTACTTGTAAATACTCTTTTCTCGCACGGAAATTTAAGATCTCTTGGTTTTTGCGTCAAGGCATGTAAAAATCACGATTTCTGTACTTTGGGATGCACAAAGATAATTAACGAAAACATTTACAAAAAATACTTGACAAGGGTGACCGAAAAATACTTGTCTTGATCCCGATAACATAAAACAATATTCCGAGAATCGTCATTTAAATGCACATCTTTTCTTATATTTTGCAAAAATGCTTTTTTTTTAAATCTTGATCTCTAAGGGCTTACAACTCCTTTAATATTCAGTTTAGGTAGAAAGAGTACTCAATATTTTCCACTTCATTTTGCATAAGNTAAGGGCTTACAACTCCTTTAATATTCAGTTTAGGTAGAAAGAGTACTCAATATTTTCCACTTCATTTTGCATAAGGAATCACCACTCGAAGTTTGGTGGTTGAATTCCGTCCCAGCCTGTAAAGCGGAACACCAGTTAAAGAGAAAAACAAATTCATAGAAATCACGGTTAAATTTTTGCTGCAAATGCCAGGCTACGACTGACGCATACGAGACGATTGAATAAATTGTTGGACGTATTTTATTTACAACCACATATAAGTGAACAACTTACGTGTAATGCATTTTCGCATTATACGTAAAATCGAAGAACCGAACCAGAATCGGTGACATATGCCGTTGTTTACAGGAAAATATGGCATGCTTTAGAAGAAAAAGAACGGTTGCTANCGAACCAGAATCGGTGACATATGCCGTTGTTTACAGGAAAATATGGCATGCTTTAGAAGAAAAAGAACGGTTGCTGTTTTGTTGGTTTTATAAATTCAAGACTATATTAAACAATTGAAGGCTAAATTAAGTTAACTGTATTTGTCACAAAGCTGTAAGAGGAAAGAAACTGGGGTGATAAATTCATCTCGCAGCACACCGTGGTTCCATTATACTGTGCGCTCTTGCCGCAGGCTTCAGAAACCAATCACCTAGTTTCTTGCTTGATTGAAGCAAAACTCCTCGGGTGTCCTAATTTATGTTCTCNCGAACCAGAATCGGTGACATATGCCGTTGTTTACAGGAAAATATGGCATGCTTTAGAAGAAAAAGAACGGTTGCTATTTTGTTGGTTTTATAAATTCAAGACTATATTAAACAATTGAAGGCTAAATTAAGTTAACTGTATTTGTCACAAAGCTGTAAGAGGAAATAAACTGGGGTAATAAATTCATCTCGCAGCACACATTGGTTCCATTATACTGTGCGCTCTTGCCACAGGCTTCAGAAACCAATCACCTAGTTTCTTGCTTGATTGAAGCAAAACTCCTCGGGTGTCCTAATTTATGTTCTCTTGTTTGCTTGGTCGTGAACACTCGTCCGGTAACCAACTGTTACAACATATCTGCATATCTATTTGGACTGACATATGCAGGACTTAAACGGCGATGTAACGTTTGGAGGGCGATTCATTCCGACACTATAATTCGCGATTAAAAACCGGATTTAAATTATTGTGGTCTCGTTTGATCGGGTATACGACAACGACGCGAGCATGACCTTGAATTGGCCCCACTCATGCGCGAAGTTTCGGGTGGGGCACGTGGTGACGGACGGCATGTATATATATATATATATATATATTTTTTTTTTTGGTATCAGACGAAATATCTCATTTATATACATATATTTAAGATATAAAAGCCAAATATCAATTTTAGTTAATTTCATTTTATCCCCATGCACTGAGAAAAGTTTTTTTTATCAAACAAAGTTTGTTTGGCGTAACGAACTTAATCATTTGTATAGGGGGAATACAATAATTTGTTGTTGAAACCAAATTACATTTGTTCTTCATATTTGCTTGCCCCAAACAAAAATTCTGTCTATGCAAGTAAATATTTGTTTGGATGTACGTAAATTAAAGAGTTTCGGTTACTATAAAATAAGTCGGAAGCCCAATCAAGAATCGAACCTAGAACCATCTGAGCTGCAGCTCTACGCCCTAGCAACCTCAGCTTAAGTGAACACCGTTAAAGCTTTATTGTTCTTAAATAGGCACATTTAAAATACTGAACAACGTGTGCAAATAAATATTTCCAGTTTTACAGCTTTATTTTTCAGTTTCCCGTTGAACTTGTTTCGTTATGATGTTTATACCATTAGTAAGCGTCAATATGTGCGCTATCAAACACTGTTACTGTAAATTCAAACACTCGAGCTGTAATGTTGAACGAAGGCAATCAAATGTGTGAACAAACAAATATGTGTAGTTGATTCAAGAAAATATATTTTGTTGTCAGATTAATTTCTTTTGGCCCAACACAGAGGCAATGTTTATTGAAACGTTTATTTGGTTAGATGATCGAAAATGTGCTTTTCAAGTTTTGTGTACTCAGCAAAGTTGGGGCAACTAAATATAAATTGGACCCTAAACCTACAAACAAATATCTTGTTGACTGTTCTCTCAGTGAAATACCGATTTTCCAAACTTCTTCGTGGTTATTTCACCAGGAATTCTCAAGACAACCTCATGCACGGGCTTCTAACTAAAAAAAAAAATGGACAATTGCTTTGAACGCGCAGCTAACAAGGGATGCGAATATCCACCACGTGGATTAGTGTCGCCAACAATATCTGTGGTCGCAGCAAACAAATTCCTTGTTGTAAACATATCGTAAAGTAGTTTACAAATTGTAAGGATATGTTTGCTTACACTAAATATTTGTTTAACATACTGAAATAACAAAATATTTGTTTTGCAGAAACAAAATTGTTCTAAGTAGATTA
Organism: Clitarchus hookeri; assembly: GCA_002778355.1. Lineage (NCBI taxonomy): Eukaryota > Metazoa > Arthropoda > Insecta > Phasmatodea > Phasmatidae > Clitarchus > Clitarchus hookeri. The sequence goes on from NQII01000226.1 coordinate 300,812, forward strand.
TTTGGCGCAGCGAACAAATTTCATACCTTTTGCTATCGTGTCAACAAAATATCGTTTAGCTTAAACATAAACTACGAAAACAAATATATTTTGTGTACTGAAACCGTTATTTTTCTCAGTGTAACCCAAAGAGAAATTTACCTGCTAGTGCAGATGTATTCTCGTAAAACCCACGGCCATGTATCTGACACGGCCACTGATTTTTTTATGTTATTTTTTTGTTTCATCCGTCGCGAACAGACATTCTGTAGCCACTTTTGTTGAAATATCTTGTTTATCTCTTAGTTTCTGATATTTTACTTTTTTCGTGCATAACGTACAGATGAGCCTACGGAGAAACTTAGCGTGCGTTTTGCTCCTGCGGTCATTTATTTCTTGGAAGAAAGTGGAATAGTCAAGAAAGTGAGTGAGTGAAGAGATTTGGGCGGCTCTTGACTGCGAGGTATTGAGAGCCAATGAGAGTGACTGAGATGAGTATCGAGCGGCGCTGGAATGAAAGAGCGTTGGAAACGGGAGATCCCCGATCAACGACATCACCCGGCACGATTCCCGCACGCGAAAATACGGTGACCCTGCCGGGGATTGAACCCGGTTCGCCTCGATGGGAGACAGGCAGGCAGGCTAACCGCTCAGCCACCGTGGCCCCTTAGACAAGTAAGGATTCCGGAACATCAAGTAAACTAAAATACCTCCCTCGTCGTCAAACATGCGAACGTGGGACTAGGTAAAGCACCTGGATGGAAGCAATCTGGCGGGATAGGTTTGCTCTGCAGTACGAAAGGAGTTTGTTCAAACAAGGCGCTTTCCGACGGTTGCTTGCGACGCCAAGCGGATGCGCGCTCTACCCGATTACGTTCCGTTTCTCTTCCCGGAGACACGTTTAATTAAGTTACACGTTCCGAGCAACAAATCTGGAGCGAAAAGTTTTACAGCCGCGCAAAAAGGCCGCTGCTTCATCAACGACCTGAATTTACGCAGCTTTGTACTTGCGCTGTTTCAAACCCATTTCGTGTTGTTAAATAACTTTGGGAAAATTGCATTACACAATTGAACGAACAAATGCGCTAAACGTGAACAAAAAAACAAAAGCAGTACTAAAATGTAGGTAAATTTGTTGGCCAAAGTGAAAAGTTTAAAAACAATTAACTAAAATAAACATTTACACTGAGTACAAGCTAATTCTCAACGCAGATCAGCATTATGGAGATTTTGATTTATATTCAAGCAAGCTAAAATGAGTGTGATTTATTTCACGTCTATATCTCAGGCTGATCCTTAATATTTATCTTTGATTTTTTTAAAAATAGTTTTAGGTCTAGTTTGTTTATTGCTCAAAACAATTAGCCACAAGTGGTAAAAAAAACTTGTGTGCGTGTGTGTGTATATATATATATATATTAGTTCTACGAGTATAACAGAGAGTTTTCATCTAATGTACCATAAAAAATAAAAAAGAGATAAAGTTTCGCTTCTTTACTGATGTAATGCAAGGAATTGTTAATTACCAGAAAAAAAAGTTGTTTTTGAAATGTATTACATTTCTGCTGTGTGCTTTACGAATTGTTTTAGTTGTGCCAGTAATTCTCATAAAATTTGTTTACTTTGCAAGTTATACTAATTTGTATTAGATATTGTGTTATGGTGCAGAAAAAAATTATTTACAAGTAACGATACGGATAAGAAACGTCGCACAATGAGCACAGTTCTGCGAATCAGTAAAAAAGGTTTGTTTTGTCTGTAGCAAATCTTTAGTTGTGTGCCACATATATCCCGGTTGGCGTGGAACGAATTAATTTTTGTCTGTCAATATGCCAACCGCCGCTGACAAACATGAATTATGATGGGCAACAGATTTTTTCAAGTCTATTGAATGCAATGACAATATCCAACTACACTTCTCTGCTTATAACCATCAAGTTTTTGCATGTTATTTTTGCGCCAGCATTAATATACAATCTTTGGAGTTCATTTCTGGGCGATAGTTTCAATAGTGTCGTACTACTTATTCTACAGCTGTCGGATCTGCGGAAGATAAGCTTTTTACACATTAAAAACACTTTGTTTGCTGTAATACATGATTGGTTGCCGCAAATAAATTTTACTTTAACGTGAACTATTGCAAATTAGATTTGCCACAAACCAAGTTTTTGCTTGATATTTATATCTATGGCAATGATAACCCTGTAGAGTCGTTATAGTTATTGTATTTTGAAGGTTAAACCAATATGTCGATGATATAAGGAATACGTTATTTGGTAACGTAGCATTTAAAAAGTTTCGTTACTTTCTAAAACTGTGATGCAAGTAAAATTTTAATATAACATAACCATTTCCCTTGTTATTGAGGAAGATTTGTTTACTGCAAAGAAAACGCGCTTGCAGAAATATTTTTCTTTGCTGTAGATAAAACTACTTTTGCCATANAAGATTTGTTTACTGCAAAGAAAACGCGCTTGCAGAAATATTTTTCTTTGCTGTAGATAAAACTACTTTTGCCATAAAACAAACATGTATAGAGAAAATAAAATATATTTTACTGGAACCTTCCCTTCAAATTAAAGCAAGACATTATTCAGCTAAACAAACGACCTCAAAGATAGAGTTTTATTTGCCGTACAGAAATCTTTGAACGTATTTTTTTACTGCGTATTAAGACCATAATTTGAAGTCTGCACAGGTCATCTTGAGGGGTGTAGGGGGGGGGGAG
>NQII01000226.1:303545-397072 GCA_002778355.1 Clitarchus hookeri
GACTCAACATCGCATTTTGCGACGCAGAGGATTATCTTTTTTTTAAACTTATAAGAGGCGTTCCTCTTTAGAACCCTCAGATAAGAACATGTGCAGAAAGAACAAGTCAAGTAAAAAAAAGGCGCACCATATGCTTTTGAACTCCTACCAGCTGCTAAACATATTGCTTTCTGATGCTGTGTGTTCGACGTGCTGCCAGTGCCATATCGTTTGTTTTGCCTATTTAGAGTTATTTTTGGGCAGTGGCGAGAGGATGAGTGAATAAAAGCATGCTATGTTTAAATATAAGTCTGTTCGCAGTAGTTGTAATGTGTGATTGAGTTTTGACGTCAATACGTCTGTGAAAATCGAACAGACACGTGCACCGTAAAAAAAATAAAAGTGTTATTTTACAATAAATGCATGTGGCAGCAGTGTCTCCACTGACATCAGTGTAAATTTACACCTACATATGTCAATGTTTTGTTTACTCTATATCCGAATTTATCCCACAAATTAGTAAAATAACATCTACTNTTACACCTACATATGTCAATGTTTTGTTTACTCTATATCCGAATTTATCCCACAAATTAGTAAAATAACATCTACCTTGCACCACTAATTTGACATAGAATAGTATTAAATTACAATTGCTATGTTGCAGAAAACAAACCACAACATTCGTGTATTTTTCATCCACGGGAAATAAATTTATAGACGTCACAATTGTAATTTCGGCACTGTGTTGTGTCTTTCTTAACTTCCAAAAAAGTAAAATCGCAGATTCACTGAGATTTTAATTACATAATTTCTGTTTATTTTTCACATTTTCTAAGCAATTCTGCTGTCAGTATATGTTCTTTTAAAACTGTTTCATGTAAATTCGCACTTTTTGCATGCACATTTTTACAATTTCACGTTATTCTACTCCGGTTTGTAACTTGGTTGTTTAATAGAGTTATAAAAACNTTACACCTACATATGTCAATGTTTTGTTTACTCTATATCCGAATTTATCCCACAAATTAGTAAAATAACATCTACTTTGCACCACTAATTTGACATAGAATAGTATTAAATTACAATTGCTATGTTGCAGAAAACAAACCAGAACATTCGTGTATTTTTCATCCACGGGAAATAAATTTATAAACGTCACAATTGTAATTTCGGCACTGTGTTGTGTCTTTATTAACTTCCAAAAAAGTACAATCGCAGATTCACTGAGATTTTAATTACATAATTTCTGTTTATTTTTCACATTTTCTAAGCAATTCTACTGTCAGTATATGTTCTTTTAAAACTGTTTCATGTAAATTCGCACTTCTTGCATGCACATTTTTACAATTTCACGTTATTCTACTCCGGTTTGTAACTTGGTTGTTTAATAGAGTTATAAAAACNTTGCATGCACATTTTTACAATTTCACGTTATTCTACTCCGGTTTGTAACTTGGTTGTTTAATAGAGTTATAAAAACGTTATCTCCAAAATGTGGACAACAATTGTCTTCAGATATAGAATACTTAGTTACATATAAAAGCCAGCATATTCCATCAATGGGAGTTAAGCATTCCTTTTGAACACACAAATTGAGTTTGAAGTATTTCTCCTCCCCACCGCTATATCGCATGTTTTAAACCAATACTTTTAGTTATATTTAAATTTCTAGGAATATGAGTGTAAAATTACAAATATTGTACTCATTTTAGCAAATTATACATACAAGTGTAAAGTTTCCGAATATTGTATGTGTAAATATACGCTCACACATACTCCAGAATATAATGCAAGTTTACAAACACTCACACACAGTCGTTGTAAAATTACACAATGGAAGATGTACAACCACACTTACATTGAGTGTTCGTACAACGACCATGTAACAGTAAAATACACAATTTCAGGTTTTAATACAGAGAGTTAAAAAGTTTTTACACGTAATTCCAAATGTGTAAATTAACACCAATATTATTTGTGTTAAGCCATACATTCATGCATTTTCACCAAAGGCTTGTATCACTATCTGGATTACTAAGAACATTTGTGTAAATTGACACGTACTATAGTTGTTTTCACAAATTACACATACAAAATGTAAAATTACCAAACATTTTTATGTAAATATTTACATTTATTTTTGACAGTGTGGGGTAGAAGAACGGAAACGACTATGTAACGTCTGCAGGGTGATCACACTATAACTTCGGGACAAACAAAACAATTTTTACAAACGTGGTCTCGTTCGATCGGGTATGCGACTGCGATGAGAGCATGACTTTGAGTCGGCGCCACGCATGCGCGACTGACGGCAAATGTTGAGTGTGGGTGAAAATTTCCGGGCAGTAGGCTATATATCGCGACTCTGTTGTTCTAACTGATTTGGATGCCAAACAAAAGATGTCGTCTAGATCTGTCGATTTAATCCATTCAAATCGAGCATAGATTTAGTTACTTAAATTTCATCCCCACATCCCAAAAGAAATGTTACCCGCCAACGCTGGCGTACGTATTCACATAAATCCGCGGATGGGACGACAACTCAGCCACATGCCGATTTTTCATTAATATTACAACTGTATTAACTCTACTGTCAAAAAATTTAGTTACCCAAATATCTTTTAACGACTAGGAAATTAATTTCATTCTGTAAATTGGGTTAGAAGATTAGACCTGCTGAGAAGTTTGTTCATTGGGCTGTGGTGAAGCATACTTCAGCTTGTAAATTTATAATATGCTTCCATAAATACAGAATTAGTAAGTATTGTTTACAAAGGGAATTTAGTATTGATATTAGTTCCAGTATCACCCGCAAGCCGAAATGAATGTAGGCCTACGTACAGTATACTTAAGGCTAGGTAAACTTTGGAGCTGGTGCGATCAATGTTGTGTGCTCTGTTTATAGTTAAAAAGTGTTTCCGAAATTAAAATTTTTTTATANTTTGGAGCTGGTGCGATCAATGTTGTGTGCTCTGTTTATAGTTAAAAAGTGTTTCCGAAATTAAAATTTTTTTATACGTTTTGTACTTACAACGTAGTCAGAACGATGATTTGTAGGCTTCGTGTTTTGAGGTACTAATACGAATCATCTATGACCTAGGACGGTAGCACAGTTTATGAATCCGTTGCCTTCAGGGGAGATCTTTGGACACTAAGCTTCGCAGTGTACAGTAACGGTTAAAAAAATAACCATCGTTATTTACACAGTTGTGTGCACTTGGTTTTAATACGATTAAATGTATGTCCGTATTTTGATTCTATGTAAACTCATACCTGCGCTGTCTTGTACTAGGGGGGCTGCATCAACGCGTTTCGCATCTCGGAAACTCCTCTGCATATATATTTTTTTAATTTCCGTCTTCAGCAGGGGGTTTTCTTTGGCTCGCCTTGCATTCCAATGCCTCCTAATTATCATCATCATTTGCAATTTCAGCGATCGCGGCCGGAGGAGGTGATTTACATCCCATCTCGCGGCTCAACTTTCCTCATCACGGAAAAGTTTTCATCGCGAGGAACTGGGGCAGCGGAGTGCTCGAGAAGACGCGGGTTTGAGAGGAGCGAAGGCAGTTTAATTTTTGCGCCGCGCTGTTTTAGAGCGCGTCAAATGAAGCGCGTTCATTTATTGCACACTCGTGCTTTCGACAGCCTTTCAAACTTCCTGCCTCGCGGTAGAGCCAGCAACATCGACTGTACACTGTAAAAAAAACTGTAATTTTAATGGAGAATTGTTTGTAATATTTCAAATGTTCGTAACAGTACAAATTTTTTTCTTGTAAAATTACTTGTTTTTAAAATTTCATGACCCATGTTTGTAATAGACCTCAAGAAATGTTTGTACTCTACTAACCAGTATCCACGAGATAAAGCAACATTGTGGACACTCAACAACGCAAAACAGTTCATAGCTCTGTGCAAAAACATGGGGTGATTTAAAGTGTAGTTGCGTGCAAAAAAAAATTATTGCAAGTTTGAATAACGTAAAATACTAAAATCAACTCAAATAATCATAATAAATCTACAACGGTTTTAAAAACACGTGACGCTGTCACTCATAAACTGTTGATGTTAATATTTCATATCTACACAGAACTCTTAAAATTGAATAAGTGCGTTATAATTAACCGAATTGGTTTTGTGTTTAAGGCAGTTGGATCGTAATACAAGAAACGTGGGTTCTAGATCCTGTGCAGACAAAGTATAACAATTTTTTTCCGGGAATTTTATTTTAAAATCATTTTTTTTCCTATTCTCTTTTATTAATTCATCACATTTGTTTTCTATGTGGAAAAAAAATATTTTATTTACACTTTTCAGTAACGCAAGTTGAAATACAACCCTACATTTTCTTATATGACAAACATGTTTTGTAGATTTTACAAGAAAACTTTTTGTATACTATAAAGGATTAGTTGGAAACCNTTTCTTATATGACAAACATGTTTTGTAGATTTTACAAGAAAACTTTTTGTATACTATAAAGGATTAGTTGGAAACCGGGTTTCCAAGGATTTTTCTTGCTAAAGTACAAAAAAATTAGAGTGCTTCTCTCGTCGGCATTAAAACTAAACAAATAAAATTTAAATAAGGTGTATATCACACAGATAACCGCAAAATGGTTTTCGGATAGAACCACCAAAGAGTCAACCATCTCATTGCTGAAGCCAAACAGAACAAATCAATTCTCATAATTGTGGCTCTTTACAACCGATATTTTGTAATAAAAAATTCCTCCTTAAATATTAAATTTATATATAGATATTTTCTACTTAATCGTGCATTATTTTGTGGGATTTTCTAACCTAAAATTACGTTCGCATGTCAAGCTTGTTTCACGAGTCAAGTGAGTAACCAAACTTGAGAAACTCACATCAACTTCGACATGTAAAAGTACTGCGTAACGTAATACTTTTAAATCCGCTGCGTTGCTAGCATTTTGAAACTAATTTGATGTAAATATGTTCTGGGGCACGATTCTATAATTAGTTCTCGCTTTTAAAAGAAGACAATTACGACGTTACTATCTTTGCGTGGTTAAACTGTATTCTATAACTCAGTATGCCATCACTGCTGTCTTTCGTATAAGGTGTCGTTATGAGAGGGTTCAGTGAAAATGGTTGCCGTATTGAGGTTATTTAAAGCAAGCGAATTAGAGAAACAAAAAAAAAAAAATTCGTAATAAAATGCCGCTGAAGAGGAGATATATCAGGCTTTCATATATTTATGCACAAAAAAGTTTCATATAGTGTTCACGTAAAACGTGTTTTTATGCTAGAAATAACCTCTAACGTAAAGTTAAAAACAAACTTTAACACGTATTCAGTGTTGTAATCTCGTAACGCTGAAATTGAACGTATTTCACGTGAAAAGTGTAGAGAGAACTAACTTAATTGAGTAATGTTATTCCAAAATGGCGTGTTATTTATAATTTGCTCTTAACTAACTAAACTTCATATGTGACACACGCCACATTACGCTGATTATTCATTTAAGCACACGGCCAGCAGTGTTTCCAAACCTATGTGTCTTTGCAAAGACATCCATACATATGTATTACAGAACACCACATAAAACCAGTTACGAGTAACTGTCAATTTTCGCTATCGTCGTTAAGAAACTAGGTGATTACCTTAGGGAAACTAATTACAAAATGGGATCCCTGAAGTCATTATGACGCGCTTACCAGCTACTGTGTTTGATTGTATTAATGTACGGCCTCGTTAAATACAGCACTTTTATAAGCTTTTCACTGTAATGTAAGCACTTTTGGAAGATCTCTCATTTGGAATAATAGTCAATAAATATATTTTATTTTAGCCTCAGAAGTTTACTTCTGAGTGCGGTGGAATATACACACTGTGTTTATTACTTATATGGCAATATTTATTCTAGAAAGTTGATTAAATGATAAAACACAGCTGAAAGGAAAAAGTAACTATGGCCTCAAAAGCGCTTACTTTATTGTGAAGAGCCTGTAATTACATATCGTAGCTATGTGCACGAGATGGGCGATGCCCTATTCACAGTTTGTAACTTGGGTAAGACTCGTACCTTAAATTGTAATTTGGCCAAAGACTTTTCTCGGACATTTCCTTACCTCGACGATCAACTCGCCACCTGGGCTTGACTCCTTTGCAACTACGTCACGGATTTTATTATTTACGGGGTAACGTCTCACCGAAGGGGGAAGCATTAGGAACGGAATCAGACACACTGTCACAATCAGATACACTACTGCCATGGCCTGTATTCAGTAACTATCCTTAAATTCATGATTTGGTAAAAAAAATTGCGTAAAACAGAAATTAGAGTAGCCAAACTGGGAATCCAACCCGAATGATCACAAATGCGAGTCCAGTAGTTACCATTGCCCCATCTTGCTCGGGGATGTAGAAAAGTTGAGTTCCTGGCGACCCCAATTTTCATGTTCCGTACTGAAACTGCCTGTTATCATTACACATAAATAACCAAAACGTTCGGGATATGTACAGGAAATGAGATGTTTCCACAAGAGTACTACGAGCTGGATTCTGACAGTTCTTCTAATTCACACAATTGATCGGTAAACCTCATTTTGACAGGAATCCCCATTTCAATATTACGACTATTCACATCCATAACTGTTAGTCTCTTCGGTAATACATATGGTTTCGGTACCACTTTAAACAAGGGTTCAATTACCGCGAAAAGACTCCCAAATTTTTAAGGCAAAGATTCTATAAATAGAGCCTTTGAAATACGTCAGGCAGGTGACACGTGAAAGCATAGCATTTTATATTGTGTTCTTCAAAGAAACTCCTCCTTAGTGACTGCAAATAACTATCAAAAATAACGTCTTCCCGCAATTTGTTTCACCACACTAAATAGAAAAAATCAAGGGTGACCGAAAGGGCATGACTTCATTAATTTTAAGGTATGCTTAACAAAATCGTAAATTGCTACAAATAAGATATTTTCAAAAAAAATAATTTTTTTTTATATAAATTGCGAAAACATTTCATAGCGGGATTTTAAATATTTCTTGAAGTAATTTACGGTAACTTATTTTAATATGAATTGTTTCATTTCTGTTAGTGTGTTAGTTTTTATCATTTGTACGTCCCAAAATACTAAAATTATAAATTGTATATGTTGTTTTGCAAAACAAAATGTCATAATACAAACCAGGAGGTGAAGGTGATCATGAAGAGAGCATTAATTAAAATGAACATGAATAAAGTGGTAGTGCTAAAGACGATGATGGTGCTTTTCTCAATGCACTGACACACCCATCCAACATATTTCCTGCAATAAGCGACATGAAGATGGCAGAAGACGCCGATAATACTGTCTACTTATTTCCCGAAGACCCTAATGTACTTGTTGATAAACTCAAATATTTTATTGACCTTTAAAAGCGCGGGGATCTCACGCACATTAACTATATATCTTTAGTCACTAGTAAACATAAGGATTGGAGATATATCGTAAGATGTGATGCACGGCTTTCTTCTGAAATTGTAATTATAAAACAGTAATAAATTATTATTATGAAATAATTTGTTTTCCTTAATTTTTTGTGTCGTGTCCTTTTTTCCCTCACAACTTTCAAGTGGTGCTATGAGCACTCGACAATTAACGGAAATATCTGCATTCATAGAATGATAACAAATACTTTAGTATAAAATTTCACGGCTAGTTGACTGCATTTAAAATATTAATTCTGTCAACATGCATAAATTTGGAGACAGTTGGCGGACAAATGTAATTTCTATACATATGGGTGGGAGACAAACCGAATAATTGATCAAAGGATTGAACGAAGGATTGGGATTGATCGAATGTTCGGAATTGATTGAAGGATTCGGATTGATATAAGGATTGGGATAGTTCCAAGGATTGGGATAGTTTGAAGGATTGGGATTGGGATTGATCGTAGGAATATCATAAATTTCTGTGGATTGGGGAGGAGGATTGCTCAGGATTGGGATTGATCCAAGGATTGGGATTTATCGAAGGATTGGCATGGGTCGCTGTGGATTGGGGAGGAGGATTACTAAGGATTGGGATTGATACAAGGATTGGGATTGATTGAAGTATTGGAATGGGTCACTGTGGATTGCGGAGAAGGATTTCGGAGCGAATTGTGGAGCATGTAGAGAGATTGTGGAGCGGATTGCAAAGGATTGGTTTAGATTGATGTGGTTTGGTGTGTGGATTTGTGTGTGGAATTTTTGTGGATTGGTGAGGATTGGTGAGGATCTGTGTGTATTGGTGTGGATTGAACTGGTTTGGTGTAGATTGGAGTGGATAGGTGGGGATTGGTTTATCGATTGGTGTGGAATGTGGTGGATTGGTATGGATTGCTGATTGCATAGCTTATTGTTATGCTGATTGCGGTGCTGATTGACAAATATTGCGAGTTCGATCGAAAGACTGATGAAAAAAAATATCTTTAATTAATTGTTTTTAATATTTTTTGGAATTTTTAAGATTTTATAAATGTTTTTAAAATTTCTTTTTGGATTCGAGGTTGGCCAAGGTCATGTGAATAGGTTAAAGATTACAGATGTGATGTCCCGGTGAAGGTCACCCAGATCTTACATATTGGTCGGAGTCATCAGTACCACCTAGGTGTTGAAAATGTAAACAAATGACAAACGAAAAAACTAATATGGCGGGTAGAGTGCATTTGACAAAATGGGGAAAAATTGAGGGGGTTAGAGGCCTGCCTACTAATTAACCAATAAAAACATTGGAAACGGGAGGGGAATGATAAATCACTGTAAATTATTGGAGGGGGGTCAGTCGTCTTCTGGACATGGTGCTGTGGGGTACCTCCGAAAATGTAAGTTTTAAAAAATGATTTTCAAAAACAATCTCTTATAATGTTTTTTATTTATTTTTAATAAATTTGTAAGGAATTTAAGGATTTCTGAGGGTTTTTTGGGTTCAATGTAGAAGGTCACCGGATCAAGGTCAAAGGTCAAGGTCACCTGGATCGAAGATCGTAGTAGTAGTTAGTAACGTAATATGCTCGCTGACTTCTATGAATTTGTTAAATTTTTACCATTTCTCCCTCAAGCTTCTGTTTTCAAGGTCATGGTTAAAAGATCAAGGTCACCTGGGTCCAACATGGCGGTTGGGTGGCATCATAACATGGCGATTGGTTGGTTCCAGTATCTCGTTCCCTCTAAGCAAAGACATTCGAAACTTTAATTTAATATAAAATTTTAAAGTAAATTGCCAATAAAAATTTATATATTTTAAAAATTATTTATGGCAGTTTATATAATTATTCAGGAATATTTAAAGATATTCTGTGAATTTTTAGGTTAAAGGTCAAGGTTCACCTTAGTGCAAGATGGTAATATTAGAAAGTAACCTAATGCATTCGCTGACTTTTATGAATTTATTAAATTTTTACTATTTTTTCTCGAGTTTTTGTTTTTAAAGTCATCTAAGGTCACAGTTATAAGGTCAAGGTTGAAGCTCAAGGTAACCGACATATAACATTGCTAACGAGATGGACACTGTCCGACCTGGCGAGGGCAGATCGTGTCGGGAGCTTAGTCGATCCACCTGTTATCGAATCCCAAACCTCCTATATGTACATCTTTAAATAATTTTTTGAAATTATTTTATATTTTTATAAAGTTTTTTTGGGATTTTATAATCGTTCTGCGATATGTTTGGATTTATTTGCGTTTAAGGTTATTCGAGGTCATAGGTACAGGATCAAGGTCATAGGTGAAGTCCAAAGGTCACCTTGATCCAATAAGGTGGACGAGATTGACACTGGCTGACCTGGCGAGGGCCGGTGGTGTCCGGAGCTTAGTCGATCCACCTGTCATCGAACCTTGAACCTCCTTCATTTACATCTTTAAATTATTTAGTAAAATATTTTTTTTTTATTTTCTATAGTTTTTTAAGTTTTTAGAATTTGTTGAGATTTTTAGATTTTTTAGTGTTAAGGTCATTCAAAGCCGTGGGCACAGGGTCAAAGTCATGGGTCAAGGTCACGTGTTAAAAACAAGGGCCCCCCCCCCAATGCTTCAAATAGCTTGTTTTTGCAAACAAAGGGTCTCGTTATTTGCAAATGAAGGACTGAGTGCTTTTCGAATGAAAAAAACGGGAAATTTTAGGGGGGGGGGAGGGAAATTTTAATTGACAAATGGTTGATTCAAAAGGAAAAATAAGAAATTTTAAAAGAATAAAAGGAAACATGGGAAATTAAAGATGGCGGCAGTCGGTGCCTGTTGCATACTCCCCATTTCCTTGCGCCAGACTTCTCTTTTTACTACTACTGAAGTACAAGGCAGAATAGCGGCTTTTTAGTTCGTAAGTTGACACCGGCAATTTGATCGTGTTACAGCCCCAGTTATTTGAACGGCAGGGCTGACTGGAGGAGACTTCACAAAGGTAAAGAGGACGTCAGTTTACCATTAATCCACTTACTCGTCCCTCCTACACTTACTCGATTCCCGCTTTGAGTTGCAGTCACCCTGGGAGGGGACTACCCAATTTAAAACATGCGAAATATGTAAGATTATTCTAACACGCGTTAGAAAATTCACCATTTATATCATTATAAAAAATACGGAAGGCCTGTATTTAAATATTTTAAAGCGTCTCTTTCCCTTGTGCCATATCAATATTAATACACATTTCATGCTGCCTGTCGAAGAAAGATTTTAATAGCTTAGCCATTGGCAGCATATTTTTGTATATTATTATTTCCGTTAGATAGCTTAGTGGTAGACGTGCAAACTGCCTGAGCAACGTGTTTTGTATTCATTGCTGTGGTACAGGTAGGCCAATTCAAATGTTGTTTTATGACTTATGCCGGTAATAAGATACTAAAGATAATGCTCTTCCAATTTTAGTTGGTTATCAAGCGGTAGATCTTCGGACAAAATAATCGTCCCTGCGGAAATATGACGGTTTATTGATTTTACAGTTGTTAATAGTGATGTTTTGTAAAACTGAAAAAAGCGCCCATGAGGTTACATTACAAACAAACATGTTCCTTTATTGTAAAGCAATAACGCCGCATTTCAAAGGTATTGTAATTTATTGTGTGTGTGTTTTCATTACTTAGAAATTTGTGTTTTTAGACCCGGCGTACGGTCCACTGAAATTTAATTAAATTATAATAATGCGACTGGTTGTATTAGTAATAATAATAAAAAAAGAGTGAATGATAATTACTTCTGATTTAGTTGACACTGAAACTTATAGTATGTGAAACGGAGAACACATGTAGTAACTTAGCCTTGTGACAAAGAATTTCGGTACGCTGAAAGATACCTACAACTTCCATTAAGACACACAAACGAAACACTTGCAAATGAAAAGAACCAATGCTGCCAACAAAACTACACAAACAACAACCCAATGGAGAAGCATGGAATTTTAATTTCAGATCACATTCTTAGGCAGATGTCTCAAAATCTATAATCAGGATTCAGTAGTCAAAAAAATTCAATTAATTCAGTGTGTTAATTTCAAATTGCGTATAGTAATAATATTAATTAAAAATTTTATGAATTTGGCAGCTGGCAGTTAAGTGTTTTTAAAAAGTGCAACATTTTAAATGGTTCCGTCTCAAGGTTAAGTTCTCTCTTACAATACAACACAAAACTCACTTTAAATCGTTCTCTGAGAGACGTGTAGGTTAAGTTCAAGAATTATTAAACTGTAAACGAAATTCGAGGGTTATCTGACACTGCTTCACCTCAGGTATTACTGCTAGAGACCTGAAAAATTCGCGAGTTCAATGACCCGAAGGCTAGAGACTACAGCCGTATGTACAAATATGCCGATATAAACTGTCCATTGGTTGTCTGCTGTCACAGTGGAAGGCTGTGATGTGGTCAGCCTTCTCCAGGAGGTGTCGAACACCGAGTGGATTAATTGCTAAAGTTATATCAACACACGTGTTTTGCATTCTAGTTGGTCCCAAAATGTATCCACGAATTCTTCAGGTCTCTAATTATTGCGCATTACAAACTGCATGTTACCTACACAAATTCACCAGTAGGAAAATGCCGAAAAACACATTGGCCCTCTTCTTTGGTGCTCCTGCGCACGCGATTAGCCATAATTGTACACATTATCATTATTCACAACGTCTATACCGTCAGTTAACTTCATTTGATAAAATTTTCTGTAATATGTGTTAGTAGCCCTGGCTGACCAGTTTGACGTGGCATAACATACATCATGCCACCCAAGTTCTTTCTCAAACATAAATTTTTTCACCGAACGTTCCAAACTTGAAATTATATAAGAAATATAGGGTTTATCTCCAGGGCACATTCAAAAAACCCTCCCTGCCTTTGACTTCATGCTAAGCTGCCAACTTAAGAAAAACATAAACATATCTGGCGTTATCAAAAGTTTTCAATCATAAAAATATATGCTGATTTTTTAAATTACATTTATAATACATACAAAAAAATTTTCAATTCGAAAACAAAAATTATTATGTTGCCAAAAATACACATGTTACCAACAACATACATATAGTGATACAACATAACTGTACCCCAGATTAATAAAAAAAAACACCTCACATTGTCGAATTCTAGTTTTTGTGGACAATCAATTGTAGAAAAGCATGACACTTACCTTTTCTGTTTGTTGGCAATCTGTTCGCCACAGTAAAATTTTGGTTAAATGACTCTATAGTTAAAAAATAATTCTATATATAAAATTTTTAGCTTCTCTCTTACGTAATATTAGTTTAGCTGCGTTACAAACTCATTAAAACATCAATATATCAGTACTAAAATTTTTTAAAAGCATATTGGTTATAGTCCATTCGCGATTACTTCCAGATTTTCTGAAGCCCTGCTAAAGTTCTACTTCCAAGGTACTCCTCCACCACATTCAAAAAAATCTTTAACTAAGTTTATAAAGTTACACGAGTGGGACAACAAACCACATTCGTGCTCACTCAGTATAATAATATTTTGCCTAAGAATACTCCTTACTGGGCATTACCAACATATATATCTTCTTCCTGCTTATATTGACATTAAATATAAATTAAAGAATATAATTTATAGATAAAATATTGTCAAACGTTTAATTTAACCAAAATTAAAGTATTTTTATATAAAAAAAAGTATAAAACGCTTGCGATACACGGCATATTTACGAAAAAACCAAACACGTCATATAAGAGGTGATTTTTCAAAGGTTAGTTTCAAACAGTGTGAATAAATCTAGAATAGACTGTACGAAATGGTGCTACATCTGAAATACGCTTAAACACAGAATGAATGTAAAACATGTTTTCTTGCACTGTGCATGGATAAACTATAGAATTAAACGTACTTGAGCAATGCTCGGGTCCACGTGAGATTAAAACACAACAGCTTCCTGGTGGCTACTAGGCGGGGAGGGGGAAGTTCATCTACATGAAATCGTGAAAAGGGGGAGAGTTTCTTTGTATTAGACAGATCACCAACTTCGCTATGGAAATTTTTTTTGAGTATTAACACTTCGTTCTCGTCGGATCGAATAATACCAGTCTCTTGAGGACCGTAAATAACTCTGCGGTCCGTGACCAGTTAGTTTATGCATTAAGTACTCGTAATTCACTAACCACTTTTATATTTCACTGTACGCGTAAAATGCTTAAAGGTGGCCGCCTGGTTGAAGGAATTTCCCACGCCTGAGGCCTAAAGGTGTCTGAGCGCTAGGGGCGACAGAGACATGCTCATGAACTCTCTCTCATCGCCTCTACGCGCAAAGCACTGAACTGGAGTGCGGTCTTGTCGTCGATAACGCGTCTCTATACGACTTTCAGAGAACACCCTACCATTTTATGACCTAATAATAAAAAATAAAGGTTTTATGCACGTTCCTATTCCTTTTTTAATGTTTTTTTTTACCGGAATGTTTATACGAAAGAATGGCCGTGAAAACCGCCGTTTGAGACATTTTCACTTTCAGAAAAACATGCTTTAGAAGTAAATGGAGGAACTGAAAAACGTACGCAGACGCATAACGTTTCTTAAATGCTATTCGTAAGATGACCTCACTCGGACACGTTGCACGGTTTTTTGATAAAACGTTTTCTGCTGGAGCTCTGCACACCGTTGAGCGGCCTACTCAGGCGGCCACCTCAACTGGGGCATGAACGTATTTTAATACACAGCATTAAATACCGTTCACGCTAAAGTAAACACTTTTCAAATCAACCTTTAAAAAAAAAATCACTGCCTATCAGTCGCATATGTGCTACCATACACACTGGCTTGCAGTTTCTCCCGCAGCCAAGTACGACCGTAATTTGGATTTGTAATGGAATTAGTGTGTGGAAGACAAAATTAAACAAATGTTTTCTTGATGCTTCGCATTGCCCCAATCCTGGAATTTAACTGTCTTATCTGGAATATTGAATTAATTTCTACGAATTTTTGTAGGCAGCTTTTTAAATTTAAACGCTCCGCTCCGCGTGAAACCATAATTTTCCACCTTTTCATATCTTAAAAGGGTTAAATAAAGAAATGTTGAAGATAATTTTTAACCTTTGGGTGTTTGGTATTTTAAATAAAGAAGCATTGCAATATCACAAAAGGTTTAAGAGATATCAAGGAATCCGTAAAAAACGAATGTTTACCCTTTTTCACACTTTAAACGACCGAATTTCTAAAAATCTTTTCATAATATCTACCTTTGCCTTAAGTATAAGCCGCCAGTAATGTTTAAATTTTCTAGATCTTTCAGTTTGGGCTGTGCTTTTTTGAGTCAATCATTGAGTGAGGGCACTTCCTGTTACATACATAGATTTAGCATAATGTGGAGGAGTAAAACTGATGCCTTTTCGGAAATCGATGTAATCCTTGGTGTGGATATTTGGATCTTAGAATTTCGGTTAGGAATTTTGAATTTTCATTATATCAAAATAACTTTACTATACTCATGTGGAATTGCACCACAGAACTTGGAAGCGATAGTCCAGTGCAGGGGAGAATGCATTATTTGAACGTAGTCATGACTACGCCTGTTGCTCGGATGAAACAAGACACTCCCTAAAAGTGTACTTTCCATAGTTGTACCCATACCGTCGACAAGCGAAATGCCACTCACAGTAAAGTCAGTAATGAAGCTACCCCTAACAAGCAAGTCGTCACACAGTAATGAGAATGTGTGTGCTTGGTGTAATGTATTTCCACGTTAATGAGAACGAACGTTTAATGCAGCCAAAGGAAAATTCGTTTCTACTGCGTGGTTTACAACCAGATTCATTATTTGCAGCGCTTCTCACTGTTTCTATTTCAGAGAGTGGTCAGGATAATCGCTTCCCACCGTGGCAAACAAGCGGGCTCGACAACGAATCTACGCGTGTTGAAGACGTCGCGGACGTTGCCGTTCGCCAGCGAGTCAGGGGGTTTTCTCGGGATACTCCCCTCCCCCCCAATTACCGCATTCCTCGTTTCATCCGCATCGGCAAGTTCTAGTTCTGTAAAACGCCGATCGTATTTATCTCAGTCACGTAATTTTAACAGCTTAAAATTGGTTTCCTATAACGTGCTTGCAAAACATTGTGAAAGTTACAGTATTTATCTACAGTTTGATTCATGCCTCCAGATAATACGCCTAGTCAGTGTGTACGTAGGTTTACGTTACAGGAAAACTGAAAAATATTCAGCTTTACGTATTTTTTTGTCGTCATACTAGGCACTGTCAGGAAAGTCACGAAACAAGATACAGAATTTCAGTTTTGCACATAAATGCATTCTGAAGGTATTTTAAGTCTAAAGTTTAGTAAAATTAATTTGTGTTTTCCCAATATTAGAAAAATACGTATCCCAATGGTATTCAGCGTCACATCTGAATAACTGTTTTCTTTTTAATATGTTTCCAGAGGAACTGGTTATAAAAGATGACCTAAATATTAAATTGTTCTGCTTGGACAGATGTTGCGGAATATGTAGCCAGCCAAGCCATGAGGAGACTTCAATAATCCCGCCAGTTTAATGAATATCACACGCTCAGTGTAAAGACGGCAACTTTTAATTTTAATGCTTTGTGTGAAACGCTTCCTTTGTAACCTTGGCCACGACTGTGAGTAAATATAAATGAGGCCATATCGTTGTGCCTTCTCTTCTTTCTGCTGATAAAAGGTCGGAAGACTGACGGCCCTTTCAAAAGGCGCTTTATTACAGAGTTCCTTGATAATATGTTCTGGAATAAGCTGTCCTGAGGAATTTAATCTAAAATGCCTGGTATGGTAATTTCAAGGTAACTGAAGTCAAGCGTGCCAGACGTGCATTGAATAATTTCCAAGGAACTCTAATTTACAACTATTTGAACAAGCTATCATTTAGATTTGACGTCTTGCTAGCCCACGTATTTCCGCACCATTTATTCAACGTGAAATAACTTCAGCATTCCGAATAGGTTTTAACATCCGTGCTTAGTCTTTCTGAATTGTGATATTATGCTGTACCTACGAATTTCATTATTTTGTGAATATTGAGGATTAACTACACGCAGAAAAAAGGTATTTGTTATCGGTGATGTACTGCAAATGGCCTGTCACCCTCCTTCGGCTGTCATGATTGAGGACAACAGCACTATAGTTGTTAGGCTCCTATACATTATCTT
Organism: Clitarchus hookeri; assembly: GCA_002778355.1. Taxonomy (NCBI): domain Eukaryota; kingdom Metazoa; phylum Arthropoda; class Insecta; order Phasmatodea; family Phasmatidae; genus Clitarchus; species Clitarchus hookeri. Next base: position 320,130 of record NQII01000226.1, read on the forward strand.
ACTACTTATCTGGCTCGCATAATGTATCACCCGCATTTCATCCCCTTTTGTTTACTCTCCTATAAAGTTTGCAATATCTTCGTAACAAACACTTTGGTCAAAAAATTTCAGTGGCAATCTCGCCCACTGGCGGAATACTTCCTGCAGACTTTAGTTTACTGGACTGTAGTCGAAGGTATACACCGTATATACTCTACTTAGTCCTACTCATTGCAGCATGCCTTCTACATTTTTACGCATATACTTTCCGTTTTGTTTTCGTTATTAATTTTTATTACGCAGCTTTAGCTAATTTATAACACTATTTTACTACAATAGCATAAACCATAGTCACAATTTATCCGTTTCGCAGGTCAATATGAGAACTTTGTATCACAGTGAAACTTCATTATAACGAGCACCAATCTACGTGCGTCAATACCAAACTACGAATTTGGTTGTGCTCACTTCGCTACACGATTTGTACGAAGCGCTAGTGCACCATTTATGCAATATATTTGTGTTTCGTTCATGAGACACAGCGCTAGTTCAAGGCTATGGAGTTTAATTTTTTTTACATGATGCGAAAGAATAATGGCATTACTCACCCATTTGAGCCTTCTGAATGTCAAACTAATGTGTCGTTCTACGAACTTCTCTAGCCGATGGTATACGGGGGCTTACGCCCGAGATTTTCTGTACTCTGCCTTAAGTGAGTGAAGAGATTTGGGCGGCTCTTAACATAGAGGTCGTGAGAGCCGATGGAGGTGAATCAAGGTGGGTATGGATCAGCGTCGGAGTGAAGGTGCGGGGGAAACGGGAGATCGCCGAGAAAACCCGCCAATCAGTGGCATCGCCCGGCACGATTCTCACTTGCAAAAATCCGGGAGCGACCCCGCCGGTAATCGAACCCGGTTTGCCTATGTGGGAGGCGAGTAGTCTAACCACTACACTACCGCGGCCCTTTTCTGCTTTCAGGGGGACCTTACCTCGCCAGATTGGTCTCTTGCTTTTTCTAGTTCGTTTATGTTTATAAGAAATAGCATTCAGAATGTACCCCTTTAACTAACTTTATCTATAGTATATTCGCGCTTTCTTCACACTTTTTCAATTAAACCTTTGAAAACTCACCCCAGACGACGTTTTTGGTTGTTTCCTAAATATGCCATATATCACAAGCTTCTTATACTTATGTTAAAATAAAATTACATTATTTTTGGTTAAATTACACCTTAGCTTATGTTTTATCTACTAGTTATAATATTCCATTTTGTTATTAAAAGGAATATAATTAGAGAGAAAATAGGCGTGTTGGTAATACCTAGTAACAAGAGTTCTTATGCAGAATGTTATTAGACTGAGTGCGCACGAATGCATTGTGTTGTCCATTTGGTGTTATCTCTCTGGCTCGGTTAATATCTGTTTGCATGAGGCGGATAAGTATTCTGGAAGTGAACTTTGGCAGGATTTCAGAAAAGTTGCAAGTAGCCGTGAATGGTCTATATTAGCATTACACTGTAGTAAAGAGAAAGCAAGGGAACTACGAACTCATAATTACGCCACAGTTTTAATCCTACTAACATTTGGCAAAGTCGATATTGCGACGTGAGTAAGAGTTGGTTGTACAATTGTTATGTGCAAGGTCAATAGCTAGTCGGTTGTAGGGGTACTTTCGGAATTTTCTTGTTTAATAATACAAGCAGGCTAGAAAAACTAAAAATCCAATATGTCTGGACTTCAGCAGCGTTTGTTTACAGCTGTACTATCCGGTAAACGGATTATAGGCACAACTGTCAGATCAAACACTCTCGAGTATTGCCGTTGGGATCAGTTCAAGAACTATTTTTATGTTCCATTCACGGTTACATACAAATTTTCTGAAGCCCTGCTTAAGTTCTACTTTCAGAATATTCATCCGCTTGATGCAAGCAAAGATCAACCAAGTCTAGGAAATTACACCACAGGGAAGACGCACGGCATTCGTGCGCACTCGGTGTAGGTAATAACATTTTGCATAATAATTATTTATTACTAGGCATTAACAAAACACCTAATTTATTTCTGTTGTTATCAATATTAATTATGTATGAAATTGTATAATTTATAGATGAAATATAAGTAAAAGTTTAATTTAATTAAAAATAACCTACTTTTATGTTAATACTAGTATGAAGGTCTCTGACAGACGATGTATTTGGGATGATTTTTCAAAGGTTTTTAATTTAAAAAAGTGTGAAGAAACAGCGAATAGACTATGTACTGCAAGTTTGTGCATCGAATTCTGTGTCATACGTCTCTTCGTACGAATACTTGCGTAGGAAGTTTTTGAGTGTGCACGTAATTGTAGAGACAGTAAACGTCTTACGTCTCCGAATAATTTTTCATTTCAGTGGACATTTGAAATAAGATATTTTAATCTGATCACGATTGTTGTCGGTCCTGGTTTCAAGGAAGAGGTGTTTTTTTTTTCTTTGGGACTGGAAAACAGAGTGTAAGTGATTTTTATGCTATAGTTCCGAGATAATAGCATCCCCTTCTTTCCCCTCCGTATTTATTTTTCTCACTTTGTGTGTGTGTTAATTTAGCGCCTTAAAAGAACCGGAATAATCATTAGATTATGATCGGTTCTGTGCATAGTTGAACTATTTCAAACAACTTCTTTTTCGTTTTACTTCAAAAATTGTTTTTTAAAACGTCTGCTCTATTAGTTCCCTGGATATCGTGAATAACAGCGTGAGACCGGAGAAGAAGAAAAATGTTGTGAGAAATTTATGATTTTCCTGCAACTTTGCAAGAACGGTCGTATGCGGTTTCATTATTTAAGATAATTGTTCATCACTTATATCACTTTAATGTTCGTGTAATGTTTTTCCGCTGACACTTTCTTTTCCAGAGCAGATCTTGTATACATTTTTACTATAAGCCACTACATAGCATGACTCCTCGTATGATAGTTTACGCGATGCATGCACTAAATAACCCGATGATGAAGTGAAGGTCGCAGATAATTGAAGTTCAGTTCAGCAAGAATGCTGCTGTTTGCACTGTTATAATCCTGCAACATGACATATCATATAACAGCTAAATTTCAAACCTTACTTAAAAATTCTTAACACAGGTACCTCTCTTNAAAAAAAAAAAAAAAAAAAAAAAAAAAGAAAAAAAAAAAACCGTTTTTATAAGCATTTCGGTTATTTACTTTGTAAAATGATTATTGCAATATCGGTATTCAGCCAACAATAACCCTCCTAATTTTCAAATGTATTAAATATTTATTTTGGAAAATATTAATTTGATATTTATCGGTGTTTGTTGACAACGCAAAAATCACATTACAAATATATGTTGTTAATTATTTTCAATGAAGTCGGATAACTTGATCATTTTACAAACTAAAATAGCCCATTAAAATGTATATTTGACCTTAGAACTTTCCAGAAGCTCACAGGAAATATGCTGCCGTTGAACCATATAATTAACGTGCTGACCGACCAGTGGCTTTCAGTTAGTCACTGGCAGAGTTTATAGTTGCTGCGACTTTGTAAGGAGAAAAACAAAAAAAAATCTCGTGCAATATAGTATGACGACAGTTTCATTCTAACGTGTTCTCGCGGCGTTAATAAATCTCCACTGGGAGGCGACGAAGGAGCAAGGATTCGCTGTTACGTTGACAAATGATGCGCCTGTACGCGTCAGCCTCCGAACTACTCAGGGATCAAGGCCGCGGGTTTGGGCGAGTTGAATACTGTGAGGGGGAAGGGGGGGGGGTGATGTTTGACAAGACAAAACACAGTGATGCTCGAGAACATCCCTTGAGATGGCAGCGGGGGCTACGGGCCGAGTTACAGTGTTGCCAGCTCAATTTTTGCCAAATCTCCACACAGCACTTGAAATGTACCTACGTTCTCTATAAAAATAATTACGCGAGAAAAATATATCTTACACTGTAAAAAAGAGTCTGTACTTTAAAGAACGATTCTTCACGAACTTAGCAACACTATAAGTAAATTAGGACAAATTTTACAAAATGTTAGTATAGTCCATTTACGGTTACTTCAATTTTTTTTCTGAAATCCATCTGTAGTTCCACTTTCAGGATATTTCTCCGCCTCATGCAAACAAACCTTAACCAAGTCTAGAATATTACACAAAAGGGAAAACGCACCACATTCGTGCGCACTCTGTTTAATAATATTTAGCATGTGAACTTTTTCTTACTAGGCATTATTAACACGCCTTTTTTTCTTACTATTTTTTCTTCGTATTGATTACAAATGAAACATCATAATTTATAAGTTGTATATAGGCCTAAGTAAAAGTTAAATTTAACAAAAATAAGATACTTTTTAAGTTAACTAAAGTATAAAACGCTGGTGATAAATGACATATTTAGGAAACAACCGAACATGATTTTTTAAAAGTATGATTCAAAAAGTGGGAAGAAACCGCAAATATACTATATGGAGTGTGTAAAACTAATATATAAAACTTCGACACGAAAATATCGTACATTTCATGTGTATTATAAACATAAAGATAAAAAAAAAAATATTTGGCATGTTTCCTAACAACGTGTTGTAAAGACACAATATTTCAATTATAGTGTTTCACAATAAAAGTTTGTAGAGCATACAATTTTTATTTACTGTGTATAACAACTCTTACGAAATTAATTGACATATTAGCAAATGAGATGCCCTGCATACAAAAAAAAAAGAATTAAATAAACAAAAAAAAATGAAGAAAAAAGTGAGTGAGTGGGAGAGATTCCTATTTGGTATCTCTGGCGTCGACCAGTTAAACTGGTTCATTCCTAGTACTTGGTTAAAAATACAATTTTCAGAAATAATTTTGTCTATTGTAAAAAATCTCAAAGCAATAGCCTGATTAAGACCCATTTAAGCAATTATATGAATACAAATAAAAAACAGGACAGAAATTTAATAATTAATTTTAAAAAGCATAACGTTGTCTTACGTTTCAATAAATGCCATTTTACTTATAGCATCCTCTCGAACCATAACCAAGGCACCCGCACAATGGGATGATGAAGACTGTTGGTTTGTTTTACGTAGCAGCGACGTAGCTACGGGAGGGCATACGAGTGGCCTGTCTCCTCACAGAATCCATTTGGAGCTGTGTTTGGTTTCCGCTGCGCTATTTTTCATTTTCCGCGTGGCGAACATGAACAATATTTGCCGCTGCAATTCAATTCAAGAATATGATGACATAGTAAGGTGGAAAATATCGAACAAACCTCCTGGCTTTATTCTCTTCTTAAAAATATGTAGAATCTCTCTTTTTTTTTGTTGTATCTTAAATTTTTCTAAAGGTCTATTGCTTTATTTTTAATTTCATTTTAAGTCAGACATTTAGTCAAAATAAATTAAGTACATAAGCAATTTTTTTAGAATTAACTCTTTTTTTAAGGTGATAATTATTTGTTTGTATGCTAAAATACATGAGTACCATAAGTTGTGTCCCCCTCCATTAAATAGTCTTCTACGTCACTGATGTCAGCTCGTAGGTTTAACCACAGTTGAACGTTATATTCTAGTAATGTGTGGTCCCACCAAGAACCCAGGAGCCAACAACGCCTAAATTTCTCATTCAGTTTAAGACAAGGCTAGCATAGACGTACCTTCGGTGCAATGAAAATTACAAATAAAACTAATAATTTCATAAGCGTCACTTAATCATGGCGTATATAGCCTATATAGCAGTAAGTAACTTCTGAGTACAGTGCACGGCAGATGTCTGTGCAAGCGAGTTTCCTCATGCACGTAGGTCTGTAGCCCGTCACGGACCGGTCGGGAACTGAGCAACAACGGAACGGCCCGGCAGCAATATGCTCCTTCCCACAATTATTAGGTCATCAGTCTTCCGTAGCAGCAGTAACGACGTGACACCTGATGTTAGTGAGACAGCTAATAGCACTACCAACGGTACGCGTCCACCTCTCCCTCGTTTTGTGATATATTCACTTCGCTTCATCTCCCTGGGATTTCCCAGCTACCGGCCGGCCGCAGTATATTAGTGTGTTTTGATACTTTCGTAATGGACGGTCCTTTGCGTATCCAGAAGCATCACCTTGGTGACGCCTACGTCTACAGCCACCAGGTAGGCAGAACTAGGGGAATTGTAGAGGTTCGGGGACTAGGTAGCCGATGAAGGTGATGCGAGGTGAGTGAGGAGCAGCGCCGGAATGCAAGGGTTAAGGAAACGGGAGATCTCCGATAAAACCCGCCGACCAGCAGCATCCTCCGGCACGATTCTAACTAGGGGAATTACCGCTAAGTGTGGGCGATGATGTAATTGTAATTCAATCGGGTATTACCCGTAACTATCTTGTGAACATACTCGTGTAAATGGCTTAATGCAGTTATAATCAAATATTACACTTTTCTAAATTTAAGCCTATATTTTTTTGCAAAAATGTTTCTACATCTGTACATAGTTACGAAAACATCCTTGGGGACATATCCCTACAATGTAAAAAAAAAGTTTGTACTTTTTTCAAGAATAAGCCTTAGAAACTTTGTTGTAAAAATCTTTTGCATTACTACAAAAAGTTTTCTTTTAAAATATACATTACGTATTGCAAATTATAGAATTGTATTTAACAGGAACGTATGTCGGGGCAGAATTTATAAGCATTAAATTGATGTGTAACGCATATTGGAAGTATGCGTTGGAAGCGGTGCTGTCACACCCTCGCCCCCGCCAGCTTAAACCAGTGTAGGGCCTCCCGGATGACACACGTTACCCGTTAACGCGTGCCGAGGTCAATTCAAGGTGGGGTAGTACTTTCCGCCCACGGACCTCTCCCCACCCCCCTTGCAAACCGCGTAAAACTTATACACGCCTAAGAAATGACGAGATTTGCTGGTGATTACCGCCTACGAGAGAAATTAAAACACGTGCTGAAGGGGATATGCACCAAGAATAAGCTGACAGCGTATGGCAGGGACAACTGGCCCCAACCACTCCCTGTCCCCGCCGCCAACAAGATGCCAACGCGTGGATGAAGTGTACATTGTTCAAAGCCTTCCTCCTCCCCTCTCACCCATTAAGGGAGGCAGTGTAGGAGTCTAGGGAGGGCGGCCAGATAGTTCATAAGCCGTTTTTAGGGACAAGGAGGGAATCAGTCAAGTCAGAAAAGTTGAATCAGGTCGGTTGAACCAGAATTTGGCGAGAGTAAGGCGGAGCGAGAGGTTACCAAGAGAAGAGAATCGTGGAGGCATATGTCGAGAAGCTAACCCCGAGTAGCAGTCGTGGAGAGACGGCAACAAAATCAGNACGTGCTGAAGGGGATATGCACCAAGAATAAGCTGACAGCGTATGGCAGGGACAACTGGCCCCAACCACTCCCTGCCCCCGCCGCCAACAAGATGCCAACGCGTGGATGAAGTGTACATTGTTCAAAGCCTTCCTCCTCCCCTCTCACCCATTAAGGGAGGCAGTGTAGGAGTCTAGGGAGGGCGGCCAGATAGTTCATAAGCCGTTTTTAGAGACAAGGAGGGAATCAGTCAAGTCAGAAAAGTTGAATCAGGTCGGTTGAACCAGAATTTGGCGAGAGTAAGGCGGAGCGAGAGGTTACCAGGAGAAGAGAATCGTGGAGGCATATGTCGAGAAGCTAACCCCGAGTAGCAGTCGTGGAGAGACGGCAACAAAATCAGGGCCTTTCTAAGGTCGCCCGAAGCGCCCGATCTCAGCCAGCCGACAACAGACCAAGAAATACAAGCACAGCTAAGTATCNGCGACAATATAACCAACAGTACCTTGAAACGCCGAAAGACTACCTTATTGAATTGCCCCATTCAACACCCAAGGCACCTTATAGTCTGCGCCGTTTAACATTAACTGAGATCCTATGACCCACAGGTGGGGCAATAGCGTCAAAATACCTGCCGAATATTAGTACAAATATTTTGTATTTTTACGGAAAACATTAAGCAGGCGAAACACACATAGCCGAATGATCACATAAGCCTACCTTCCTAGAGAAGTAAGATGAAAGGCAATTACGTTTTATACACTCGAAAGGACACTGTAAAGGAACATTCCTTTAACCCCGCTCGAAATTAAAATTTTATTGTTTAGCATAACGCCATTCGTAAACTTATTCACTTGTTTTAAGTGGTATACTTTTCACAGAATGCAATAATTTGTAACTTTGTCTTCGTGATTTAAAGTTATTGCTGGTCAGTACAAGCGAATACGGCCTTTGTAACATTGCAAAGAGTAAATTTTACGAAGGATATTTTTGTTTTCTCACAAACGTTTGTAGATTTACAGTGAAATTCTGAGTGAAATTTACAGGCTGCAGGCTGAATATTTCGTTTTCGAGTGTAGCTGTATCTAAATGGAGGGTAGGGGTGAGGGAAAGGGCGCTGTCTTCAGATAAATCACGTGGAAAAAAGAACGTCGGAAATAGGAGGGGTTGATCGTGGTTGCAGAAGGCGGCAAGGGCGGGTGCAGGGACCCCGACAGAGACGTATGGCGTAACGGCGTCACAGCTTACAACCGCCGCTTTGTGTGGTTCGCCGCATATTGTTTGGCAGTCTGCAAATTATCGGTGGCACTCGAGAGACCCGAGCCTTGGGGTCCCGCGATGTGGAATGCGCTCCCGTCGTTATTTATTAACTAACGTCTTCCGAATAAAGCTCCAATCCAGGCAGGTCGCCTCCGAGACTAAACGCTCGTTCCGAGAGAGATGAATACACACCGTTCAGCCTGACGAAATTATTTTCCGAGCGGTGTGTACGAACAGGCGGTAATTGTCTATTCGGATAGAAGAAAAATGTGCACTAGAAATTTTCGGGTTTAATATTTATGTAANTGAATACACACCGTTCAGCCTGACGAAATTATTTTCCGAGCGGTGTGTACGAACAGGCGGTAATTGTCTATTCGGATAGAAGAAAAATGTGCACTAGAAATTTTCGGGTTTAATATTTATGTAACTATCTCTATCGCAGGTACAATAAAATGAACGGGTAAAGATACCTTTATTTTTAATCTACAGTCTGGTTTAAGCAAACACTTTTTCCTAAAATATATTTAGTAAAATTAAAGTGGGTAAATTTGTTTTCGCAATACACTCTCGAAAATAATATGTAACGGTGGGAAGTTACGTTCAGATTTGGTGCTGAAAATTACCCACTGTCTTGACAGAAAGTTACTTCGGACATGAAGCTCTGGGTTCAAATTCCGAATGAGTAATGAATTATTTTTTGCTGTTTGTATTCTTAAGTTTGGTGAAAGTTTATTTTGAAAGGGTCTTCGCGCTCAATCTATCCTTCTGCTATGAAAGCGAAGGTGGCTGTAATCTCGACAAATATCGTTTTGTACTTCCAGGATCATGTCGTCGCAGAGATCTATTAATGGCAATTTATTCCAGCAAAGTCCTTCATTTCCTCAGATAGGCGAGGCGGTAGCAAGCATATTATCAAGAACGCCGGACAATTAAGATCGTACAGAGATAAGTGTGAACGTGGCGTGCGACTTGTATAGGGTAACGTATCCGCTGGCGATGACTTACGTAGTTCTCTCACTGGCCGCTAGGAGTGCTCTCCACCAGTACCCGAGCGACGAAGGCGATTGCAGCGGGTGAGCTGGGAAAGGAACATGATTTATCTCGAAGAAAACCATGTAGAATATTTATCCTTGCCTGGCCACTTCTATATAGTCTACTAGCTGTGCCCGCGGCTCCGCTCGCATGGACTACGGAATTATTGTTTTGGTTTTTTTTTAATAAGCCCCCCCCCCCNACCTCCACCCCATCACAACAACGACGCTTCCACCCGCCGCCACCATTGCTCTCCACGTCCGCGTTCGGTAAACCGACTCGCGAAAGTAAATTTTTTGAGATATTTTCTCGCGAGAAATAGTACCCAATATCAACTTTCAGCCGTCCAAACACTTCTGTGCATGAAATATAATCGATCTGTTGCTAGGTTGCAACGTTGCATTGTTATAGCGTTTGTGTGCTTTTTCATTTTCCAATAATAATTTCCCCAGGGGAATGAGAAATTTTCTCTGGGTAAAAAGTAGCCTATGGAAATTCCCGGGCCTCCAAATATCTCTGTGCAAAAATTATCGTCGATCCGTTGCTCCGTTGTGACGTGGAAGGAAAAACAAACAATNGGCCTCCAAATATCTCTGTGCAAAAATTATCGTCGATCCGTTGCTCCGTTGTGACGTGGAAGGAAAAACAAACAAATTAAACAAACACACTTTCGCATTTATATAATACACTGAAGAGCCAAAAAAACTGGTATAGGCGTGCGTATGCACATAACAGAGGTATGGAATCAATCAGACTAACGCGATGCGGTCGGCAGCTAGATCGGTTACTGCTGCTACAATGGCAGGTTATCAAGATTTAGGTGAGTTTGAACGTGGTGTTGTAGTCGGCGCACGAGAGATGGGACATAGCATCTCCGAGGTAGAGATAACATTTTGATGTTCGCGTACGACCGTTTCACGAGTGTACCGTGAATATCGGGAATTCGGTAAAACATCACATCATCGACATAGCTGCGGCCGGAAAAATATCGTGAAAGAACGGGACAAACGACGACTGACGAGAATGATTAAACGTGACAGACGTGCAACCCTTTCTGAAATTGGCGCAGATTGGATTTGTGGACTGCCCTGCAGGATTCATGGTGTGAATTGCCTCCTTCATACCTTCAGACATTAGTCGAGTCCATGCCACGTCGTCTTGCGGCAAGGACCGATACATTTTTCAGTTACATATAGAAACTATGAAGGTTATTTTGCCCTGAACCATGGGTCTGTGCGCAGTGTCTGTTACTCACTGTAATGCAGTGTATGTGCTGTGATGCGGACAAAATCCTAACTGCCGGGAAAATATAAAGTTTTACCTTCGTGATAAGGGGATAGTTGAGTACACACAACGATTTCTAATATTTGAGACATTACCAACAAAATTCTTTTCAGTCGTAAGTGTTTTTTTTTTTTTTTTTTTTTTTTGGGCAAGTGTATTATTTCAAACATTTTCCATTGTTTAGCAAATACCGGATTCCTAATTGAGTGGTTAATTATATCGCATATTGCTTGTGAACAGAATGGCGTGCACATTTTTATCAATTTTATATTTAAATAATCAACACCCCTCGCGTTTGACTTAATGGCATTAATTACTTTAGCTATTGCAGTTTCTTCTGTGATTGGATTATAGCAATTTCCCAATAGGATAATGGACTTCGTCGATTCTCAGCGAGCATGGTGAGTGGCTGATTACGTATTCCTTCTTGGCGTGTTAAAAAATGTCACAGTGACGCAGAGATTCTCGCAGTATCTTCAGGACAGGCATAAGAAATACAACGCGGTCGGGTCTCTTTGACGTCATACCAGGAAATGTCTAATTATAGGACTTGGTGAAGTTATGAAGCAACGAGACACACACACTACGAAGGTCGCACTCTTTACGAACTAAGCCGCCGTTCGTCGTCATTGGGAGCTTCTCTCAGCGCGGGGGAGGTACAAGCCCTTTTGGGCCTCTTGTCCTCCCAATGGACTATCATTAGTAACAACCAGATTCGGGGAAAGAGCCAACCCCTCCCCCCTCCTGGACCGCCTTCAGATAGTGATACCCGCGGCGGCACCACCATGCACTTATTCCATGTCCAACAGGTTTCCGACGTGTTTAACTCCCTCCCCCATTTGAACTAAGAAACACGTGTGAAAGGCACTTTTAAGGCACCCGTATGCCTGCAGTTTGAACTTCGTTACTCCGTTTTTTGAAACCGACATTTATTTGAATCTATAGAACGGTCCAGAAATACGCTTATGTTTAAAAAAACACGCACACTTGAGGAATCTTTAGAATAAAAGTTTCTACACACACTCGTAGCTGACTCTTTGGAGTCTTCCAACGTAACTTGTTTCACCACACAAGCAACTCTTTTCCTACCTCCAAGTTATTGGACAGCTTCCTTTCTTTGTAGTCGTTTTATATTTATACAACAAGGTGACCTTTTTTTGTACAATTTGGACATGTTGATTAATAATCCGTCTTGTAATTTTAGCAAATACTGAGGGATACGACATAACGCGATGTAAAAACATTTTGTAACATAAGTGACCGACAATTTAAAAGCAGTTTATTTTTTAATAGTTCTCCATCCATAGCAATGTATGTTGTTCCCATCCCTGATTGTTCTTAACTGTGTTTGAAACAGTGGAGTCGAAATTACATAGATGTTATATAAAATTTTCTTTTCAGAGGTTGGTGATCTATGTTTGCTGGTTATGAATATTTGTTTTCTTTTATTACTAATAATTACCTATATTAGTTTCTAATTTCTTGAACTGTTCCTATTTTCGAGATCGAATTACACCCTTAATAATCACTTCAGCCCACAAGTCCTACATATCTTTCCTACATTAACTTTTTGTGTGTGTAGCATCCTGCCAACCGTCGTAACTTCGATAACACGTTCTATGTCAGCGCGCAAGGTTAGTCTCATACTAAAGGGTTACATTTCTATGTGCATGTCATCAACAAAACACTCTTATGATACACCTCGACGACAGCATATATCTTGCCAGATTTTAATTAGGGGTCGCATTGAGTTTAACACTGGTGATTTTCAAGTTGTTCTCCGTTTAATGTACTCTAACAAAAAAGAATAAATGACGTCACAAATGGCGGTCATCGTTCTGCGTCATTATGTTTTAGGCTATATGCTTGATAGAATTATTAATCAAGCTTTGTTTTCACAGTATTTTTCTGTGTAAAAAAGTTTTAAATTACAAACAGTTATTTAGTTGAATTATTGCAAACAGCTTTACGTTCGCCAAACACGTTTATACTGCCTTGTTTTTATGGTTTTTTGAGCAGACTTAAATTTACAATACGCTGCAACCCACTTCCTCACACATTACTTCAACTTTTATTTACATATTTTCCTCTCCTTGCTGCAACAGAAAATTTAAATTGTATATTATTTTAGTTTTTACAAATTGTTTTCGTAACAACATAGTCCCCATTCTCCTGATATATCCTATTTGAATTCGTTCACTGCGAAAGCTACTTACATGGTTATCCCAAATTTATAGACTAGAGAAGTATTGATGGTTTACAGATTGAGGTTGTAGAGAACTGGAGCCAAAGTGCACTTACAAAGTTGGATTAATTCGAGTTCAAACACGTTAGCAACGTCTGAGTTCTGCTACAATTTTGTGATGATAGACTGTGTGAAACAAACCATTTCATCAGATAGTCTGTAGCAACATCAAAAGCATAATCTGTTAAGTGAGGGAGTGCAAATACAACCAGTACAGGACCATGTTTTAGACCGCACGTAGGAAAATAATAATCAGATCTCTTGAATACCCATTAGAAGGAAATCTACCTAGAAACCAGAAGCTAGGTATCAAAAAATTAAGTGAACGCCATTCTCAATTGGATATTAAATCGCGCGGATCAGTAATATACACGAAATATTTGGAAAGGGACCACAGAAGTTTAGCGAGATTTGCTGCTTTGTGGCGTTAATTATCGCAAGACTAACAAAATATTTCCTGTTTTTTTTTTTAAATAATAAAATGGGAAGATGCTTTGGGTTAGAAGGCACACTCAGATAATTAGTTACAATTGTATCAATATAAATTCGGTTTTCCAACTACTATCTGCATAAGGAAATTCGGTCATGTATGACGTATAAGTCAAAGATGTAAGTAATCCTTAATTAATATAATCAATACCATAGATATGCCGTTTTTACAGCAGGCTCGCATTATAGCCAGACTGAGACTGTAGTAAGTTTGATGGGTGTTACGGATTTAATTTGGTTAGTGTGCAAACTTACACCCGATGTAATGATTTTGACATTTCGTTGATATTTATCCTTAACGGGGATGTAGGGGCGTAACAAGTTATTGATAAGAGTTATGTAATGGACACTATATAAAAGAGGTTTATTTACCGTTAAGGTTGTAGAATATTATTTCAATATAAATATGATTGAATATGAACAGGTAGAGCTATATAAATGTAATGAAATATTAAATGAATTGATTTTATAAAGATTTAACAAGCCAAGTTCTGAGTAAAGCCTAATTGGAGAGTCCCCACCTTGTTCATGGTCCGGAGACTGATTAAGATGGCGCAAGTCGCCGACCGGACACACCCATCTTCAGTGGTCTTCTCGTTCCAATGGCCCCACGACAAAAGACACCACCCACCGACTACACTGCCCTATATCGGCTGCGTTGTGTCCCCGTTTACTGGCCGATAGAGGGGGTTCTGTGTGGTTTGCGATTTCATACCTAATTTCAGCGATCACGGCCCGTGTCCTGGATAAATAAGTGAAGGTGTGATCAGGCAGGCCGCTCAGCTTNCATACCTAATTTCAGCGATCACGGCCCTTGTCCTGGATAAGTAAGTGAAGGTGTGATCAGGCAGGCCGCTCAGCTAAGGCCTGACCACAACTCGTAACACCGAGTAGGATACCTAGATAACGAACTGGAAACGTTAACAATCATATAAATATAAAAAATAAAAATTTTAATAAAATTGTTAATAAAAATTGTAATAAATTCGTGAGTTGTCATTAAAATTTATATTCGACGGACATAAAACGTTAAAAGGCATGATAATGACGTAAAAATAACTATGGTACATATTTGATTTGATTTCGTGCCCAGAATTTTGAATTGTAGTTAATGTTAGTCATTCTGCTTAACATACACAACATGTATTACGAGTATCAACAAAGTGTAACCGGAACACAGGTATTTAAAAAAATATACTTTGAATAATAGTTCTTTACCCAAAAGTAATTAATTTTTTTAATTACAAAAAATGTATTTATGACGTACTTAATAAAAAAAAAATTGCACACACTCTAAGCCAAACAAAAAATTGTGTACTAAATGTTTTCTCCAAAATTTAGTATTAATGTTTTGAAATTCATTCTTAAACTGTTTAGTAACGTATCAATGAGTTTTTAAATATTGGCATTATAAGTAATTATTCAAATAAATATAATTATTCTCGTATTTACTACGCTGCGCCGTAACTATAATATGTAAATGCAATGATTATATCTTAAAACGCGTGGTACATAGAAAATATAATATAACAAGAAGTTGCCGATATAACTAATGAGCCTACTTTCATCAACATGCGTACAATTAATTTTTAAATTATTTCTTAAAAGTTGAGTTTAAAGTCTTGTTAAAAGTTATATCATTAAAGATGAAATCAGCAACATATGCGACAGTAGTGAGACATTTACAAATACAGACATGCCTTACCCGGGACTCGAACCCAGAAAACCTCGTACCATAAGCTAGTGTGCAATCAATTGCATTGCGGAGGTCTGATTCAAGCATCAACTTCGAATTTTATCAATCCAGTGTTTCGAATGATAGGGTTTACTAACCTAAAATATTCACAAGGCCATCATTTTAAAATAAGTGACTCATACACTTATAACACATAAGTTTACATGAGCTACCATAGCGCTACTTGTGTGAAGAATTTGGTGAAAATCGGCTGATTGGTCCCTGAGATACGGCTTAAAACATCCGTATTTTTCATGTGACGCTCTTTATAAATGGAGGACAAAAATGTTATGTATTGGCACATTCGATGATTGTTTACTGCTAGTTTACAATTAAAAGCTATAATCGATTACATAGTTTCGTAGATATAGCTCATTAAGCTAAAATGATTTTATAGCCGCGATACTAAAAATACATATAGTAAATGGCCTACCACTATACATCTCCTTCGCCAAATTTGATAAAAATGTGTCGATTCTTTCCTAAGATATGGCATAAAAACTTAATTTTTATTGTGGGGCTAACTTACAAACTGGGAGAAAAATGAGGCTCTGTATGGACAAATTTGATCGTTTTAATTGATACTGCCAGTATACAAAGTTAAGTTGGCATTTGTTTCGTTAATAAAAGATACTGAGTTGAAATATTTATACAGTCACCATTTCGAATATAAGTGCCTAACTTACTTATAACAACAGTCTACACTACCTGTTGCAGTGCAAATTATTTGCCAAATATGGTAGGAATCGTTAATTGTTTATCGAGATACGACCAAAAAACTTTATTTATTCATGAGGCGCTATCTACAAAATGAAGTACAAAAGTGGCTAAATGTTGGCATGTATGATGCTTGTAAAATATACTTTCAGCGTGCAAAATTTGATCGAAATTGGTTAAATGTTTTAGTAGATATACCAAATAAACATAAAATATTTGTAAGGCCACCATTTTTAAAATAAGTACCTTATCAAGTTCAATCAATTTCGTTTACATGAACTTTCATAGTATTACTTACCTACCAAATTGGGTGTGTATTTCTTTCATAGTTTTTGAGATATTACATAAAATCTTAATTTTTTTCATTTGGTGCTATCTGCCAAAATAGCGGACTAACAACAATATTCATTTCAAAATGTAATGCTTACACGATGCTCTGCCAGCATACACAATTTTGTTTAAATCTATTTGAATGGTTCCCAAGATATGACGTGTATCACTCTGAATATTAACATGACCGCCCTCTTGATAGTAAGTGCCCGGCGTGGTCGATAACTATAAAAGTCAGTACTACATATGTACCGAATTTTGTGAAATTCGGTTCACGCGTTCAAAATTCGAAAGAGGTACTCACAAACACACACACATTCTCACAGACAGGAAAGTGATCTCATAAGCCTTTCATTCAATCGGAAAGTAGACTAAAAACAGAATGCTCGCCAAGCGTGAAATAGTAGTAAATCGATGAGAAAGTGGCTCGTATAAAGTCGAATGATTATCGCCTGCTAAAGAGGAGCCAGAATTAGCGTGCTGTCTGCTTAACAGCTTAATCTAGAGCAATTTACGGAACTTGGCAGACGTATTGCGTGCGACCCACCCCGCAGGCCGGCAGTGGAGGAGCTGCTGCGCAGAGCACCGCCGCGTGTGAAAGGAAAGGATGTTAAGAAGACTAGGAGAGGGGGAGGGGAGGGGGGTGGCAATCAAAGCGCTCAGTAATTGTCCAAGCAGATAATCCGCCTGCGACGAGGAGCCCCAGAACCCCGCGCGAGCTACGAGACGTGACGTGTGCGCTGCAAGCATCGCCCGCCATTGCTGCCAACACACGCGCCAGCGGGAGAGAAGCCGCATCGCGTTGGCCGCCTGAAGGGAATACAGGGTACAGTCTTCTCACGGCTCATTCACATTTTTTTAATAAAAACTTTGAAACATAACCTGTTTTTTTTTTAATATGCCATGTATCACAAGAGTTTTATACTTGTGTTAACATAAACGTGCCTTGTTTTTGGTGAAATTTAATTTATAGTTTATCTATAAAATTATAACATTTAGTTTATACCACATATCAATAAAACCAGAGAAACAACAAGTGCGTTGGTAATGCCTAGTAACAAATAGTCCTTAGTTTGCAATATTTTGAGATAAGGCAGTTTGGGTGGTAGGAGTCATGTAGTGTTTTTGTTTTGCACAGAGAGCGCACTATCGCATTGGACATGTCTGGAACAAGCTAAAAACAGCAGTTAATGATCGTCCACAACCCCCAGAAACAATTCCAGATTTAATAAGAGCTGCCCAGATGGAATGGGACCTTCTTCCGGAAGATGACAAGCATGCCACTGCGTGTTAGGGACCTGAACAATGCACACGGAGGCCATACACGGTACTAAGGTGCGGTGGGAAGAAAGAAACTATTCCTAGTCGGAGACACCATTAAGTTAATTTTGTTGTTCTTTCGTATATTTTCGTCTGTGATATTGGCTTTTTTTTTTGTTAGAAAAGCTTTGAATTTCACGATTTGTATCGGTACCGTTGGTCACTTATAATTTTTGTGAGGTGTTTATTATTACACTGAGAGCGCACGAATGCGGTGCGTTGTCCCTCTGATGTGATTTTCTAGAGTCGGTTACTCTTTGTTTGCATTAGGCGGAGGAAAATCTTGAAAGAAGAACTTTAGCATGCAGGGCTTCAGAAAAGTTGGAAGTAACCGTGAATCGACCATAGCAATAGTTCTTTAACTGATCCCAACGGCAATATTCGAGAGTTTTTAATCCGACAGTTGCGCTTATAGTCAGTTTACCGGATAGAATAGTTGTAAACAAGAGCTTCTGTAGTCCCGAAATTTTCACAGGGTTTACTTTTTAAAGGGAATTTTTCCCCGCCATATTGTATACGTAGGTAGGAAAACGGATTTAAAGATATCTCGTCGACTAGGTATATAGGTGGATAGAGCTTAACGTCTCATCGACACAGGTACCATTAGAGACAGAGCAAGTTGTTAAGACAATCAGGAACGGGCAAATAGTCGGGCATCATTTGTAGTAGGGTACCATGTTATCAATCACCTGGAGCAATTTCGGGAAACCACGGGAAATCGAAATGAAGATAGCCGGACCAGTTTCTAACCCAGGTCTTCCCGAATTCGAGTCCTCTGAGTTACCACTGCANAATCGAAATGAAGATAGCCGGACCAGTTTCGAACCCAGGTCTTCCCGAATTCGAGTCCTCTGAGTTACCACTGCACCAACCAGTCTGTTCTTAAAGATGCTAAGGGTTCGAAAGTATATACTTGTTGTCCAGTGGTGCGATGTTAGGTGGAGTAGAGCAGCAGCGGGATGCGAGGTTGATGGAAACTCTTTACTTGCAAAATATCTAACGGATAACCACGAAATCGTTGTTTCAGTGGCACCTCTTCAAGAAAGCCTGTTAATATTATGTATTTATTCTCAGTGGCAACAGTTAAGGGTACCTTGTGCTTGGATATATTTTTCATGTTCGAAATCTAGAAGCGCAGGAATGCTAACGGCGACACAGACATAAGCATTGGAATCGTTACTTNGCAAATAGTCGGGCATCATTTGTAGTAGGGTACCATGTTATCAATCACCTGGAGCAATTTCGGGAAACCACGGGATATCGAAATGAAGATAGCCGGACCAGTTTCTAACCCAGGTCTTCCCGAATTCGAGTCCTCTGAGTTACCACTGCACCAACCAGTCTGTTCTTAAAGATGCTAAGGGCTCTAAAGTATATATTTGTTGTCCAGTGGTGCGATGTTAGGTGGAGTAGAGCAGCAGCGGGATGCGAGGTTGATGGAAACTCTTTACTTGCAAAATATCTAACGGATAACCACGAAATCGTTATTTCAGTGGCACCTCTTCAACAAAGCCTGTTAATATTATGTATTTATTCTCAGTGGCAACAGTTAAGGGTACCTTGTGCTTGGAGANACCTCTTCAACAAAGCCTGTTAATATTATGTATTTATTCTCAGTGGCAACAGTTAAGGGTACCTTGTGCTTGGAGATATTTTTCATGTTCGAAATCTAGAAGCGCAGGAATGCTAACGGCGACACAGACATAAGCATTGGAATCGTTACTTCTATGCGCAAGGCAGAGAAGTGGCATACAGTAATTCTGCCTGTAGACTAAACAAGATTTTCAACAAGTAATGCCTATAGTTTTATGGCGTAATAAGAAAGGTATGCTTAATTTACCCGCTTTACTTCAAATATGCAATGTACCACAATTGTCACACCTAAAAATGGTTTTGTAAACTCCCGTCGTAAGCAAATTTACGTACAAAATACACATGCGACGGAAATATAATACGAAAAGTGGTTTTCGGACGAGGAAAGTCTCTCAGTGCTATTTGTATGCAGAATGTACCCGAGTTCTTGGAAAGATTTTAAGTAACATTTTCTTGACTGAGAATCTGAACACCACTTGGTTGCGGGGTACATAGCAGCCTTAAATACGACTTCCTTGTCAAATAGTTTCCGATAAATCATTTTTGACACACTAAAGCTTACCTCAGAATATAATATCTTCTGGCAAAATACTTTTTTTCCCCATAAAAATGATAATTTATCTCGGTTTACCATTTTCTACATTAGTATTGTATTGTCTATTCGAAGATTCTTCACACTTTTTGAATCAAACTTTTAAAAAATTACATCATGTATGAATTGTTTGGTTGTTTCTGTAATATGTCATATATCACAAGCGTTTTATACTTGTTTTAACATAAAAGTATTTTTTTTGGATAAATTGAACTTTTACTTATATTTTACATATTAATTATACTGTTTCATTTATAATTAATATGAATAAAAAATGTAGATCATAGGCGTGTTGGTATTACCTAGTAAGAAATAGTTCTTAAACAAAATATTATTACACTCAATGCGCACGAATGCGGTGTATTGTCCCTTTAGTGTAATTTTCCAGTCTGTGTTAAACTTAGTTTACACGAAGCGGAGGAATATTCTGGAAGTATAAATATACGAGGGGTTCAGAAAATTTGGAAGTAACCATGAATTTACAATAAGGTAAGTCTAAAGGAAATAGGGGCTGTGGTGGTGGAGTGGTCAGACAACTCGCGGCTTACCAAGCCTAACCGGGTTCGATTCCAGGCGGTGTCACTTCCGCTTTTTTTCACGTGAGAATCGTGCCGGAAGATGCCTCTGGTTGGCGGGTTTTCTCGGCGATCACCCGATTCCCCCACCCTGACATTCCAGCACTGCTTCATACTAGCCTCGTCTCACCCTCATCTGCTCTTAATTCCTCGATGTTAAGAGCCGCTCAAATCTCTCTACACTAAAAGGAAATAACCAGTTAAAATAACTAAGAACCACATTTTTAGAACTTGCCTGCGCAGTTTTCACAAAAGTGAAGAGAAAAATACATGGTGGTTCCTGCAGTTCAATCCGATGGCACATCTAATTTTCAAGTAATTCATGCTCGCAAAGCGAGTGCATGTCGGAAACTCTGAAGGTCTTCGCATGCTCCTCCCTAATGATCTGCCGTGACCTACAGGGGTTTCAAATTTTTACTAGGAAGTTGCCTACTTGGGTCCTTTTTTCGCGTTTGCGATCCAAAAGCAAGTGAGCGATAAGGGCGACACTGCAACGCGCATCTAGTGTTCCTTCACCGCTACAAGCAAGGCTTTGAATTGGCGTGTAGTGTCCTCGTTGTGATATGAACTTCAAGCATTTACCCTATCATTTTATTGGTGGAAAGTCTGCAGCAGTTTTCGCTCGTGTCCAAATTATATGCATATTTTTAATAAAGTAATCTGAAAAGGGAGTTTTTGACGATGTCTGAGGGCTTCAAAATAATATCCAGAGTAGGTGTGACCGCGTGACTGGACTAGCATTCGGGAGGACCAGGGTTTGATCACCGACCAGCCACTCTGATTTCACTTTTTCATGTATTCCCGAAGTAGCTACAGGTAAACGCAGGGATAGTTCCTTACTACAGGCCACAGTCTATTTCGTACGCCTTCCTGCTTGCCTGAGCAACTTGCTACGTCTCCAACGACTTGGCTGTCGACAAACCCGGCTTACACCTATATTATGCGTGATTTCTTGAAAGTGCCATTTCGTGCTGGTTTCGGGCATGTTTTCTCTTCACAGGTAAACATATTTCGGACCAGCGTTTTAAACATCATGCAACGTTGGTCAAGCACCATGTAAGTGACCATCTGAAGTATAGTTCAAGCTTCATGAGACCACGTGTTAACGGCCTTTTGGTAATCACTAGTTAAGGGTAAAGGTGCACCAATGTTTTATATTTAGCTAATCATCGTAGTGACTATGTTTTTAGAGTGTTTATCGAAATTGCTGGCACGTTAATATCTAAAATTTTTTACATTCTTAGATATTCGCTGCCTTTATTATTCTGTGACTACTGACTGTTGATTTAAAAAAATATTTCACTTACTGTCCTCTTTCAGCAGTCAGAGAATAATAACGGTATAGAATATCAAACAATGTAAACCGACGTAGGAGACAAATATTTAAATGCCAAAGATATGCTTTCTGAAAATATACACTGAAGAGCCAAAAAAACTGGTACACCTGCCTAATAACGTGTAGCCACCCCCCCCCCCCCGGACTTCCAGAAATGCCGCAAGACGACGTGGCATGGACTCGACTAATGTCTGAAGGTATGCAGGAGGCAATTCACACCATTAATCNTCTCACCCTCATCTGCTCTTAATTCCTCGATGTTAAGAGCCGCTCAAATCTCTCTACACTAAAAGGAAATAACCACTTAAAATAACTAAGAACCACATTTTTAGAACTTGCCTGCGCAGTTTTCACAAAAGTGAAGAGAAAAATACATGGTGGTTCCTGCAGTTCAATCCGGTGGCACATCTAATTTTCAAGTAATTCATGCACGCAAAGCGAGTGCATGTCGGAAACTCTGAAGGTCTTCGCATGCTCCTCCCTAATGATCTGCCGTGACCTACAGGGNCGCAAAGCGAGTGCATGTCGGAAACTCTGAAGGTCTTCGCATGCTCCTCCCTAATGATCTGCCGTGACCTACAGGGGTTTCAAATTTTTACTAGGAAGTTGCCTACTTGGGTCCTTTTTTCGCGTTTGCGATCCAAAAGCAAGTGAGCGATAAGGGCGACACTGCAACGCGCATCTAGTGTTCCTTCACCGCTACAAGCAAGGCTTTGAATTGGCGTGCAGTGTCCTCGTTGTGATATGAACTTCAAGCATTTACCCTATCATTTTATTGGTGGAAAGTCTGCAGCAGTTTTCGCTCGTGTCCAAATTATATGTNGAACTTCAAGCATTTACCCTATCATTTTATTGGTGGAAAGTCTGCAGCAGTTTTCGCTCGTGTCCAAATTATATGTATATTTTTAATAAAGTAATCTGAAAAGGGAGTTTTTGANCAGCAGTTTTCGCTCGTGTCCAAATTATATGCATATTTTTAATAAAGTAATCTGAAAAGGGAGTTTTTGACGATGTCTGAGGGCTTCAAAATAATATCCAGAGTAGGTGTGACCGCGTGACTGGACTAGCATTCGGGAGGACCAGGGTTTGATCACCGACCAGCCACTCTGATTTCACTTTTTCATGTATTCCCGAAGTAGCTACAGGTAAACGCAGGGATGGTTCCTTACTACAGGCCACAGTCTATTTCGTACGCGTTCCTGCTTGCCTGAGCAACTTGCTACGTCTCCAACGACTTGGCTGTCGACAAACCCGGCTTACACCTATATTATGCGTAATTTCTTGAAAGTGCCATTTCGTGCTGGTTTCGGGCATGTTTTCTCTTCACAGGTAAACATATTTCGGACCAGCGTTTTAAACATCATGCAACGTTGGTCAAGCACCATGTAAGTGACCATCTGAAGTATAGTTCAAGCTTCATGAGACCACGTGTTAACGGCCTTTTGGTAATCACTAGTTAAGGGTAAAGGTGCACCAATGTTTTATATTTAGCTAATCATCGTAGTGACTATGTTTTTAGAGTGTTTATCGAATTTGCTGGCACGTTAATATCTAAAATTTTTTACATTCTTAGATATTCGCTGCCTTTATTATTCTGTGACTACTGACTGTTGATTTAAAAAAATATTTCACTTACTGTCCTCTTTCAGCAGTCAGAGAATAATAACGGTATAGAAAAGCAAACAATGTAAACCGACGTAGGAGACAAATATTTAAATGCCAAACATATGCTTTCTGAAAATATACACTGAAGAGCCAAAAAAACTGGTACACCTGCCTAATAACGTGTAGCCACCCCCCCCCCCACGGACTTCCAGAAATGCCGCAAGACGACGTGGCATGGACTCGACTAATGTCTGAAGGTATGCAGGAGGCAATTCACACCATGAATCCTGCAGGGCAGTCCACAAATTCAATCTGCGCCAATTTGAGAAAGGGTTGCACGTCTGTCACGATTAATGATTCCCGTCAGTCGTCATTTGTCCCGTTCTTTCACGATCTTTTTCCGGACGCGGCGATGTCGAATATGTGATGTTTTACTGGATTCCCAATATTCACGGTACACTCGTGAAACGGTCATACGCGAACATGTAAATGTTATCGCTACCTCGGAGATGCTATGTCCCATCTCTCGTGCGCTGACTATAAAATCACATTCAAACGCACTTAAATCTTGATAACCTGCCATTGTAGCACCAGTGACCGATTTAGCTGCCGAACGCATCGCGTTACTCTCATTGGTTCCATACCTCTGTTATTTGCATACTCACGCCTATACCAGTTTTTTTGGCTCTTCAGTGTAGTTGTGTCAAGTTGGTAAACAAAAGTCTTTGGTGCCCAATTCCTTTTGAGTTATCGTCACCAGCAGCTGTACTTGAACTCGCGCGTGGCAGCGACAGTCTTCGGTGTCATCGGCCGCTGCGATGAGCCAGGAAGTATTCACCATCCGTCAGCCACCCCCCGTCCGCTGGTTGTGACAATGGCGTGACCGCGTACAGGCTCCGTCCATGACCACTCTCCACAGTTCCGGCGCCCACCGGAAGCCATCGCGCCGGGCCGGAAGTCTCCCTCTCTGTCGTAGAGACCTGTTGGTCACTCCGCGTTCCAGAGCCTCGCCCATCGCCAGAAGTCTTCCGGCCCCTGTGTTCTGCGGCGTGATTCTCATTAGTCTTTTCCGCTTGTCGAGAGACGATTTAACTAAATGCAGATAAACGTCAGTCTTTAGTACTAACTCGGAGACGAAAGTTTGAAGAAAAACCACTAAAATATAAGNACTAAATGCAGATAAACGTCAGTCTTTAGTACTAACTCGGAGACGAAAGTTTGAAGAAAAACCACTAAAATATAAGAACACAGAAATTAAGTTTTCAAACTCAGCCAAATGCCTAGGATTAATAATAGATTTTAAAAAAACTGCACTGAGACGTTCACATTAAACACTCCAAACAACTTGCATTTGCAAAACTAAAAAAAATATATTCCCTGCTTAAATGCAACCGGTTTAACAAAAGATTTAAANACTAAATGCAGATAAACGTCAGTCTTTAGTACTAACTCGGAGACGAAAGTTTGAAGAAAAACCACTAAAATATAACAACACAGAAATTAAGTTTTCAAACTCAGCCAAATGCCTAGGATTAATAATAGATTTTAAAAAAACTGCACTAAGACGTTCACATTAAACACGACAAACAACTTGCATTTGCAAAACTAAAAAAAATATATTCCCTGCTTAAATGCAACCGGTTTAACAAAAGATTTAAACTATTAACACACAATTCAATCGTCCACTCAGCCCTCATGTACGGGAATGAAGTGTGGAAGTGTGGGCAAACGCAGCTAAAGTACTAATAAACAACTTACAAATCATTCAGAATATATATCTAAGAATATTTGGCGAAGGCTCTAGATACACGAGAAACTGCGATCTCCATTCAACACTAAAAGTGCAGTATATAAAAGTAAAATTAATTAAAGAAAACTTTAAGTTTAACAATAAAATAAAGCTCCACCCCAACCCTAATATCCGCGATGTCGGTAATTCCGAACCAGACACCAGCACACGCATAAAAATACCTAAAACGCCGCAGTTAACTAATTAACCAAAAAATTCAAAACAAATCCCGGCCGGCCACGTTCTCTTATCGTTCCGGGACGCGAGTCGGGAAATTTAACCAAACTGGTTGCTGCTATCGTACAAGTCGAGCTGCTGTAGGATGAACATCGTGCTCGTAGCTGCTCTCTCTCTCTCTCTCTCTCTCACTCACTCACTCTCTCTCCCCCCGCCCCTTGGGACCAGCGAAGGCGAGGACTGCTGCGAGTACGGCGGGAATGCAGCAGCTTGGGTGCGGCGATTATTCCGCAACTTGTCGCGTCCCCAGGTGGCGGATAGGGGATCCCCAATCTCTGCGGTGTCTGTGAATACTCAAATACCAGCCCGCGGGCCAACTGGCCGGTGCGAAAGCGCCGTCGTCGTGGACGTCGGGAACCTGGGTAGCTCAGTACGAGATGGCGAAGCGCATCGTGCAGGAGGCAGCACAATGCTCAAGAAGGAAGAGGGATCTTGAGGTGACACGAGCGAAGTGCAGCAAACCTCACTGCTGGATTCTGCGGGCTGCTGACTGCGGATGCGNAGGGATCTTGAGGTGACACGAGCGAAGTGCAGCAAACCTCACTGCTGGATTCTGCGGGCTGCTGACTGCGGATGCGTGAGGAATGGAATTGAATGCGTCGGAACTTGGAAGCTTCCTGCCATCAGCCTTCACTCATGGGACAGCTGATACGCNTGAGGAATGGAATTGAATGCGTCGGAACTTGGAAGCTTCCTGCCATCAGCCTTCACTCATGGGACAGCTGATACGCCACCATGCCTGGTAGGTCCTGGATGTCACACCGAGCCAGAACTCACCCCGACCGACAGACTACTTTGGTGGATGGGGAGGGGGTGGCTACCCTTAGCTTTATCCCCGCCTTCACCCACGGCGTGGAGACCCTGATGTCAGCGCGGAAGAGTGAAGAAGGAGTAGGTGCCATGAATGAGCTGCCCAGATTTTCAAAGCACTCGACGAGAAGCAAAGGGGCCATGCATTCAATAGCTGCTGTCAATATTATTGTGCTGGTTCGCCTGCACAAAAATATTGACACCAGTTCAACCACAAGGGCGCTTGCGCTCACAGCCCCACCCCTTTCTCTTCTAGATTTTCAACTCCACATTAAAGAGCATGGAATCCACACCTGCTGTCTTCTATAGCATTTTCAATAATGTATGCATAAGTTTTGAACTTCTTNCGCACTTCTATCGAGCAGCACCATAACACTTTCACACACTAGTAGAATCATACAAAATTATGCATAATCATTAATAAACATTACTGTTCGCTGTTGGTTCAGACTTATTAAATGTTAAATTAAAACAACACACAACACAATACATGTTTAAAACTCAACTTTCACTTCTGTTATTACTAACTTAATACCTTATTTCAATAAGATTATAAAATTTCATTCAACTAGTCATAATGAAATATACTAAATATTACTTTCTGCCAACCCAAAAATTAATAACATTATATACACATANCGCACTTCTATCGAGCAGCACCATAACACTTTCACACACTAGTAGAATCATACAAAATTATGCATAATCATTAATTAACATTACTGTTCGCTGTTGGTTCAGACTTATTAAATGTTAAATTAAAACAACACACAACACAATACATGTTTAAAACTCAACTTTCACTTCTGTTATTACTAACTTAATACCTTATTTCAATAAGATTATAAAATTTAATTCAACTAGTCATAATGAAATATACTAAATATTACTTTCTGCCAACCCAAAAATTAATGACATTATATACACATACACATTCCAGTTGATTTTTAATTTTCTTAATCGTAACTTATTACAGGCCTTGCCTTCCTCGACCCACTTCCAGAAAAACTGCAATTTTTCGGCTTAGATTCCGCTTGAACAAAACTAAAAAAGCAACGAAGTGCTCCGGGCTTCGCGGCGGTTCTCAACAAGCTCTGCATTTCAAAAATTCCGGGTTTTAGGAACCATTCGTCTCCTCTCCCCTCGCAGGCAGGGAAGGAAAGGATACAGCATGGGCACCAGGTCCCCTGGCGCTACACAGAGGGCCTAAAAACCAAACAGGCTGATGGTCTTGCAGCCAGGTGGGATGGGCAAGCTGTCCCCAACCTGGGCTCTAGATTTGATATACAAATGGGAGGACAACAGCCTTCACAAGGGCTTGTACTGCCCCCAGCGCTGAGGGAGAAGCGTCCTAGTGATGATAAACGGCGGTGGCTACAGGCGCATCAGTGTACCTGCTACGTCATTCTACTTCCTTACCAGTCAAGCGCGTCAACTGCACGTGGCGTGGATCGTAAATGGTTTGTGATCTGAAGTGACGCTGGCGGGAACGTGCCGCAAATTAGGTTAAAAAGTTAGAACTCGCTGGCGTTGTTGATTTATGGTAGAAAAAACGTTACTATAAAACGGTTGGATATTTTGTATTCGTGTCAGTACACGAAACATATTTATGAATCGTTTCGTGTCCTTGAACAAGTTTCAAGTTATTTCAACTTCAAGGCCTATTTTTTGGGGCGTGAAAATGGCCTACATCGGATGTTTTCAGAATTAGTTTTGGCTGCTAAGTTTGTATAAAATAACTTAAGAGTTATATTTAAATACGCATTATAATTTTATCTTAATTAGCGTGTCAAAAAAGTACGGAACTACCTTTTAAAGTCACGTTTAGACGAGTCGCCGACGGAAAGTCTGCACGCGAGTTGAACGCCTTGAGCGTAGAGGCGATAAGGCAAGTGGTAGGTGATCAAGAGTCGACCTTAGGCGTTTCAAGGCCTCGAACGTAGGAAATGGCTGGAGGAAGGTGGGACCCTTAATTATTGGAGAATACAGAAAAAGTATTTGTGTTGTTTTAAAAAACAAGGTTTAAGTGTGCGAAGATTGTTCACACGCTCTGCAGTTTTCATCTTTAGAGTCAACCTATATGACAAAATAAGCGCACTAATCTTGTTAGTTCCCTTGAACAACCAAGAAAGTATTTAGTAGCCAAGCACAATATTTCATAAAAACTGCATTAATACAAGTACGGAAACACGGCCTAGATAACTTAGCATTGGGGAGCTAGACCAACGACTGTATCAACTGAGGGCTCCTTCTCGTACTTAAAAATATTACCGGTTTTAGGTGGTTTTCATCCCTGAAAATATGCTATTGCGTGTGTATGTCATTCTATAATGAGGCCAAGACCAAGAGACGTTCGCTTGTGCTTCGCCATACGTTACTCGCTATCGGAAGGCCATAATCTCGATTCGGCCAACTCGGTTGGAGTGGTTTTTCTAACATTTTTTGCCTCCAATCCTGGCAAACACTGGTAAAAATTTTTAACACCTACTTTGTAGGTGACACAATGAAATTAAGACCTTGTCAATCATATGCTCATAAAAGTTTCTCTGTGAGCGTGTGAACGGTTTTAGACTACCTTCTCTTCTCAATTTTAATCTGTATTGCCTACATAGAGACACTCCATGTCTTTATTAATAAGTTTTAGAATACGTTTCTCCCAAAATCTAGGAATTGGTGCAATAACCGCAGAAACGGTTGATCGTATGAAAAAAAAGTTTAAACAAAAGTTGTAGAGAAGTATATATTCTACAACCTTTATAATAAGTGCAAATCTTATTTAAGCAATAAAAAGCGAGATATTCGAGAAAAACCGATTTTTATGACCTTTGACCTTCAATATCTTAAGACGCGGACACGATAACATTGGTGACTTTTGAGACAACATTAAGAACGACAAAACAAAGGCTTATACCAATTTACAGCTTATTATCTTTCATTCCGAGGTTGACCCCTTTTTTTACCTAATATGACTGGGCTAATATTCATTATATTAGTCGACACTTTTGAGTAATATCGTACAGCCCTAAATTCAAGTCGTGAGTTATTGAGGCCGGAAGTAAGAAAGCGTCGTCGGAACTCTCATTAACAGAATCACAGATGCCATGACTTGAAATATCAGAAAAGTAACTTCAGTGATTGTGCAGGCACGGCGCATTTTGACGACAAAGATTTTCTTGAAAACTAGGCTGTTTATTAATGTCTGTGTTATAAAGTAAGTTGCATCATCTTGTCAAAGTGATCCAAATAAGTAATATTGTTTAATACTAACGAATAAATGTTAATCCAAGAAGCACTTTTTTAAAAATTAATATATAAATAAATCTTCCATAAACGGTTTCAAAATGTATGTCAAAGAATTACTTGATTTCGCGCGATTTTTTTACTTCACATAATAATGTTAGACAAGAAAACTTAATCAATATACTCATTAAGCGTGAATACGTAACACCAGTGATAGAAATGGATCACAACGGACTACCACCTATGTATCGTCGAGTCAGTCGTAGTAACTAGGAATCAATGCTCTAGAGTGGAATGGAGAGATTCGGCGGCTCGTAGGTCTTGAGAGCCGATGAGGGTGAAGAGAAATGAGTACAGAGTAGTGCCGGAATGCAAGGCTGGGGAGAAACGGGAGATCCCTGAGAAAACCCGCTGACCAGCAGCATCATCCGACACGAATCCAATGTGCAAAAATCCTGGAATCAAACCCTGTTCACTTCGGTGGGAGACGAATAGTTTGAGTACTACACCAACGCGACCCTATCAATGCCCTAGAGTTATGGTGTTAAATTAAGTTAAAGCGGAAGTTAATATTACCTAAGCTAAATTAGGATACTGAAGCGATCGGTTAACTGCAAATAACTCACCGTGGATCACCTTTCACAGATTTCACGTATTACTATTATGCCATAATTGCTTCTCATGTGATAAATTGCCTTGTAGAGTGAAAATAAAATGTGGCGAGCGTAAAGCAGTGTCTTGGTTGGGTGGACATTTAATTTCAAGAGCGTTTCAAGGAAATAAAACCAAACTCTGCAAAGAAAACGAATGGCAAGGAAATTCCAAACATTGATTCATTTGTTTTTGCGTTTATACTAGTTGAATTGAGTGAGTCTGTCAACAGTAATAATAATTCAAGTAACATACATCCTTACTTGTATTTTATTTAGCTGCAAGAAGCCTTGAATGGCAAATGTTCAAATGTATTAAATAAACGCTATTTGCAAATGGATTATCAGATATATTTTGAAGAGTTTACAGACCATTCTTCTTCATATAAGCAAAAGTTAATGAAGTGACTGTTTTATTGCATTGAAATCTGCAACCACAGAGAAAGGGCCACGGGTTTCTGCCCAACTTTGGGAACTTTAGCAGCTGTGGTACATTACCTTGTATGTTGTTTCTGAGAAAACCTATGCATGAAAAGGGGGATTTTAAATAATAGTTTTAGTTATTCATAATATGTGCCCATATGTGCAGGTTCCTAGTAAATAACTTAATGTTAATCTATTCAATTCAATATATAGGCCAAATATTTTCGTAATTTCACGTTTAAATATCTATTGCAAACATTCATTTAAACTAATATTAATAAAGGTTTACCAAATTATTCTACTGTACAAGATTACACACTAAAGCCAAAAATATGTTTCCTTTTTTAGAAACACTTGTATTCGTAACTTTTCTTTTCGGCTATATTTATTTTGAGGAAATGAAGTGTCTTCTAGATACCTTCACTTCAAATAAAATAATATATCAAGCAGTTAAAATTAATTTTTTTTATTAACTTTCAACATGAAATTTTGGACCGATATGTGTTGTAAAATGTTATGAAGAAATGTTCTAAAAAGTAGTTTAGTGCCATATCTTTTAGTCTGTTGATGGTTTGGGGTAATTCCGCGAATTCGCGTGAGAAATAAAAACTACAGCATTTGGCTGGACCGTTGGATTTATGTGCCTCTTGACGTCTCAGTCCACTGGTGAAATAAAAATATATATTGCCGTCATCTGTCGACACCCTGCCATGCGGCGCAAGCAGACCGAAACACAACACATCGTCGCCGTGTGGGTCGAGACAAGGAGGCGTGGATTGTCACGTTGTGTCTAGCTGCAATCCTAGACGACAGTTTCGGGACCCCCTTTGCCTGATCCTTTCCCCACACGTCGCTCGGATGAAACATTACGCTTTACGAGCCCACAGCTGTTGGAACNTTCACCGCTCTCCCCCCTACATTTCACACACACACGCGTCCACGCACGCACAAACGCCACAGCCGATATCGACGTCGTCTGAAGTTTGCAGCCCTGGAGGGACACGAGACCCTGGATTTACAAGAAGAGGAAGATTTATTGTGTAACAGAGCGAACTAACATAAGTAGTACCCGAGAACACGCAATGATAACGGCGACTTTCTCTTCGTGGCGTTACCGAGTGACTGCGTTAGCTGCGGAAGATACCTTGTTCTTGGAGCGAAAGTCTTAAGGAAATCTGGATATTAGCGTGTACACTTGCTATGTAAGTTCTACAAAAGCAAACAACGTGTCAGTTTCATTTTTAAATATAGCTTTGTTTATTTTACTGTATAGGTGTCCGAAAAGTCTTTGTCCTATTACAAACTTATTTGCTATATGTAACATAGAGATGTGAACTTGTGCCAAAATGTTGGCAAACTAATCAAGATTTTTGTTGTAACAGGACAACATATGATAGATGATTGTGGCTTAAGGGGAGCGCTATTTGACATACGGGTCTCATTAGAAGCAGTTGTGCCAATTTTAATTTAAAATAAACTGTGGAATATTTCAATGTAAATATTTTTTCAGCACAGTAATGACAGTCGATATTAGATTTTCCATTCATACATTTCGATTTTGAAAAATACATGTGGTGATCGAAAAGCGTAAAGGTTAGCAAAAATCGTTGTAATTAGTCCTCTGTCTACGATATTTATTCTTTTGTAAAAGAGCGTTTTAATCGATATCGAAAATCCGGTATACTTTCCTAAACAGATGGCTATACTAAACCATCGCAGTCACAGCTTGAAATTCTGAGGAAACAGAACACACGCGAAGCTTGTTTATGTATTTTTACATCGCCGTTGCAATACTTACTTCCTTGTAGCCGGGTGTGATTCAGGCGTTTGATATTGTTTGCTAGGGATTACCCTTAACGTCTATTCAACATCGACGTCACTAGAGACGGCGACATGGGAAACTGAGATCCGGATGTCTGAGCAGGAATGTGTACCTGCGTCACCTCGCTCGGTACATAAACATAAGATGACATATCTGGGCAACGAAGCTATAAAGCCATTATACGTTCCTTTACTTAAGAATAGTCTCCGCGATGTAGAGAAGATCTTTTAAAGACGACATACTGCATTACAATTAATTAATTTATGTATTCCTTTAAGACCAGATCTGTTTTGCCTACTAGAAACGGGCTTGATACACGGTATTTATAAAAAAAAATTTGTATTTTACTAAAAGAAATATTTGAAATTATTCAGGAAAAAATTTAATATACCGTATATTTATGATTTACATGTAGTTTAATTTCTTTACTCAAAAATTTCGTACTATAAAGAACATTTGGAATGCAGCCACGGTAAATATTTATCACGTAAATAAGAGTTAGTATTTATTTANTTTCGTACTATAAAGAACATTTGGAATGCAGCCACGGTAAATATTTATCACGTAAATAAGAGTTAGTATTTATTTAAAAACTTTAATGATAAAAAAAATGCTGTTCCTTTTCAGGCAAATTACATTAGAAAGTTAAGATATAGTGAAGCTACGAAAGGCTCGTAAGTTCAGTCTCGAAGAATTATTCAGTGAAATCACCGCATGCTAATAATTTAGCTCGTCTCCGTGGCGGGCTCTCCCAGGCGTCAAGNCGAAGAATTATTCAGTGAAATCACCGCATGCTAATAATTTAGCTCGTCTCCGTGGCGGGCTCTCCCAGGCGTCAAGAAGAACCTGTTAAAGCAACGCCGTCGTTAGCTTTTAAGTAGTCCTCCGGCTTACTTAGACCCTTCCATTCTTCCGCCGCTTGCTATTAATCCTTCACGTGTCTTAGGCTGGTTGGTAAGGACAGGATCGGCCCTAAGAGTGGAGCGGCCATCTCCAATAAGTGTCTCCTCCTTATCTCGTTCGTTTCGAGCCTGAAGCTGGCTAGAAGAGACATGCTGCATTTGTGCCTATTTCGACTAAAAGATTACGCTCACTGTCTTGAGCGTGTTTTATGCAAGAGCATGAAGGTGTCCTATAAAAGTGTAAAAACTTCAATTTAAAACGAAATTTATTTTCGACGGTGTCTAAAAACTCGTTATAAAAATGTTATTATTCAATTTTATTCACATTTGTTTTAAATTTTTTGATATATGAATAATGTTTAACATTTAATTTGGTGACACATTCAGCTGCG
Organism: Clitarchus hookeri; assembly: GCA_002778355.1. NCBI lineage: Eukaryota > Metazoa > Arthropoda > Insecta > Phasmatodea > Phasmatidae > Clitarchus > Clitarchus hookeri. The sequence continues at coordinate 353,766 of NQII01000226.1, forward strand.
TAACTGTGTGGTGTCTAGCTCAAGTTATCGTGAAACATTAGCCTTCACTACGCTAGTATAAGCTTGGGCAAAGTTTTATATCTAAAGCTGGCACATATTATTCGATATTATTATTCGAGTAATAGCAAAGTTTTCAATAACTTTGAAACGGGATCACCAAATTTTCCTCACAACTTGTATTAAATTTTATTATGTTTATGTCCTTTCTGGTATAGGCTCTTCGCGGTAAAGTGAGCACTTTTTAAGACCTGGCTTAACATTTACTTCTAGCTTATTTGTGTTCTTTGCCTAGTTGTTAATAGAAAAATTGTCCTGTGACTAGTAAATAGAGTACATAGATTTTGTAACTCTCAAATGTTAACGTCTGAGGCCACAATAAAATGAGATTTTTTGTTATTATGTCGGGTGGAAGGGCCGTAAAAATGCTCACTTTACCGTGAATAGCCTTAAGTACCATAAACCTTATTTCTGATTACAGTAAAATGGGAATATTCTGTCCGCTTATAAACAAATTGTATTTGTCGTCTTGACATCGCATATTCCACACAGACCTATTATTCGCCCGGTGCATCACTGAAATATCTGACTTAATAGTNTGTCGTCTTGACATCGCATATTCCACACAGACCTATTATTCGCCCGGTGCATCACTGAAATATCTGACTTAATAGTTTTACAATTCATATATTTGTAATTATAAGTTTGTAATTTAAATTTTTTTCTGTAAAATTATAATATTTTTATTGTTCTTTCGGAAAAAAATGTTGTCAATAAATACAAGTATAAAGAAAGGTAAATTGTGAATTATATTCACGAAAAATTAAATTAAGCCTAGAAAGCACCAGAACTCGACCCAACAACCCTTTTACTACTATCGAAAGCATGTTACAAAATAACCANTGTCGTCTTGACATCGCATATTCCACACAGACCTATTATTCGCCCGGTGCATCACTGAAATATCTGACTTAATAGATTTACAATTCATATATTTGTAATTATAAGTTTGTAATTTAAATTTTTTTCTGTAAAATTATAATATTTTTATTGTTCTTTCGGAAAAAAATGTTGTCAATAAATACAAGTATAAAGAAAGGTAAATTGTGAATTATATTCACGAAAAATTTAATTAAGCCTAGAAAGCACCAGAACTCGACCCAACAACCCTTTTACTACTATCGAAAGCATGTTACAAAATAACCAATTTGTCTCACAATATAGCGGCTTTATTTTAATGGCAGATTTGTGAAGTTTCAATTTTATAATTGCAAAAATATATTGTTTTATGAATGTTGTTTTAAAAATTGGACGACAGATATTGTCATTGCATATTTATAAAGCGTTATTACATTATTCCGCTGCTTGCAAAATTCTTGTGCGTTGGCGAACATACATAGCATATATTTTCCAAAACCGAAACCAGAAACTTTTTTTTAATGAATATTTTTTAATAGCAAGTAATTCTTGCTGTATTACAATGCACAACCCAAACTGAGGCCTTCGGGTATATCTCGGGGTAGCGGAGCTCCGCATTAGGGACTGTCTGGCGTCCTGGAGGAGTTGGGCTTCTCCTGGATGAGAACTCAGTGTGCAAGGTATAGTCGCGGGAACCCAGGGGATGGGTGTGAAGCCCCGGCCTTTGGCCATGCTGATCGCGGGACGGACTCTGGGTGTCATTGGTCGAACCTTCCGCTGGGAGGAGGCCTGGAGGCGGGTATTTTTCTGGAGGGCTGCAACGGCGGCCCGTGAGGCCTCAGTAGTCGGGGGCGAAAGAGGGCATCCCCTCCCACCGATCCCCCGCCGTACACAGTTCTGGTTTTGATGATGGGCGCTTGTCACTCGAGTACCCTTTGGCGAATAAAAGCGGCGTGTCGCTGGACACGGATTCATAGGGTTGATGCCCGCTAATGAAGGGAGGCCGGGTCTGATCCCCCTACTAAGAGGACTCGTTCACGAAGCGCGTTCCTAGAGGTTGGATGGTCCTCGGCCTCATCAAGGTGGCGCGTGCAGATTCCACTCTGTACGATGCTGTTGACAGGTGAGGCGGTAATCACGCCCACCCACCGATTGCGTGATCTCTTTCTATTGGATTGCATTGAACTGCAGCCAATTAAAGCACGGTGGTTCTTATTATTATTGTTTGGGTGCAGACTTTATGGGACTGGCCGGTGTGCACAGCATGGATTACGTAAACATCTGAAGTGACAACATAATGCCTGACGTGGCTTTGTGGCTGGAAACAACTAGTGCTGGATGCTGTGCACACCATTGTTGCTCTCAATTACACTCCTGATTTACCCAATGGGCGCAGGCAGAGGAGACCCGACTGCCCACACGCTGTACAAGGTAACAGTTAAAGATGTATTGCAATACGACTCTTTTAATATTAAAAAAAGAAACATTTACAAGGAATATTATCGTATTTTTACAACGTTTTATACAATTACAAAAAAACTTGTCAAAAGAACTTTTAAAAAAAAAACAACTTTTACAATTTGGTCTTCCAGATTTTAGTTGCTTCTATTTTATCACAGAAGACGGTAAAATTTGCCGAACTTGTTTGAAGAGTCGAATAATGTAAGAAATGTTAGTGCAGATTTGGGATATGGTATATGAATGAAATCATGCTCCGGTTATTCGTTGATTCCTTGGCAGGAGCGAACGCTTATTGCAATTCATCGGAACTAGAGAACTTAGGTAGAATTCTTACTCGATTGGCTTGTTACAGCGGTTCTTATAAAACTTCCTGTTGAGACGCGAACATAAGGATACAGCTGTTGGATTTGCTATATGATAGGATCAGAGTGCAGCGAAAATAATTCATGTTGTATATACAAATAATATTATTAGGTATAATTTATGATAACGCTAAATTATTTACAAGTACACTTAAACATTAGAGATAAGAATTGTCACCATTAGCATAAACATGATTCACGTGGATAACAAATATTTATAATGTTTCATACTTGCTTTATGGTCGTAGGTATCGTGAAATGTATTCTATTTACTTCGCTGTAACCCTGTTACACGATTATAAATTATCCCAGTGTGAAATAATGTTTGTTATCTTGATAATCTTACTAATATTAATTACTTTTGGTTATGAATGAATTGTATGCCATATGAATTTGTCTATAAATACTATCCGGGCTGTGGAAAATAAATGAATAAATAATTACCCATTGTAATCTACAGGCCATTAAAGAAACGCTTAATATTCAGGTTTAATTTAGTATGTTGAAGAGCATCTTCCTTCTCTGCTGTTAAATGAGAAATGTGACAATGACATTTATGTCAAATTCCTTGGCAAAAATTCTCCTGTACATAAACTTAACAAGATTATAAATCACATAAAAGTACCTTTTTTTAATAATGCGAAAAAAGGGACGTAAAATTCTACATGCGTGCATTTTTCTTTCCATATTTCAGCATTTGTGTTACGAACTGTACGAAAATAATTTAATAAACCTTAATGGAGACGGGAAAGTAAAATGAATAAAAATTCGTCTTTAGGGACATTTAGAAAACTTCAGTGGATGTAATTCTCTCAGATTGTGTCGTTAAGGTTTATGGTACGAGGGAGCACGTTTGCTAACGTTTTGGCCCCCATGAAGTGAACATTAAAAAAACAAGGACAAAAGGATTTTCCCGAGACAATGCTGCTGAAACCGTCGAATGACACTATAAAATAAAGTAGCATCAACAGTGGAAACAGTGCAGGAATATTGTTTTTTTTTTATTAAGGAAAGAATTGCTGACAACAAATTAGCATAGCTTTTTATAATCCTTCAATTATTATTATTATTACATACGCTTAGAAAATAAAATCACGTTTTTCAAGTATTATTCGTACATTTGGAGATTTCATAATTTTTCTCACTTTCTCAATAATGCTGTTATAGCAACCGTCATTCGCTATTCATTGCATCGATCTTTAATCCGCTAGAAAGCGTGACTATTTCCTGTGTCATATATCTCAGCTATGCGTTGCGTACATTCAAATAATAAACAGAGCACCCTTAAGGAGGAAAATAATTACTTATTCCTAAAGGGGAAATATTTATGGTGCAACGCAACTTTTACCTTTAATTTAGAAACGATATATATTTTTGGAATTTCCCTTTTTAAAAGTGGAGGCGTACACTTCCTTTGATACAGTTATGAATATTCTGAGCAAACGAAATGTCAGAAACGTAATAACCAGAAAATGCGTACAACAGCATGAAGCAGCAATCTCATTTGAATAATTTTTGCTCTAATTTAAAATAGCTCGTCGGATGTTTCACTCGGGACGTTAACCGTGATGATATTGAGAAGACGTAACCGCATGAGAAAAGAAGAAGTGGAAGAGAGTAGGACGAAGTAAAAAGTACGCAGCAGCAGCAGAAGCATCAAGAACGGGAGGTAGGTAAACAAATTATACGGTGCCATGGGATATTAATCTCTGCAGAACATCTCCCAGTGAGAACAGCGTTGCTTCACAAGTAGAGGAGGAAAAAATAAACCATAAATATCATTTGCACACTGTTATTCATTTAAGCGTTACGGGCTCTGCCATTTTTTTCCCCATTTTACTACATCCAGCCAATGCTCAAAATTGTATTTTCGATATTTGTCTCCCCTTTCCCTAACACTTAAAAAAAATTTCTGTCTAAATTTAAACTTAGAAAATATACTGCTCAGACATAAATATACCCTTCAATACAATAACAGTAGGTACTATTTCATTGCAGACATTCTTACCATTCTTAATACAAACGTTTTTATGTATCTTGATAGAGCGATTTCTATATCGGTAAACTAAAACCGTGCAATCAATATGAACATTATCCTTGTATGCTTTCAGCACTCTCCCGAAGATATTTACAGATGATTTTCGATTGACTGTGAACTTTTTATCATGTACTAGAAGCAGAGATATGAAGCACTTATAACGTCTCTTTTTCAGGCCAAGCTCTGTTAGCAGTCGATCCAGCCAGTGGAATTACTAACAACTGGGACGTCGAATTTCTTATGTAACTAATTTTGCTAACCGCCCTCTGATGTACGGTTTGTGACCCTACCCAGGAACACCCCAACGAAATATGAGCACGTAAGTTTCGTTAATAAAGCAGTAATAAATATTATTTGGTCTTGCCCTCTGATGCCGAGAGCATTCAAAGGTCATAATCTTCCCGTTCACTTACGGTACGGCCTTTCCTTCAGAAACAAATATGCACTCAGATCAGTTGGTTTCCTCCTGAAAATAACGAAGTAAATTTGACAGACAGGCCTTTCGTTATTTACCTATGCATCGTGAGAAGACCCACCTCATATTTATTTGCTTCGCTTCTCGACTTTTAATTGGCAATGGTTCGTGCATTGTAGTATCCAAAGGGATGTTATAATCCATTCACGGTTACTTCACACTTCTCTGAAGCCCTGCTTAGTTCTACTTCCAGGATGTTTATCCGCCTCGTGCAAACTAAGATGAACTAAGTCTAAAAAAAATTACACCAAAGGACAACGCACCGAATTTGTGCACACTGGGTAGTAATGATGATTTGCATAAGAACTATTTCGTATTAAGCGCTATCAACACGCATGTGTTCTCATATTTATTACAAATGAAATATTGTAATTTATAAATCAAATAAAGATAAAACTTCAATTTGACGGTAAATAAGATACTTTTATGTTAACAGAGGTATAAAACGCGTGCGATACATGGAATATTTAGGAAATCACTAAACACAACATGTATAGGGATATATTTCGAATGTTTGATTCAATAAGTGTGAATAAACCGCGAATATGCTATAAGTAACGTGTTTTAATGTAGGTGTAGTCGTTATACGCACCTTGCTACGTGACGCCATCAGTATCTAATGCTCGGGGTTAGGGTTTCGCGTGGAATTTTTTTCGCACGGACGTCTCATAGCTCACTAAAAACCGCTTACTTTGCATGACATAAACCCGAACGTTATCTCGGATCAGAAGACCATAAATTTGCAACGGTAACTGGCATCATGTCGCTTCACGCCATTGAGGTCTGTTACGATATTTGCATAGAGAGTTGATGTAGAGCTATTCCAGTATTGCCCATGCACACAACTCTTCGTTCTCTTTTTTAAAAACTACCACTCATAAATCGCGAGGATTTCGTGCGTGTGGCTTTGGGATGATACCAACGAGCCCTGGCGGGTGAAAGGGTCTGATTGTTCAACGTACCGACGCGATTCCTGTTTTGTACCCTCCTGAGACCTTCACGCCCGCTAATACTGACCTTAATGACTCGGGAGGTCCTGGGTTCTAGTTCTAGAATAACACCTGCGTCTTCAGAGAAAATGTAGTATTTGTTTAGCGTCGGGGCAGCGGTGGCGTAGTGTCCAGGGCTCTCGCCTCCCACCACGGCGATCCGGGTTCGATTCCCAGCGGGTTCACTCCCGGATTCTTGCATGTGGGAATCGTGCTGGACGATGTCGCTTGCCGGCGGGTTTTCTCGGGGTACTCCCGTTTCCCCCGCCCTTGCNCATGTGGGAATCGTGCTGGACGATGTCGCTTGCCGGCGGGTTTTCTCGGGGTACTCCCGTTTCCCCCGCCCTTGCGTTCCAGAGCCGCCCCATTCTAGAGTCTCATTTCTGTTATGCCCGGGGATGACGGTCACCTACGGGTCCCAGCCGGAAAGACCTTCACTCGTAGGGTGTTGCCTTGCCCTGGGTGCACTCCCCACGCGCCATTTATTACATTTCTTGTTTAGCGTTGAATCTCTACCCCGTGGGACCGTGCCAGTGTTAGTAGGGCCAATCAACTCTGAAGTAAATAATTGTTATGGTCCAAAGAACCGAAACGTTGTGAAAATAACAAACTTTTGAAAGCCTTTCTTAGTTTTATGTTTACTTCGACCATACTTAACATCAACGTTTTAAAGTACCTAATGACTTTTGTACAAGGCGTCTTTCATGTGACGCTGATTTCTAAGAATCATAAATATGTCACTGTTGCGTCTGCTCTTATTTAAATGTGTTTAAAACAAAATTAAAGTAATAGGAACCAGTTTCAATAGCAAACAATATAAATATTATATTTTAGATCACGCATTTAAATAGGAAAATGCTTTTAAAATTTTGCTGCTGACATTACTGTGTAGTTCTACAGTCAGGTGTTAGGAAAAGGAACGTTTAAATACGGATGTGGAAATTTTTAAAACATGGATTTTTAAAATGTTTAACACTTGGCCCAGGTTATAGTTGCACTCACATTATTTTAGAGATTTAAAGTGTAGCTATAAATAATAAGAGAATATTCCTCCTTCGATGAAGTCTCCGTATACATACTCATAACTCACTAAATGCATATATATATATATAATATATTCAATCATTTCAGAATATTTATGGCCCGTGGCGTATTTTTAAACTTGGCGTACATATACCTTCGCCCGTATATTACATTACCTTTGTGCCAGAAACGAAAATAATCCTTTTTTTTCGTTATCCGTATGTANTATACCTTCGCCCGTATATTACATTACCTTTGTGCCAGAAACGAAAATAATCCTTTTTTTTCGTTATCCGTATGTAACTAGCTGCTTGAACCTTTGTGAACTTGCTCCCCTATGGAATTTTTTTTTTTGTGCTTTTAAACGATACGAAGGGTTATACAGAATGTGGTTATATTTCTGTTTATACCCCGCTTTGCGTTGTATCCGTTACTTGTAGAATATGTATACCACAAACTTTTTATTCACTTTTTTTGATGTCCTTTCGTTTTTCGTCTAGCTCTGTTGTGATATTTTACGATGATAATGCTTTAAGCACGTTTTTTATACCGTCTGTATATTCTTCAAAGTCTTGCATACTGACCCCGATTTTATTAATTTAACGCCTCGTTATAAAGCATAACCGTTGTGTGGTTAATAGCTTATTCACGTTAGAAAAGAGAGTAAAAAATGATTACACTCATTACAATATAATTATTGTGTCCACTTGAAAATCTGTTTCTTTCGTCGCGCTCACAATAACCCAGGTTCTTCTGTTACTTATATAAACTAAATTGATGCACGAGATATAACATGTTGGAAGACTTTTGCTATTTATGAATGTGTTATAAATCAGACTGCAGTTGTTCCGTATTTTTGGTAGTCCGAGGATTATATTTCTTAGAGTAGGACTAACGACGTATTCAAGTTTAAAAAAAAACATGGCAAACCTAAAATAATACAGGTTTGCTAATGTTACGTGCAAGTGAAAGCAATATAAATTTTACAACCCACAAAAAAAAGATACGTGTAAGGCTGATTCTGTCAATCTGTTGAAGCAAAAATATGCCAACTTAATGATTAAAATTATNTATACCTTCGCCCGTATATTACATTACCTTTGTGCCAGAAACGAAAATAATCCTTTTTTTTCGTTATCCGTATGTTACCAGCTGCTTGAACCTTTCTGAACTTGCTCCCCTATGGAATTTATTTTTATTTTGTGCTTTTAAACGATACGATGGGTAACGCAGAATGTGGTTATATTTCTGTTTATACCCCGCTTTGCGTTGTATCCTTTACTTGTAGAATATGTATACCACAAACTTTTTATTCACTTTCTTTGATGTCCTTTCGTTTTTCGTCTAGCTCTGTTGTGCTTAAAGCAAAATCATCGTAAAATATCACGTTTTTTAAACCGTCTGTATATTCTTCAAAGTCTTGCATACTGATCCCGATTTTATTAATTTAACGCCTCGTTATAAAGCATAACCGTTGTGTGGTTAATAGCTTATTCACGTTAGAAAAGAGAGTAAAAAATGATTACACTCATTACAATATAATTATTGTGTCCACTTGAAAATCTGTTTCTTTCGTCGCGCTCACAATAACCCAGGTTCTTCTGTTACTTATATAAACTAAATTGATGCACGAGATATAACATGTTGGAAGACTTTTGCTATTCATGAATGTGTTATAAATCAGACTGCAGTTGTTCCGTATTTTTGCTAGTCCGAGGATTATATTTCTTAGAGTAGGACTAACGACGTATTCAAGTTAAAAAAAAAACAGGGCAAACCTAAAATAATACAGGTTTGCTAATGTTACGTGCAAGTGAAAGCAAGATAAATTTTACAACCCACAAAAAAAAAAGATACGTGTAAGGCTGATTCTGTCAATCTGTTGAAGCAAAAATATGCCAACTTAATGATTAAAATTATNAAAAAAAAGATACGTGTAAGGCTGATTCTGTCAATCTGTTGAAGCAAAAATATGCCAACTTAATGATTAAAATTATCCGCGAATAAAATTTCAAAAGAAATAAAGTTATAATACATGAATGTTAAGCTCTAGCAAAACCTTTCTTATTTCTGTGTCAATAAAATGCCTTATCTTAAAACAGATTCTTACCAAACGCGATATTAATACTTTGAAACAAAATTTTAATACAAATTCTACCTATAATACATTTTTAGTAAAATATATTTCTCTGATATGTGTATCGGTAGCTCAGTGGTAATATTGTGACATGATGTGCATAAAAATGCGAGTTCGCATCTTGTCTGGGTGAATAAAATGTCAACTCTTTCATAATGTATTTTTGTTTTGTGTTAAGCGCCAAAATACAATTTATCATTATAATAAAGGCAGTATTGGTGTAAAAAAAATGAAACCATCCCGTACTGCCAGTGTATAGGTGAGTGCAGATCACTGTTATGTTCTACGAAACATTAACAAATGAACATGGAATAATAAGATTATCAGTATATAATATTTTTTTTCGTCCTCCATCCTGCAATATTAGGTACAATAAAAGATCGAGAGTCAAATCAAATATTTGGTCAAATATATAAAAAAAATTTCAAAGAAAATATTTTTTTGAAAATGTTTAATATCATAAACATGTACTTGTCGTCGAAACAAATATTCATAATAAAAAGTTTCGCGCGAACATATGAGATTCGAACCCACAGTTCATATTCATAAAGCAACAATCTTACCCACTGCTCTACACTACCAAACACACTTTATAGCTAACAAATTAAAATATTGCTAACCATTAAATCATAGATTAAATATTGAATAAGTTGCAATTTACGTGAAATTTGGTCATTAGGTAAAGGAACAACCTCTGTTTGAATTGATTGAAGCTAGTTTTAATGGGTACGTCGTCTCACATCTGAAATTTATTTTGTAGTAAAGCTTTTATTTGATGCAATAATCTGCAATGCGCATGCGCAGGACATCTGGCAATAGTGCACTTCAATGATCCCTCCACTGAAGTTAGTCCTACTCTAGTCGAGGTTTATGAATGCGATATAGTTAGTCCACACATAGTCTAGACTAACCTCAGACCAACTACGTGAAAGATTNAGTCGAGGTTTATGAATGCGATATAGTTAGTCCACACATAGTCTAGACTAACCTCAGACCAACTACGTGAAAGATTATCTCTGGATCATCCTTGGGCTAAGATCTGACTATGAATATACCCCTTATAGTTTTTGCGCGAACTTCCATTTATATACTGCAAAGAGTTAGGATATTTCGTGTCGAAGATATCGGTGCTNCCTTATAGTTTTTGCGCGAACTTCCATTTATATACTGCAAAGAGTTAGGATATTTCGTGTCGAAGATATCGGTGCTTCAATTTTTATATATTCCTCACAAAACGAGTACCCAATTCACACGCTTCTATATCATCCTGAGCAGAAAAGGGCACAAAATTGCCGCATTCCTTTAGAAAATAAGACTGAATAGCGTTCATAATGGTTTCTTGGAAGCAATAAACTTCGAAGGCGTCGAATGAAGACGACGATGACAAAAGAGACTCGTATAATGAATTGAGGGAGTTACAAGCTGTGAGTGGAATAGTTAACGCGTATTTTGTGCACATGCGCGAACGCATTTGTGAACTGGTACTAAGAATACTGTAACGTAAAATAGTAAACGCAGTGCAAAAATCACCCACTTGAATTTTATGCATGCGTACATTTTGCTTACTTATGAGCGCAGCCTACCAAGCTTTAATTGAATGGAATTCAATAGGGCTTATCAACGTCTCCCGGTTTTATGCCTGAAGGATTTTCAGGGGACGGCTTACAAACGAACTTATGACCTATTTTAAACTAACATTCATGCCTTACCTGGGATTCGAACACAGAACCTCCCACTCCCCAGACCGGCGTTACACCAACCGAATGCGCCACGGGAGGTCGGCATCATTTTTCCAGTAAAAGAATGGAAATGGGGAATCAGTATTAAATAAATCCCCTTTCAATGCACCAAATTTAAAGATAAAAGTTTCAAACGAAAAAGTAATAGCAACTTTCTCAGATAATACATCCACGTTGAGAAATACAGCCAGTTTTTATGTTTAGTATATTTTTTTCTAATTTAAAATTAAAATTTACATTAAAAAAAGACAATTAATTAATTTTTTTTTNTTTATGTTTAGTATATTTTTTTCTAATTTAAAATTAAAATTTACATTAAAAAAAGACAATTAATTAATTTTTTTTTCTAATTTCTTAACGTTGCAATATTCCTTGAGAAATTTGCGTTAAATATTGTTTTAATTGAAATGTTACNTTTTTTTTCTAATTTCTTAACGTTGCAATATTCCTTGAGAAATTTGCGTTAAATATTGTTTTAATTGAAATGTTACCTTTAAAATGTATGCATTGAGGCGAAATTTCTTTAACATTTATTACCCACTTAAACTTCGTTGTTGAAGACTTGACAGGCATAGCCCTTAAACAGACGCACTGATTGAAGTAATTTAAACTCAGTTCGGGCCGTGGTGGCTGAGCGGTTAGACTGCTCGCCTCCCACCAAAACGAACCGGGTTCAATCCCAGGGTGTGTCACCCCAACTTTTCGCATCGTGCCGGACGATGCCGCTGTTCGGTGGGTTTTCTCGGAGATCTCCCGTTTCCCCCGCCCTTACATTCCGGGCGCTGCTCCATTCTCACCTCATACAACCCTCATCGCCCAAATCTCACAACTCAACTTAGACTCAGCTGTTTTCAATTCGGAAGTTTATCACACTTCTTGAGCATTCAAAATTTAAGGCACATGCGTACAACGTTGGTCGTAACTATTTAATAATTCTCCTGATTTTATCGATAGATCTAATCTAGNATTTAAGGCACATGCGTACAACGTTGGTCGTAACTATTTAATAATTCTCCTGATTTTATCGATAGATCTAATCTACAATATTTAGAGCAATGATTTTCCTAACTAGTGCAGTCACACAGTTAAGCAACCGTTATGCTACATGCAGACTGTGGATTGTTTTTATATGTGATATCAATACAAACATCATCGTTAAACATGTTTCGCCAAAAAATTTTCAAATAGAAAATTATGTATGTATGAATTAATGAATTCATACCAATTAGGTAAAAAAACGAGATTTTTTTATTACCTGTGTCAGAAATTATGTAATATATTTTGTATATTTAACATNATTTAAGGCACATGCGTACAACGTTGGTCGTAACTATTTAATAATTCTCCTGATTTTATCGATAGATCTAATCTAGAATATTTAGAGCAATGATTTTCCTAACTAGTGCAGTCACACAGTTAAGCAACCGTTATGCTACATGCAGACTGTGGATTGTTTTTATATGTGATATCAATACAAACATCATCGTTAAACATGTTTCGCCAAAAAAATTTCAAATAGAAAATTATGTATGTATGAATTAATGAATTCAAACCAATTAGGTAAAAAAACGAGATTTTTTTATTACCTGTGTCAGAAATTATGTAATATATTTTGTATATTTAACATTTATCGTTCTTAATTTATAAATTGTCACAAAAAAATGTTTCTTAGATATATGCAGTTATCGCGAAGAACAGAAATTTTATTTGGCAATGTGTTTGGACAATGAGCTTAAAAGGTAAAATGTCCAACCTTCCTTGCGGCAAGCGCAGTGCGTTTACTTTGCTTAAAACCATTTTATAAAAATCTTATCTGGAATGACTTGGGAGGGGAATGTTTATTTTCACAGCCTGCAGAGAACATCTCTCCTCGACGACGCCGCGTCGCTGGAGATGTGCGTGCAACTCACGCACACTGTTGCGTTGAAAACATTCTGCCCGTCGTCGTCTTCGCCAGCTTTTTTTTCCTGCCTTTATCACCAACCTTACCAACTCGTGCTGTTTTCTTTTTTTTTTCTCTAGGCTGGAGTCCCCACCCCCACCCCGCCACCGCGCAGGCGTGCTGACGTCGACCAGCGTCTCCGGAGACATCTGGTGAGCGCGATAAAAACTGCTCTTATCCTTCTTGTGTCTCCGGCCATAATGCCATCGCTCCGACATTAACATAGCTTCTGCCTCGGGAGGCTGTGGTGGGCCCGGAAGGGGGGAAAGGGAGGAAGGGAGAGGTGGTTAAAAAAAACCGTGTTACCCCCTGGGGAGAGATGTTCCGGTTTATCCACCGCGGGCCGCGTTAAGTTGCGCTCAGTGCTGCCATCGCTCACCGGAGGTAGATATCCTTCCGCCACGTGCTAGTAACTAGATTTGCAGAGCGCGGTACGTCAGTGGCTGCCCAACCGAAGCGAGGCGTAGTCAATCCTCAAGGCAAAATGCGGGAAGGAAGTTATTTTTGCGAGGTTCTCCGCCACAAAAAAAAATCACGGGAGATATTTAGCTTGAATTTTGACGAGAACACTTCGAAATTCCCGTAAATATGGAAGCTAAACTGATACCACAGTGGATTGTAGCAGGCGAAAGTTTCTTCTCTTTACTGTAGCGAACGTGGTGACTATCGTGAATAATTTTCTCCCGAAAATTATTTGCTGCTTTTTCAAACCACGAAATATTGAATTATTCATGGAAGTGAATAAAGTAACTGCTGTAATGGATTAATATGCAACATGCAAATTTCGCAAATATAGTTTAAAATGATACGAACACATTTGTGTATGCGTATAAAAAAAATGCGTGGTTTGTTGCGTAAAAATTGGTATTGAAAAAGTTATTTTAGTATTAAAAGAGTAACTTTCGCGGCCGCTGTCACGTGAATGCGGAACGCTCTCTCATTGGTTTGGCGTCAGTTGTCATACGCCGGCGGCCGGCCCCGGAACGTTGCAAACAAGAAACACTAAAATGGAAGGCAACTTTGTGAAAGCGCAGTCGGACAATCTGCCACGAGTAGATACCGATATGGTACTTGATTAATTAAATTCTCTTTGTTTTGTGGAACCTGAAACAATAGGTGTAAAATTACAAAGGTAAGAACGTGTCTCATATCTCACAGTCGTGATCTTCAAAGCGACAGTAGGCCTATATCACATGTTAAAATTTATTTGTTTGTACGTTCTATTGAGGTACGTACAGGATGAGTATAAAATAATACCCCAATTTTGAAGGTCTATAATATCTAAACCAAACCACCTACTAACTTCATTGACCAATAAAATAAACCGTGGAACCGTGTTTTTTTACTATACTTTCATAAATGTTCAATGAGACCACCATGAGTGGCCCGAACAACATATACGCCATAACCAAACCCGTTCCATGCTCTTGTCAGAATGTCTGGTGTTACGGTTTGAATGGCGTTCGTAACTCTCGGTTTGTGGTAGAGAGGGGGTAGCGAGCTCGCATTCGAAACCTCAATGGGAAGGGGACGGTTTGATGTTTCCTTTATGGCGCGCCACCCCATTGGCACCTAGCTGTTCGCGGATACCTGAACGAGACGTTGCCGCAACACTGGATTGGTCGAGGAGCAGCTGGTGACCAGGCTCTTCACCACTGGCCCCCAAGAAAAAAAATCGCATGGGGTAAGCCCGGATCTTACCCCATGNAATTTTTTTCTATAGGATTACATAAAGGATCAAGTGTTTCGTCCACCATTGCCGGCTGACTGTTTAATATAAATAAAACTTTTTGCAAGAGGGAGACTGAGCCCCACCCAAATTATTTAATGTTTAATTTCCATGGCTTGACATCGTGATATGTTATTATTTAGGCATAAAATGGGAATGTAGCCTAAATATGATAGCTGTGCTCTTTAAATGAATGTTAGAAGTTATATTAAACTAATAAATAAATATCTATACCAAATTCCGTCTGTTAGGCCTAACGTGGAATGTATAAACTTACAAAATGTAAAATTTATATTGTGTGGTTAAATGTTTTGTAAACATATTTATATGACTTTATTATTGTGAAATACTTAGCATATTTTTTATGCTCACGTCCACTAATTGCTAAGCGTTGTGGTGCTTAATAAACAATACCATAGTACCGTAATGAAGGTTCGGTCATATGTAATTAGTAGATATTAGGAAGTTCAGTGTTAAAACTACATACGTAGGGGAACATAAACACCTTTAATATAACTATGTATGTCTAAATGGGCATCGCAAACAAAAATAACTGATTTTGGCAAAATATCTTTAATGTCTCACCTAACTGCCTTAAACCACGTCTTCTTGTTTGTTTCGTTTTTTGTAACTATCAAATATTTTATCAGGTGCTTTGCGAGATGTACTAGTACACTGCGGTATAATAAACCGTTTAGATTATTTTGGTATACTTGACTGTTTATTTTCTCTTTTCATTACTTCAAACAATTTCTATTTAACCNTCTTTTCATTACTTCAAACAATTTCTATTTAACCAAATACCCATCACCGCTGAAGTAAACAAGAGGGGCGGCCGAGGTTGAATCTGACTTGTGACGTCACGGAGTAAGAAGCGCGGCAGGGCGTTTTGGCGGGCGTTTAAAACTTAAAACTTTAATTCAATCATAACTCTCCATAACTAATTTTTAAATCGTGATACTTTGTAAATACATTTATAACACATAAATTAATGAAAACCAAAAGCCAGCCAAAAAAATTTGCATGTTGCCTATTGTCCGGGCAATAAAGTTCGCTTTCACTATTCCGATACAATCTGAGGTTTCAAGTTTTGATGTGCTACGTAACACATTTACTTATTTTTGTAGCTTCCACTTATTTAACCAATATTTATCGATATTCAACAATTATCTTATTTATAGTTTTTAGGTCATGCAATTTTTTGACTTAACATGTATGTAATGGCGATTTTTCTTCACTTATTTTTTATGTTAAAAGGTTGTAGAGTATATTAATATTTAAACTTTATATTTCTGACCAATGCAAATTATATTGCACANATATCTATACTGAATTCCGTCTGTTAGGCCTAACGTGGAATGTATAAACTTACAAAATGTAAAATTTATATTGTGAGGTTAAATGTTTTGTATACATATTTATATGACTTTATTATTGTGAAATACTTAGCATATTTTTTATGCTCACGTCCACTAATTGCTAAGCGTTGTGGTGCTTAATAAACAATACCATAGTACCGTAATGAAGGTTCGTTCATATGTAATTAGTAGATTTTAGGAAGTTCAGTGTTAAAACTACATACGTAGGGGAGCATAAACACCTTTAATATAACTATGTACGTCTAAATGGTCATCGCAAACAAAAATAACTGATTTTGGAAAAATATCTTCAATGTCTCACCTAACTGCCTTAAACCACGTCTTCTCGTTTGTTTAGTTTTTTGTAACTATCAAATATTTTATCAGGTGTTTTGCGAGATGTACTAGTACACTGCGGTATAATAAACCGTTTAGATTATTTTGGTATACTTGACTGTTCATTTTCTCTTTTCATTACTTCAAACAATTTCTATTTAACCAAATACGCATCACCGCTGAAGTAAACAAGAGGGGCGGCCGAGGTTGTATCTGACTTGTGACGTCACGGAGTAAGAAGCGTGACAGGGCGTTTTGGCGGGCGTTTAAAACGTAAAACTTTCATTCAATCATAACTCTCCATAACTAATTTTTAAATCGTGATACTTTGTAAATACATTTATAACACATAAATTAATGAAAACCAAAAGCTAGCAAAAAATTTGCATGTTGCCTATTGTCCGGGCAATAAAGTTCGCTTTCACTATTCCGATACAATCTGAGGTTTCAAGTTTTGATGTGCTACGTAACACGTTTATTTATTTTTGTAGCTCCCATTTATTAAACTAATATTTATCGATATTCAACAATTATCTTATTTATAGATTTTAGGTCATGCAATTTTTTGACTTAACATGTATGTAATGGCGATTTTTCTCCACTTATTTTTATGTTAAAAGGTTGTAGAGTATATTAATATTTAAACTTTATATTTCTGACCAATGCAAATTATATTGCACAGTTAACACACTAAAAAGGACAAATATATAGGTGGCACTTGTTTAAATACCGGAATATATATATATATATANAGTTAACACACTAAAAAGGACAAATATATAGGTGGCACTTGTTTAAATACCGGAATATATATATATATATATTTATATATATACATATTTGAGTGTGCGTGTTACAAATTTTATATTTTGACTCATTGACTCTTCATATAATTAGTTGCTGTAAATTGTACTTTTGTGTAACATAGCTGGTTAAGACGCCAGGTCGTATAAAGGAATATTTTGAATCATTGACTTACCCTTAGAATAAAATTTTATCTCCAAGTTATATTCATGTTGGTTGTATACTGAGGAGGAAATGTCCACACACGATGGAAGAGNGAATAAAATTTTATCTCCAAGTTATATTCATGTTGGTTGTATACTGAGGAGGAAATGTCCACACACGATGGAAGAGAAATGTAACGAATGCATCGTTAAGGAAATAACGCGGAAGACGTCGACAGTACGTCTCCAGCAAGCTGGAAGGAAGGTTTATCGTGAAATATGTATGTTTAGGATCTGCTGTGTGTACTTACATCAACGTCAAACAGCCAGTCAGAATCATTTCTTTACTTGCGTGAAAACGTGTGTTTTTGAGCAGAGTAGCGGGGTTCTACTTGATCACTACGAAGCAGCGATACGTTACATGAAATGGCTTGTATGACCGAAAAAATAAAGTAATAAATATTGGCGCTTGGAGAAAATGCAGAAGGTGTTACAAGTAGAGTTCAATGCTCACTAAGTGAACACACTAAATCTCCTGCCACAGTACTTACTGTTCCTTGCTTCTGTTTTTACAGGAACACATATCACGTTAGTGAATTCTTTTTNAATCTCCTGCCACAGTACTTACTGTTCCTTGCTTCTGTTTTTACAGGAACACATATCACGTTAGTGAATTCTTTTTCTCTCATCGTGTTCATTGTCTATGATACTGATTTAATTTATCCCTAATTCCAGAACGATGTCCTTGAGTTACACATATTTTTACCGCATCAAAAATTTATTTCTTAACGCATATTTTTTTCCCCTACAAACTCGCAAGAAAATGGTAAAGCTTTCTTATTTTTGCTTGTGAAAACAGTTTTTAAAGTCATGTCCGATAAAGGGAAACATATTGCGATCTTAAATATGGGCCACACACACATCCGATGTAAATTTTCATTAAATAACAAATTCTTGATTGTGTAGTTTTAATAAGAATGATATAAGTGACTTACTTACTGAAAGGAAATCGTATGTTGAAAGACAGTTATGTTAGGTATATGTGTGTATGCTAAACAGCTATAAATAAAAAATGTATTTCTTTTTCCTTCCCCTTTCCCCTTCTCGTGGCAAAATGGGTTCGATTTCAGACGGGGAGGCTCCCGGATTTTCCCATGTGGGAATCGTGCCGGACGATTACGCTGGTCGGCGGGTTTTCTCGGGTATCTCCTGTTTCCTACGCTCTTTCATTTCGGAGCTGTTCCTACTCCCCTCGCTTCACCCTTATCGGCTCTCAAGACCTCGCATGTTAAGAACCGCCCAAATCTCTTCAAATCTCTTCACTCACTCCCCTTCTCGTGATTGTGTAATAGTGGAATTTGATAAGTAGGTAATGAATTGAACAAATGCACTACTTCCCCCCCTTACGTTTCATTTTCGTAGGCTGATACATAGCTTTAGGTTACTCAAAGCAATCGTGCTCAGGAGCGATTTTTTTTTGTACTGCAGTATAGCCGCTCGGGCGTGAAGAGGTAATCGGCTATGATCGCGCTGAATATGAGCCATTAGCCGGGCATGCCATGGCCGTGGGCGTGGCAGAGTGTGCTCTGACAGGCTCAGGTGAGAAGTCAATCAGCGCCCTAACCCCTACCTTCCCTCCCTCGTAAACAAGTCCGCGAGATGTGCGTGCTCATCGTCGATAGACAGGCCGCGTCGATGCCTCTGTCGTGCGTGTTGCGTCGGCTCTAGTGCGCAGGGGCTACCGCGCTTCGTGTACACAACAACCACTACCTCCTAGCGTGACTGCCAGCACTCACGTTGGAGAATGCTATATATAGATCTATCCATGCCATGATAAAAAAAAATGCTCTTCGTTTTTGGAATAAAGTTGACGTAAGGCAGACACTTGGGTCATCAGACGTTCGTTAACAAGACCACGGTGGTGTAGTTGTTAGATTACTCGCCTCCCTCCTAGGTGAACCGGGTTTGAGTGCCGATGAGGGTCGCTTCCAAATTTTTGTATATGGGAATCGTGGCGGACGATGCCGCTGGTCGGCGGGTTTTTTCAGGGACCTCCTGTATCCCCCACCCTTGCATTCCGGCGCTGCTCCATACTCACCTCACTTCACTTTCATCGGCTCTCAAGACCTCGATGTTAAGAGCCACCCAAATCTCTCCACTCTCTACCTTCGTTTACACTGATCATTTAAATGAGTTGGGATTCAATCACTGTAGAGAAATCTTGTTTCCCCCTTGGCTTCTCTGTGAGTTCTGCGCACTTACACTTATGATTGGTAGTTATTATATTGTAATTTTAGTTTCCTTAAACATTTCCTTGTCTCTAGTTCTGCTCAATATATACNTATGATTGGTAGTTATTATATTGTAATTTTAGTTTCCTTAAACATTTCCTTGTCTCTAGTTCTGCTCAATATATATACGTAATTAGAAAATCGGATCATTGTGTGTGTAATCAATTTGAGTTATCGTATTTATATTTTGACACTTGTTAATTTAAGTCTCTTCTTAGTGTTTTATGTTTAATAATGTTTACGGTATGTTTTATACCTTCTTAAGTGTAAGAGAAGACATCGAATCCTTTGCCAGTGTAAATAAACCTGAAATAAAAATATTAATAAAATCCCTAATTTATAAGCTATTCGCGATTAATTGAGCACTTTTGAAACCCTTGCTTAGGGTATACTACCCCTCTCGCTTTGTATCCTTCCTCTACATGTAAGATTAACATTGCTATTGACCGTTTCACTTTATTCGTTAGTCATCCAGGTAGAAAAAAAAAGAATTTTTATGAAAGTAAACGTTAATAATTGTAGTCTATTCGCAGTTACTTCACGCATTTTGATTCAAACCTTAAAAAAAAATTACGGCATGTTTAGCCTGTTTCGCTGTTTATTAAATATGTATTGTATCACAAGCGGTTTATACGAAGGTTATTCGGAAGGTAAGGTCCGATTTCTTATAAAACATAAACTATCACAGGTTTTTTTCAAAAAACGTTTTTTATTTAATTCCTTACACGTTTCTTTTTTTTTCTACATAGTTTCCATATTTGTTTAAACATTTGTCATAACGTTCTACAAGCTTGTGTATGCCTAAGTCATAGAAGTCTGCCGCCTGTGAGGATTACCAGTATGAAACTGCTTATTTCACCTTGTCATCTGTGGCGAAGCGCTTGCCTACCTAAAGGCGTTTGCCTTACAGCCACAACCTATGACCCGCGAGGGGGTGTGATAGCTAGCAGCACATTGTGTGGGGGGGAGGGGTGACCACTCCTATGCGAGGGAGTGCCCCCCCCCTCCCCGACGCAATAGGCCTGAGAGTCATGGTTGGTTGGTGGTCTCTCTGGGAGCATTTAGGTCCTTCTTCTCGTATTATCTTCAAGAAGTGAGGGATGTCTATCTTCCTGTTCCTGGCTTCCCCTGATCGCCTCTAATATCGGCTGGCGCCTGCTCGGCCTTGGACCTCTATTACCATTCTCAGTTGTTATTATCATTAACCTATCCTTTTCCGGCAAATGTAAGGCTTATTTTTCCACACCCTCAACTATAAAGTGATACCAATTGGCACGAATACCTAAAAATAGCGGAAAAAGTGAAAATCGCTCGGTGCCAAGTCTGGACTGTACGGTAGGTGGTCAATCTGTTCCCATCCAAAAGATCTGATCAGATTTTGGGTGTGAATTGCAGAATGGGGTCTGGTATTGTCATGCAGCAACAAAACTTAAGACGTCAGAAGGCCACGTCGCCTTTTTCGTATTGCACGTCGAAGTNAAGACGTCAGAAGGCCACGTCACCTTTTTCGTATTGCACGTCGAAGTTTAGTCAGCGTAGCGCAGTAAGGGGCTGCATTGATTGTTGTCCCTTGCTGCATAAACTCGACTAACACGACTCCATGTCTATCCCAAAACACGGTTGCCATAACCTTGCATGTTGAGATTGTCCTCTTGGCCTTGGCTTCGACTGGTGATGTTGGGTGACGCCATTCCATTGACTGATGTTTAGACTCTTTGGTAATGTGAGAAACCCACGTCTCGTCCCCTGTGACAATCTTCTCTAACAATTGATCACCTTCCTTATGATATCGGTCCAAAACATCAAGAGCACAAACCTTACATTTCATTTGGTGTTCCTCAGAAAGCAGTCTGGGAACCCAACGTGCGCACAATTTGTGAACTTGCAAATTTTCAGAGACAATTTTGTGCAAAGTTGTTCTACCCACATTCGGAAATTTCAATGCCAAAGTTGAAATTGTGAATCGCCGGTCTCCACGTATCTTTTCGTCCACGGCTTTGACCAAATATTCTGTGATCACTGATGGTANGAAATTGTGAATCGCCGGTCTCCACGTATCTTTTCGTCCACGGCTTTGACCAAATATTCTGTGATCACTGATGGTGGGCCTTATCGCGGTTCATCATGGATATTTTCCCGTCCGTTCTTGAAAGCTCTCACCCACTTACGCACTTTGCTGTCACTCATCGCATTGGGGCCATACACTTAACTTATCTGTCGATGAACTTCCGCTCCTGAAACGTTCCTTGCTGTCAAAAACCTAATCACTGACCGTATTTCGCAGTGGGCGGGCTGATCAATTGTTTTAAACATTTTGGANCGTTCCTTGCTGTCAAAAACCTAATCACTGACCGTATTTCGCAGTGGGCGGGCTGATCAATTGTTTTAAACATTTTTAACTGACACTGTAACACTGTAAACAGCACACTGCAACAATACCAATGCAAATGGCGTCTTTTGACGAGCAAGGCATGCCGGGAGTCGGTGCGCATGCACGTTACAATGTTCGCGCGACATTCGATTAGCTACGGCGATTCAGACCTTACTTTCCGAATAACCCTCGTACTTCTGTTAAAATAAAAATACCTTACTTTTGATTAAATTGAACTTTTACTTATATTTAATCTGTAAATTATAATATTTTATTTATAATTAACATGCATGTGTTTCGGTAATGCCTAATACGAGATAGATATCAAACAAAATACGATTAAATTCAGTGCGCACGTATGCGGCGCGTAGTCCCTCTGCTGTAATTTTCTGGACTCGGTTAAGCTTTGTTTGCACGAGGCGGAGGAATATTTTGGAAGTGGAAATGAAGCGGGGCTTCAGAAAATTTGGAAGTAACCATGAATAGGCTGTACATGGAACTCGCGCTTTTATGTGCATAAAAAAATACTTAGGCTTCAGTAGCCACAAGTTTGCACGTTACACTCGGAATACAACGCCAGGTCTTAGAACAATTTGTATCAATTCGGTGGAAACTCAAATGTGAGCCTGCGTGCTTGTGTGTTCTCTTGTGTACGTGTAGTTATGGGCAGTAATTGTTTCTTCAATAGTGGATTTAAAAAGTTCTTACTTCACTGTGAACTGCCATTAGCCGTTATAACGATTACCGTAAAGTTCGTACGACACTATATTAATTGAAATTAATGTATATGGAGATTGCACGAATTCCCGAAACACAAAAGAAGAGCAGAATTGGAACTGATTTATATATTTATATAGAGTTTAATTTATCTACTATATAATGGAATAAACAAAACCATAACATACCATAACAGTTGATGCAATACACAGTTTTCAAATCAAATTCGTTTACTATTTCTGGAATAATTACACATATAATCCACAAAATCAGAAATCCGAAATGCGCAAAATAAATTGTTTTCAAATTTCTGTACACTATGATAGCAAAATTAAAAATATATTTAATTTATTGGAATTTTATTTTTTGGGAAGATCCTGTTATACAATTTTGTTTGCGTGAAATATTTTCTTGTCAAGATATATAAATTCCAAAATCATGCAGTTGTAGATATGGTAACTATTTTGGCATTCAGTATTTAGTGATTTTGTAGTTTATAAAATTAAACAACTTTTAAACCGATAAATCTATCCTTTTCAGCTATTGCTGTATACCATAGTTACCAGCATTCAAATATCATGTCAGTAAACCAACTATATCGAAATGTACTAAGTAATCCAAATTATAGTCTTGATTTAATGTTTTTGGAATTCGTGCAGTCTTCTAACCTCAAATGCTATCCACTTCGTTCATGATAGTTCCATTGTCGGAAAAGCAGTTCAAAATCCAGACTTGGACACTGATTTTGCGCAGCTAGCGTGATCGCTCTACCCTTTATTCCCTCTACAGTTTCCTATAGGTACTCTCGTATCCCTCCGTTCTTGCATTGCATCTTAACATCTCGTTCCATATCACATTTCGGGGACGACAGGCACCTAAAAGGGTAGCTACCATCTTGAAATCCCGTCGTTTTTAAGTGTTGCCATCTCCTGGGGTGCACCTCTTCGTATTTTACNGGTAGCTACCATCTTGAAATCCCGTCGTTTTTAAGTGTTGCCATCTCCTGGGGTGCACCTCTTCGTATTTTACTTCTGTTTCTGCTATTAAATACAACCTAATACATACACAAATGCTACCTATTACAACCTGCTGACTACCTGCTGACACTACTACATACGTACTACTAACGACTACTACTAACAACACTTACACTACTGAGACCACTTACACTACTAACACCACTAACACTATTACTAACACCACTAACACTATTACTAACACCACTAACACTATTACTAACACCACTAACACTATTACTAACGCCAATAACACTATTACTAACGCCAATAACACTATTACTAACGCCAATAACACTATTACTAACGCCAATAACACTATTACTAACGCCAATAACACTATTACTAACGCCAATAACACTATTACTAACGCCAATAACACTATTACTAACGCCAATAACACTATTACTAACGCCAATAACACTATTACTAACGCCAATAACACTATTACTAACGCCAATAACACTATTACTAACGCCAATAACACTATTACTAACGCCAATAACACTACTACTAACACTACTGACACACTAATACTAACTACTAATTCTTCTACTACTTGTTCTACTACTACTAACAGCTCTGTAGCTTTTTTCGGTCAATTGAGCATCTTTGAAAACAACATGGGGGGGGGGGTATAATTCTTGTAATAGGACCCAATTTAAGGCACCCTACCAACTAAAGATAATTTCCGTTTTGAGGCACAAAATCAAGGAAGCCATAAGGGTGGCAATGGCACGCAAATAAAGCGTAACGTCGAAGCTACGCGCAATGCTCCGAACTCGCATGCAGACTTTCCGTCGTGCAACATTTATTACTAAGCTTTGAGCTTTGGCCCTATATTTTTAATGGTGGAATGTTTGAAACAAAGTTAATTCTTGCTTTTTATACCAGTTTCACGGGTATTCACGCACAATATTTTAAGTTGTAACAGTCTGAAAAGGTAGTTTTTGGCAATGTTTAAGTGCTGCAAAATGATGTTTGTTGTAAGCATGATATGTTAAAAAAATATATCCTCCCCTAGTATGAAGTGTTATTTCTTTCTTGTTGGAACAGCATGTGTACACGTTAAATACTTTGCTTTAAAAAAGTTTGCTACAAACACATAGTAACCCAGTTCGTGTGAAGAGTATACGGGCACCTTAAGGTAAACAGCTTATCTTCAGTAATGTTTACAGCCCATTAAGGAAAAAATGTATGTGGTTTACGTTTTATTCAACAATTTAATAGTCTGAATCGTATGTAACTAAAACTCGTTTCTTCTTCATCTGATCAACATTTGAGAAAAACTTGTGTGTTAGCAACGTAATATCGTATGTTTCCAACAGTGTCACGAGGTCACTGATTTGAACGCATGAACACCTTCAAAACGCCCCCGACGATGACAGTTCGTAAGTGTAGCAGAAGTAAACACAGTAAATACGCATGAAGGAAAAACTGAGCCGGCCTTTTAATATTACTCAGCCGTGATCATGTCTACAGAATCTGGCAGCCATATAAAAGCCCAAAAATATAATTTGAGTTTTTTTATTGACACGGTTATGCACATAACGGCTAAAAACGACTGCACATTGTAATAATAGCAAGCACCGAAAATTTCCAACGTATGAGGTTCTAAAAGCACTTATAACAAAATTTTAAAAGATAAAAAAATTATTATTTTCTACAGCAAAAAACGGAATGATACAAAAACGTTTAAAACCTTAAAATGAAAAAAAAATCATTAAAATTATTTCTTCGCTTATATAAATGGGAAAAAAATAAATGTATAAAAAAAAATTTAAACTGCTTAAAATAAAACAAACCAAAAAAAACTATTTATAAATTATTTTTAAAAAAATTTTGAACAGGTTTTGTGTGTCGGGAGAGTAGGGAGAGAAAAGCTTAATATTTTCAACTTTTGTAAAATTGTTATATTTTTACTTTTAAGTTATTTGATACTTACAGTTGTTTTCGATTTAAAAGCACGCCAAGGACTTCGCGTAATTTCTGCTCTCAGACCAACTCGGCGGTCAGAAACAAAGTTATACCTGGGTTTGGCTCTTTAACAGGAGCATCGAGCTGCGNAAGTTATACCTGGGTTTGGCTCTTTAACAGGAGCATCGAGCTGCGTGTTTAAGGTCAGAAAGCGAGGGAGCAATACGGGCGAAACCAACACGCACCCCTAGTGCCTCATCGCTCCTACGAGCAAGGCATGCAGTGTTTCTGTCATGATGCTGTAATGTCCAAATTTGATCTGTAACAGTTCGACCTTATTATATGCGATGAAAGCTCACAGACTAAACTACCTTCTTAAAAACCGAATTTTTCTCTTGCCGCTCAAGGAAACTGCATAGCCAAGCTTTAAAAATGCGATATTTACCCATTTTCACGAATTTATTTTTCTCCGTCAATACACTTTATATGATAAAAGTAAAAATAAAGGCACATAGATAAATATTTTTTTTTACCTTTTCTAGCAAAAAGTTGTATTTTAATATACCGAGATACGCGTATTCGCGCAAATAACGATTTCATAGAAAATGTTTCAGTGCATAGTCCTCTCAACATCGAAATCTTGAGAACCTAAAAGCGTGTAGCTAGGTAAGTGTGTAGCAGCACTGGAATGAAAGGGCGGGGGAAACGGGAGATCCCCGAGAAAATCCGCCGACCAGTGTCATCGTCTGGCATGATTCCCACGTGCGAAAATCCTGAGCGACCCCGCCTGGAATCGATCCCGTTTCACCTAGGTGGGACACGAGTAGTCTGTCCGCTAAACCACCGCGGCCCCACTTGAGTTTGGGATCGATCCACGACCAGTCCATCATCATCGCCTCACGATTGCCACGCGTAATAAGGACACAGCCACCACGGACCCTAAAGCAACACGTGGTCGCGTTCGAACGGGTCATTAAATTGTTTCGAAATTTGCGTTAATCTGGTTGTAATTTATAATTATGTCAGCAATTACTTGTTAATCCCACGGGACTACTCATTAGTACGTCGCTAGCTTAAATGTTTCTGTAGTGACCATATACGCCACAGTGTCCTACATCTGGGACGTGGCAGAGGAAGTTTCTTGGATGATCTGTAATGAATGTACAAAGCAGAACGCAGCGTTCAGTGAGACAAGTCTTCACGTGCGGGAAGTATTACTGGCTGTTGAGACTACACGCCTCAGAAAAAAATAAACGTTCTGCACCATCTGTAATTGGTTGCGCACGAAGGAGGTTCGCTGAGACACTAGGCACATTCCAAAAAGACATTTGTTAAGTCCGGCTAGCCTTACTGCCCTGGTAACATGGTGGTCTTCTGATCGTCGTGGTTAAACAGTATTTGGATGGGTGACCGTCCAAGGAACCCCATGCAGCCGAAGGCGCACATCAAGGGTCATCACATGAATAGGTATGGAGGCGAGGTCGCTTCGACCATGTCCCAGACTGCGACACCAGGAATTTCCTGCCCGTTCGTCAAGTCTCGCGTGGTAATCTGTACAGTTGGAAGTTTCAACCCTCCCTTTCTCTTGGGCAGTGAGCAACCTATTAACTCGGAAACCTCGGTGGTGCAAAACGTTTTATTTTAATTCGCGTATATTCCATAGTTTCATAAAAATCTGCTGCCGGTAGTATGATACACGGAAAGTATTTTTATTGCTTCCACTATACGTCAGAAAGTTATTCCGAATATAGAAAAAAAAATTGTTCGTTCGTTGTGCCATGATGCCACGACTGTCAACAGAGTGACTGACCTAACTCGCGAACCAGTGGCGGCAGCTGAGCAGAGTCCTCAAGACCAGATGCTGCCACAACGGTAATTTTTATGAGGGTGTTACCGAAAGCCAATCTGCTTGGATGGAAAACGGAGAAATTCGTTTGCTCTGTCGGAGTGAGTCCCTGCAGGCTTATCTCCGGGAAACGCACGGTGGCAAGGAAGTGACAACCTGGGATACAGATGTCACGAGCGACTAGGCTTCTGGTGCGGAAATAATAATGACTTCTCCTTGAATCTTACGGAATATTCCTAAGAAGGCACGTTCAACTGTAGGCTTCTCGAATTAACAACAGTTCGCAGCGGCGCAACTTACAGAGCTATCGCTCACACGGCTTACACATCTCACTAAGAAAATTTAGAATCATCTACTTGGTTAACCAGGCCAATGTCTTTATATTCCATAACGGGCTCATTAAAGAATCCGTACGAGATTTTATGAACCCCTTCCCACTAGACTTACGTTATTACATGGTGCGCCTGCATANCTCATTAAAGAATCCGTACGAGATTTTATGAACCCCTTCCCACTAGACTTACGTTATTACATGGTGCGCCTGCATTACGTTATGGTGCGCCTGCATACATCGCAGCGTACCACTAACAAGAAGCATGGTGAAATGTCTGTACCACAGAAATCGGAGACATTAAGGTACCACACCATGGGCACATCTCTGTAGTTGTAGCATCACTATGGCGAGCCATGACCACCAGAATACTTGCTCCACTTGTAGACCTCTGTTGCCTTCATTAATTCTAGATAATTTAAATACTNGAGCCATGACCACCAGAATACTTGCTCCACTTGTAGACCTCTGTTGCCTTCATTAATTCTAGATAATTTAAATACTACTGAAAACACTTAAAAAAGTTTTGTGGCTTCCTTGAGGGTGCTTTGCGTTTACAAAGGGAATAGCAATATTCTTACTTGATCAAGTTACAATAGTGGATAAGTTGCATTAACAATGATAGAAACTTCAAGTTTAAAATTATTACATTAAATTTTATTGAACTCGTAGGGGCTTTAAACGCAACCAATCACAAATTAAATATTCTCTCTACGCCAAACCTTCGTCATGGTTCACCAGTTCGTTGCTTTTTCTCATATAATTTCCTTCACTTTGTCTTAATATATTTTCTCTCATTGTCCTCGAACTCTCCACCTTCTTCACGTTATTGAAAATTGAGACCTTCAATTTACCAATAAAATAACATATATTTATCTGGTTGCGTATGCCACTTCTCACCATCCTAACTTCACCTGCAATCACAATTACCTGGCAGGGACTTACCACGCTCTGCCACTCCTATGCCAAGTACGTATTAGAAAGTCCAACATGATCTTACCCTCGTCGACTTGAAAATGTTCGCTGACACAAATCTAACAGAAATGTCACCAAGGAGAGGGCTGGCTGCAGCCACTCTCCTTGCTATCCTTAAACTAACATGTCACCGATTAGCATCCCTTGGGCTGACGACCTCTCTCTCATGTACGAGTTTTCAGTACTAACTGGCCTCGGGCCGCCTCTGGCCCGCGCTATATTCCCCTCCTGGGCGACGCCCAAGCCCGACTACGTCACCGCGCATTCATACACAAACATCGCTCTATTTTCCTGTGACGACTCCGATTGCTCATGCTTCATGTAATAATTAAAATGAAACTGGAAAATAAAGTATACCTCGAGGATGCCTGTTAATATATTACAACTTATTACAATTATTACGCATTTCAGTATTGGTTAGTCTTGGTAAAATTATTACGTTAATGTAACAGACAACCGCGTGCCTCAGCTTGCAGCACGTTTATTTTGAAACGNTAGTCTTGGTAAAATTATTACGTTAATGTAACAGACAACCGCGTGCCTCAGCTTGCAGCACGTTTATTTTGAAACGTCCTTTTATTATTTAAATACATTTAATAATTCTAACGTCAATAAGATAATTGCAATTTATCTTATATTTATTTATCNTCCTTTTATTATTTAAATACATTTAATAATTCTAACGTCAATAAGATAATTGCAATTTATCTTATATTTATTTATCATCGCAATTTATATTTGTATATTATATAAAGAGGAGAAATGCCTTTTCCCCCACAGTTTTAACGCCTAAAACAGTATAATTATCTGGGACTGAAAAGGACAGTTCAGGAGAAATAAGTACCTGAACAAAAAAATATACATTTAATAATGTGCAAAATGTTATTGCATCTGTTAAAAAAGTATTACCAGGGGATAAAATTTTCAAGAATAATTAAATAAAGCTTGCATAAATGAAGTTCAATAGTTACTATCGACTTAAAAGTGTTATGATCATTTGCAGNAGAATAATTAAATAAAGCTTGCATAAATGAAGTTCAATAGTTACTATCGACTTAAAAGTGTTATGATCATTTGCAGACATGACATGTTGATGTCTAAATTTAATTTGACATAAATGATAAAGTACCCAATTATCAATTTTTTTTTCTGTTAACAAAAACGAATTACGTAATTAGTTTATTAACAAAGTGTATAAATTCGGAAACGGTGGTAAAGACGCATGTTGTTTCTTAAAATCGCGAATTTATAGGTAATACTGCTAATTATATGGCTTTCTGATTAATCACTGTAATTATATTTTGCATATGAACTATATTTTGCTAGTCGTTACTAATACCCCTATTTTCTCTCCGCCTTAATGCACAGAAATTATAAATTAAATATTATAATTTTGAGACAAAATTAATGTATAATTTCAGTTAAACAAAAAATAAGGTCCTTTTATGTTCACACGAATATAAAACGCTTGTGATACATGACATATTTAGGAAGCAGTCAAACACGTCATACATTGGGTGTTTCTTCAAAGGTTTGATTGAAAAAGTTTTGCAGAATCCGCGAATAGACTATAAGGAGTGTTCACTTTACCGGAACCGCCTAAATGTATGCGAACACCCACGCCCTTACAATCCTTTAATTTATTTATATAAATTGTTGCGTCGTACAAACTAAAAAAAAATCTTTATTAAATATGAATACGTAATAAGTGTTATTTTGCTCGCCATAAATGGGCATGTACTCGTTCTACAAACCATGAAATAATTTTTTCAATCACTGAACAATTGTATGTAAGTAAGTCTCTGTGGCATGTGGTAGAATATATTTCGTGTGGAGAGGGCACCCAGGGCGAGGCAACACCCTCCTAATGACGAGCTTTCGAGATGCGTCCCATAGGTGCCCGTCATACCCGGACATGGCATCAAGTGAGAACCTAGGAGGGAGCGGCGCTGGAATGCAAGGGCAGGGGAAACGGGAGTTGCCCGAGAAAACCCACTGGTAAGCGACATCGTCCAGCATGATTTACACGTGCGAAAATCCGGGAGTGAACCCGCCGGGTATCGAACTCGGATCGCCATGGTGGGAAGCGAGCGCTCTGGCCACACTGAAAAAAAAAAAACTTTGTGGTGGCCACTTAATTTTTGTTGATATTAACCCAGCCAAATTATTTTGTGGTGAAAACAAAACTGTTTAGTTGTCACAATCAAACTTTTGGGACAACTAAAATTTGTTTTAGTGGTGGCTACAAAAATGTTTGTGTTCACAAAAAAAATAATTTTGCTGCGTGAATAGCAAAAAAACATTTTGAGGCGGCCACAAAGTATTTTTTTCGAGTGCACTACGCCACCGCTGTCCCACAGTTGCGTGTGGTGAAGTGTTGCAAGGTGAGCAGGTGCTTGCTCACTGCTGTACATTCTCGGTGCACGCAGCAGGAGCCGGTAACCACCGCGCAGCCTGGGGAGACTGAATGCATTCCGACCACTCACAAGCGAGCAGCAAGGGACCCATTACACGCGTCCTGAGGCGTCAGCTGCCGAGCTACGTTTTAGTGGTGGAAGTGTAAACTAGCCAGTAACAGGATACAGCACAGAGCTAACGCCAGCTTACCTTGCAACAGTTCACCACGTGCCACTGATATATCTGTATGTGTTTTATAAACATATTCGTACACACACAGACTCACGTTTTTTTTCTACAGGCAGCTCTTTTTTTAATTTTAACCCTTATGTCCCAAAACAGCAAGCGAATGGCCGACGGGACTTTATCCTAAGCTTTCATGGCGTGCTCATATTTCGTTTCATCCCCTAGTGTACCACAGGCGTTGGCAGGAGGGGAATTGAGTGAGGGGACGTGCATTATTGATGGGGGGGCGGAAGGGGACGCTGCCCTTTCGCGCCGACATACGTTATCGCTTGGCAGTTTCCCGGAGTGTGTATGTGTNAGCAGGAGCCGGTAACCACCGCGCAGCCTGGGGAGACTGAATGCATTCCGACCACTCACAAGCGAGCAGCAAGGGTCCCATTACACGCGTCCTGAGGCGTCAGCTGCCGAGCTACGTTTTAGTGGTGGAAGTGTAAACTAGCAAGGGACAGGGTACAGCACAGAGCTAACGCCAGCTTACCTTGCAACCGTTAACCACGCACCACTGATAACAGTTCATAACTACATGCCCTGCGTAATTCACATTATTGTTTAATTACATGCTAGGCTACACTGCACTGTACCTATTTGAGCGCCATTCNAGTTCACCACGTGCCACTGATATATCTGTATGTGTTTTATAAACATATTCGTACACACACAGACTCACGTTTTTTCCTACAGGCAGCTCTTTTTTTAATTTTAACCCTTATGTCCCAAAACAGCAAGCGAATAGCCGACGGGACTTTATCCTAAGCTTTCATGGCGTGCTCATATTTCGTTTCATCCCCTAGTGTACCACAGGCGTTGGCAGGAGGGGAATTGAGTGAGGGGACGTGCATTATTGATGGGGGGCGGAAGGGGACGCTGCCCTTTCGCGCCGACATACGTTATCGCTTGGCAGTTTCCCGGAGTGTGTATGTGTGTGTCTCGTATTTTTGTTCCCTTTGTTCTCTTATTTTCGGCCACTGCTCTGCGGTCAAACAGCGCTGTCAGTTGAACCCACGACAACAAGCTATAGTCGATACGCGGTTTCTTGACGCTTTTTGAATCAGATCTTTGAAAAATCATCCCTCGCACGGCGTGTTTAGTTCTTTCCCAAATACGTCATGTGTCACAAGTGTTTTATACTTCTGTTTACATATAATTTACCTTAATTTTTTGTTAAATTAAACTTGTGTTTTTATTTTATCTATAAATAATGATAGTAAATTTAAAATTAATGAACTCTTAAAAAAATTTGTTTATACTTTTACAAGAAAAATCGTTGGAAACCCAGTTGCCAAATAATCTTTTGTAAAATTGCAAACAGTTTTCTTGTAATATCTGCAAAACATATATTTGTAATATTACAAATAATAGCCTTGTATTACAATTCACCTTATTAAAAAGTGTACATATTTTCTTTTATAAAACAAAAACGATAAATTAATAATAGAAAGTAACTAAAAAAAAATTTCAAAATATAATTATTGAAAAAAATTAATTACGCTTTGCTAGCATGATGAAAAGAACCCAAACTCCTTGTGTTATTAGCCCGCACCCTTAACCACAAGACTTACTTGACTTGCCAACTTAGGAGTTATTTTTGTAGTAAATATATCTGCAAGTGCCTACAAAATAATGTGACGTTATTTTATTAAGAAAAATATATTTGTTTCATTTTAAAATTTCCGTTGTTGAGTTGAGAGATTTGGACGTCTTTTACCAACGAGGTCTTGAGAGCTGATTCAAGAGTTCTGTGTAGATAGGAAATAGTTAATGCGTAACACGGTCACGTTTTATGGAAATGGTAGTTTATTTATGAATATTTGAGTTGTTTTAAGTGTTTTACCTTATTCAAACTTGCAGTACATTTCTTTTTACATGCAACTACACTTTACGTCACCCATAGTTTTTTTCACAAACAGCTATATACGGTTTTACGTTTTTGAGTGTCCGCCATCCTGAAGCTCGTGGATACAGCTCATTATAGTACCAACATTTCTTGAGGTCTATTACAAACACGGCGCTTGTAGTTTTACAAACAAGTAGTTTTACAGGAGATATCTTGTACTGTTTGTAAAATTACAAACAATTTCTCAGTAAAAATTACTAATTTTTTATACAGAGTATGAACGAAATCGGTAACGTCTTGTAAGAAATAGTTCTAATGAATAATATTATCAAAGTGAATGCGCACGAATGCGGTGCGTAGTGATTTGGTGTAATTGTTTAGACTCGGTTAAGCTTTGTTTGCATGAGGCGGAGGAATATCCTGGAAATAGAACTTTAGCAGAGCTCCAGAATTGTCGGGAGTAACCGTGAATGGACTATAACGCTACGTCAACGCCAAGTTTTCGTCATCCCATTCAGTGGTAGCGGTGGCCTTATTGGACGCTTCAATCCGGCTGTCTCGCGTATCGTAAATTTTCACGTTAAGCAGAAGTAAGGTTTATTCTACTTCGGTTGGGGATAAAAACAAGATTCCTTGTGAGAGAATTTGGCAGGGAAAATTTCGCTGGTGTTTCAAAGCTGTCGATTTTAAAGAAGGCGGGAAATGGATAAATGCTATTTAGTTGTGTGTGAAAGTGTGTATTTGGCCTGAATTGCGACGTATATTTGTTCCCAGACAAAATATTACCTACTAATTTTATTTATAATTCATGCCCTCCAAGTTAAAAGAGAAGCGCTCCTAACAAATATAGGCATATTTAGACATAATGTTATACCACGAAAATATTCCACGTTTAGGTAATTTTCAAAACTCCAGAGTATAATTACATTTATGATTGAATTATATATATAACAGGGCTTAGCTTTATGTGGCATTCAGGTTTAAGGTAGCATATTTCCTGTTAGCTGAGTAAAATGTAGTAATTAATGCCTTCACACTCAGACTACAGGCAATAGCGAAAACAGGTATTCGGTTATGTTTGTAAATCAAAACTTACAGCCAATCAAATTTTTCAGCAGTGAATCTCTGCGAGTAGGCAACGGATTATGTCGTGCCATTTTAATATATCATTAATATCTTAATGCCTATAATATGCAAAAACAATATACCAGTAACAACTGAAGACTTTAAGATGATATCTTGTAAATAACAAGAAATCCCGCTTAATTAAATGGTTGTTTGAGTCGTTTGGTTGGTAACTGGACAGTGTGTTCGATTCCAAGCCCAAGTGGAGATGCATTTTCAACTTCCTGTCTAGAACTGTTCGTATTCACTAAGTTTAATGTCAGGATATGTTATTATGCATTGAAAGCTTGTAAATAATCGATCAAAATGTTATGAGCAGTGTGGTAATGAGAATAACGCATATCTGGCGAAGTAACGTAATCGAAATTGCTCATCGACCAGAAGAGTGAATCCAGTAAAGGAAATTTATTCAAAATATTTTGTGAGCGGATTTGAGTTTTTTATATAAGAGAGTTGAATAAGAAATGACGTGGATGGCGCTCGAGGAAATGTGCTATTTTCGAGGTCGGTTGTTATGGAGGAGAAGCCGGGGTTGAAGTCCCCAGTGACGAGCAACACGATCCCACGCGTCGTCAGGAAGAGGAATACGCCCACATGGGCGTGGAAAGTTTCCCGGTACCGAAAGTTCAAGGGGAGACTTGCGTATAGCCTGCACACTCTCGACTTTCTCAAGCGATGGACACTTGCTGAAGGCTGTTCGCGGTAAACTGAGCACTCGAGAAAGCCCTGCTTGACATCTACGTGTATGAACATTGTGTATTTTTCCGCCATATGTAAAAGTAACATTGCCATGGACTGATCACCTTATTCATACGTTCGTCAAGTGAAACTGTGAAATTATTAGAGAAGTAAATATTCTAAGAATGAGACAGTTATCACATTTAGATGTATTAAAAAACAGAAAGCAAAAAAAATTACAATTTCGTTATTTAAAAAATGATTACCTAACACTTGTATTTATAGTTAAGACATGGAACTACTTTCCCTCTCTCTTTACCAACTTTATTCTGTATATGCCACTCCGAGCGCTCGTTAAAATGAATGCAAGTAGGGACAGTGAAAATTTCCAAAGGTTGATTTCGAAAGTGCTCACTTTATCGTGAACAGCCTTTAGTAGGATATATTTATCGTGTGTATCTGTGAGTTCTGATTTTTACTGAAATAATAAAACCGTATTGTAGAATTAACGAGTAACGTTCTCTAGCAGTGGTTGCCAGTTTTAGCTCAGACTTAAACATACGATCTTCAATAAAGTGCCACTGGTGACTAAGTAGTAGTTTTCTGAAAGTAACAGTTTATAATATTGAGGTGCCGAATCCAAAAACCAAAATTACACGCACGCTTATGGCAGTGTGTCCTCTTGCTGTATTAGCTAACTTGCAGAGCAGTTAGCAACTACGCGCGTACTTAAAAAGTATTTCGGGACGTAGCACAAAAGAATTACAACTAATATTTGCTGCTTGATAACTGAAATTTAATCGCCAGGTCGAACACGCCACCTTGTAATTCANCACAAAAGAATTACAACTAATATTTGCTGCTTGATAACTGAAATTTAATCGCCAGGTCGAACACGCCACCTTGTAATTCAGCTCTCTACGATTTTTCACTTTACGAATGGCCAGCTAAACGCTAAACTTAAATCCTTGCAGCTAAAGACCGGCATGTGTAGCAGTCGAACACGAACTCAAATCTTACGGGAAAACAAACAGATTTTAATGTATGTAAATACGCGATCCACAACGTTCTCGAACCTACCAAATAGGAAGTAGNATTAGAGAAGTAAATATTCTAAGAATGAGACAGTTATCACATTTAGATGTATTAAAAAACAGAAAGCAAAAAAAATTACAATTTCGTTATTTAAAAAATGATTACCTAACACACTTATTTATAGTTAAGACATGGAACTACTTTCCCTCTCTCTTTACCAACTTTTTCTGTATATGCCACTCAGAGCGCTCGTTAAAATGAATGCAAGTAGGGACAGCGACAATTTCCAAAGGTTGATTTCGAAAGTGCTCACTTTATCGTGAACAGCCTTTAGTAGGATATATTTATCGTGTGTATCTGTGAGTTCTGATTTTTACTGAAATAATAAAACCGTATTGTAGAATTAACGAGTAACGTTCTCTAGCAGTGGTTGCCGGTTTTAGCTCAGACTTAAACATACGATCTTCAATAAAGTGCCACTGGTGACTAAATAGTAGTTTTCTGAAAGTAACAGTTTATAATATTGAGGTGCCGAATCCAAAACCAAAATTGCACGCACGCTTATGGCAGTGTGTCCTCTTGCTGTATTAGCTAACTTGCAGAGCAGTTAGCAACTACGCGCGTACTTAAAAAGTATTTCGGGACGTAGTACAAAAGAATTACAACTAATATTTGCTGCCTGATAACTGAAATTTAATAGCCAAGTCGATCACGCCACCTTGTAATTCAGCTCTCTACGATTTTTCACTTTACGAATGGCCAGCTAAACGCTTAACTTAAATCCTTGTAGCAAAAGACCGCCATGTGTAGCAGTCGAATACGAACTCAAATCTAACGGGAAAACAAACAGATTTTAATGTATGTAAATACGCGATCCACAACGTTCTCGAACCTACCAAATAGGAAGTAGTCGCGAATTTCATGTGGATACCACAGAACAGAGAATATCACTCTGGAACAGAAACATTGTACACACCGACAAATTGAACATCTTACATAAAAATACGACTTCTTGAGATTCGGGCATCTCTAACGAGCAGTGGTCAGTAACAGCATTGATACTGAATTTGGATTTTGATTGGATCGCCATCGCCTACAATGACTACGAAAAAAGTAACCAAAAGAAGAACAACGTATATGTATGAGGAACACAAATGCAATAAAAATGTGATAATATAAATAAACATATATATGGAACAAGAGAGAACTGTCCAGTTAGACAAACACCAACAGAGAAACGAAAGTGGACAGCACAATTATGATGGTAGGAAAACAGCAAAAACCATAAGCGAAACAGACATAAGAAGAATTTACGTGCAAAACACTAACAGCAAAAAAGACACCAAATTTATAAATGGATCCAAAAATTATTTTGCAGTGAGACAACGAACAACGCAGGACACCTAAGTAAACAGTAACAAGATAAAAACAGTGTAAAGTCACGGCGTTTCGTTAGCTGCGATCTGCTCTCGTATTGAGGTGAAATAACCTGCTAATTTACTAGCATTTCACGAATACCGTAGACAGGTTGCGTAGAAAGATCTGTTGTGATGACGGTATAAAACCAAACATCATAAGCCCTATATATCCGTTTTATTTACTTTCAATTTGTTTTTTCAGTAGTATTCAGTGAGATAATTATATGCAAAAAAATACTTACAGGTCGTAATTACAGAATACTACACTTCGAACGTAATTCCGTCTTTTTTGTGGCCATAAAATTTTTTTATCGCTGCGAATTCATCCTAGCGGCTGTTAAGCCGAGTGATTTGTCTTTCTTGACAACGGTTCCCCTAGTTTAATTTTAAGGGTTTGGTCGGTTTTGTTCAAGATAAGGGAAGAGCAGTTTCTCAATACTGTGCTTCCTAAACCACCCACATATTTATGAACCCCTCCCTCCCTTACACCCAATTACACAATTAATTTGAGAAGAAGGCATTTATTTCCCATTAGCTGTGTCTTACTGCGATAAATCCATCTTATACCTTCTGATTTTTTTAATCTGC
This sequence comes from Clitarchus hookeri, assembly GCA_002778355.1. Lineage (NCBI taxonomy): Eukaryota > Metazoa > Arthropoda > Insecta > Phasmatodea > Phasmatidae > Clitarchus > Clitarchus hookeri. The sequence continues at coordinate 392,002 of NQII01000226.1, forward strand.
TCTACCTCAAAAACCTAAATCTGTATCACATGCCCGGCAGTCTACAGGTGTAAAAAAATACATCTTATTTACAGCACGGGAACAAATTTATTGTCAAAGTTATGACATAAAGACTTACATTTAATCAATACCAAAGTTTTTGTGAGAAATGGTAAATAATGATATCATGACAAAACATGTGATAGTCTTTATTTTAACCTTTTTGTGACGCGTCCATATTTATTTTTGTGATTCTCCTGACTACTCTCAAGCGGGCGAAATCATTTCCGTTCATTGTCCCTAGGACCTGGAAAAGTTTCAAAAAAATTCAAAAATCTTCCAGAATATCCTCTTTGCTAATTTGTCCAATCATATTTTTTTATTTTGATATTTTTTGAGTAACATTTTTTGCCCATTGTTTTTATAATGTTAGAAGATGCGCCTCCGAGAGATATGGTAGATATGCACTGCAAAGCTCTGATTTAATTTTTTTTTTTCAAACAAAACATTTTTTTAATTACGGGCGATATCACAGAAAAGAAAATGCAGCTAGCAATAACCTAAATCATTTTTTGTTTTCATTTTGTTACTTATTAGGAAAAAAGTTTAATAGTATATAAGAAATATCGTACCTTATATATATATTTAATATGGAAATTGAAGTAGGGCATTCGAGGAATGTCGTAACACTTGTAAAATGTGCTCTCGTCAACTTGTCAGATTCTGACGGGCAGAACATGAAAAAATGCACTATTCTCGGACAGTTTTTTTGCTATCAAACAAATGTAATATTATGCGTATTACGATAATTCTTACTTCAGTTGCCACTAGCACTTAGTTGAGGCTACGAAGAGAACGTGAATTTTACCGTCTGCCGCGTCCATATACCAATACGTAAAAGTGCGAAGACAGATCATCACACGTCACCCTAATTTAGTTTTCAATTTTACAATTTGTGTTTTGGACGATAAAGAAAATTCCACCACAAACAAAGAACGTGGTTTAAATTTGAATTCACGGTAAAAAGATTCGAGATTGGTCTCTGTTCTTGCCGCGTACACGTACAAAGCCCCAGAGACCTACAAACGCAAGGAAGGGCTGGTCAAAATATCGCTGATTGTTTCCAAAAATTCTTGTAACTTATACAAACGTGAAATTAATAGCAGAAGAAAGTTATCTGTGCTTTGGGACTTCTTCCTTCAAAAGCCTTTTTAACATATTAAACCATTAACAAGCATGCTTTTGATACAATGACATTTATAAAGTTATTGTATTGAAGTGTGTGAATTATATAGTTCTCAGTGGGGGTAGTGAGATTAAGTTCAATAATACATCATTAAAAATCGCAGGAAGAAACAAAGCGATTAACGTAATTTTTAAACTGTTGCGAAATTTGTTATGAAAACAGTATACTACAAAGCGAAAGAAAAGTAAATTATATTTCCTAGCTAGGCAACAAAGTAGCGAGATACCAGAGGCATAAAATACGTAAATGAGTGAGTTGGACTTGTATAAGGCAGTCAAATGCTCAACAATCTATAAGTGAATTAAAATAATATACAATTAAATAATCGTCGGACAAGAGTATTTATATTGTGAGTTAATATTGCATGCCATGATGATTCAGGATGCATTAACATTTAACAAGTTTCAAGTTATTTTTTGTAGATGTGTAAGAAATGTTAGCGAAAGAAGCGCATGCAGAGAGGAAACTTAGCCATAAACAATCAAGTGAAAGTTTATGTTCATATCCGTTTAGAGTTACGTTTTGTTTACTGCGTATTTGAAAAGCTTCAGAAAAGAAGAAAAGTAGAGCCAGGAAATCTGGTGAAGGAGCAAATACAAAGTGAATTTGTGACAAGTTTGGTGACTGCTGTTTCAAGAGACTTTTTTAAGTGGGTAATAAAATTTATCCGTCTTATTTTCATTCAGACAAGAGAACCACATACCACGAAAATCATATAGTTTTGCAAATCCCAAAGTAAACCTGAATGGGAGNTTTCATTCAGACAAGAGAACCACATACCACGAAAATCATATAGTTTTGCAAATCCCAAAGTAAACCTGAATGGGAGAAGGTTCAACACAAATGTCACGAAGGATATTTAACAATTTTACAAAAATGGTGTCAATAAAAAAAACAACCCAAATGAAACTTACAAAAATAATAAAATTATTTCTCTTGGTTAACAGGGACCCGCCAATTATTAATAATGACAGGAGATGCATCTAATAAATACTGTCAGCATACAAAGATTCGTTACATTTGGTTAAATTGTTTAATACGTACTACAAACTTATCAAAATTATTTATATAACTGTCATTTTGAAATTCAGTCCCCGACTCACATAAAACATACCTATTTGCATCGCCTTTGGTATTACTAATTTTTTTGCAAAATTGGGCAGGACTCGGTTTATTGTTACTCGAGAAATGAGCTAAAAACGTTATTTCTCAATGTAGCGCTGTCTTACAAAATGGCGGGAAAAGTGTTTATTTGTTTGCTTATACGATTAATATACACATACTCTCAGCATACAAGGTTTAGTAGAAATTGGCCGGACGGTACAGTAGATATAGTAAATAAACCTAAAATAGTTGTAGCCTATAGCCACCATTTTAAAAATGTGTTCCTTTTTCATTTAAATTGCATATGTTTACATGGCCTACCTTTATATTACTTAAGTGCAAAATTTGGCAAGAATCAGTTGAGTAGTATCCGAGATATAACTTTAAAGCTTTATTCTTTCATATTGTGCTATCTTCCAAAATGACGGACCACCAACAATATCTATCTCTAAATTAAATGCTTACACGATGCACTGTCAACATAGAAGATTTTGTTGAAATCGGTACAATGGTTCCCAAAATATAATGTGGTAATTTAATTTCAAAATGGCCTCCATTTTGAAAATAAGCTCCCGGCGTGGTCTGAAACTATAAAAGTCGGACGTCCTTAGTAAGAATTATATGTGCCGATTTGGGTGAGGTTCGGTTCACGCGTTCAAAAGTTTTTAGAGGGAAATACACACACAAACCCACCCGTAAACACACAGACACACCAATTCATACACACGCAGTAACTCAGACTGTTAAGTGTTCTCAAAAGCCTACCTTTCCTTTGGAAAGTATGCTTTAAAATTAAAATCATGTAAATATAGGAGAGATACGATAACACAACAGTGAATGTAATAAAATAGCCAACTTAAATCAAATTTAAAAAAATGTAGTCAACTTTTGGTTTACCAATTGGCAAAATAAAATCCTACTCACGAAATAGTAAATATAAGAGCGTTTTGCTATTCAAATATTGTTAATACCAAAACAGTAATACCTAAAACAGTAAGATTAAATAAATATATTTACATTTACACACTCCCTTCCCCTTCTCCTCGCGGCAAGTTTCAGTAAACTTAAGAAGAGTGTAACAGTCTCTTTTTTACGTTAGTTATGAAAAATGAATTATATCTTAAATTATACAAATATTTTTTTAATTGTCAATACATTCACAGTAAACAAATCTGTAGAAATGCAGAAATTGTTAAAAATCATTACACCTACACTTTTTAATTCATGCCTGCGTAGTTTGAACAGCTAAAATATGTAAACAGAGCATTTGAGCACATGGAAGTCACATGGCCGTGTATTTGTTCACATGTGGCGAAATTNAGCTAAAATATGTAAACAGAGCATTTGAGCACATGGAAGTCACATGGCCGTGTATTTGTTCACATGTGGCGAAATTATATATAGCGGTTAACCCGAAAGTTTAATCTAAGAAGGGCCTTAGAAAAGTAAGAAGTAACTGTGAATTCTCATTCTCTTACAGATGTGAATATATATTTCATTAACAATTAATTTTCGGATANAGCTAAAATATGTAAACAGAGCATTTGAGCACATGGAAGTCACATGGCCGTGTATTTGTTCACATGTGGCGAAATGATATATGGCGGTTAACCCGAAAGTTTAATCTAAGAAGGGCCTTAGATAAGTAAGAAGTAACTGTGAATTCTCATTCTCTTACAGATGTGAATATATATTTCATTAACAATTAATTTTCGGATAAGCTCCCTAGCAGTTAAATGCGGCTTTATTTAATCTTTATAAAATGTAACACTGTTTCACAAGTGGAACGTATGTAATATTTACAAATCCGCTAAATTTCAGGAAAAGCAAAATGCCGACGCTGTTGTCACACACATATTTACCGTTGGAAGTCAGAAGCTTTTCGATTAAAATGATTTAACATCAGGCGTAGTGTTTTGTCAGATAACCTTTATTATTCAGTGAATACAATATTATCTAACATCCATTGACTGTCTCATTCACTGTTATTTGGTCTAGGTGTACTCACTCCGTCTCTATTCCTGTTAAAGACAGGATTTTTATTGTTATTTTTATTATATTAATGGTCTCCACTGTTGGATGGCACATTAAGCCGCAATAAATGTTAAATATTTTTATTAATATAATTACTTGATGTGCAATATTCATTGAAACGGCAGATGAAAAAAATTTGTAAACTACAATTCTGATGATCAGACAAATACTGATGTCATCGTTTATCATTAAACGAAGGGTATTGTCCAAACCGCTGGGTAAAATAAAGTTAAATGCACATTCCGGTACAGTAAACTTATTGGGTCTTAACATTGTCTGCGTTTCTTGTACTAAGTTTTATTATCGCTACCCTACGAGAAAACCGATAGACCGTCGTCACAAATTTTCTTCAACTACCAAGGCCAAGATGGTGGGTAATATGGCCGCCGAAAGCTCCGATATCATCCACCCCTCTTTTTTTTTTTGCTGTCTTCAACTCTTGCCACCCATGATGGATAGCGAAAAGGGAAGGGTGGGAGGGGACGCGCCTTCGTCTGGTTACCGACACCAGCGGACTGGCTAACTGCCGCTTGATTGAAAATCAATACCCAAGGGGGTTTGGTTGGCCCGTGATTAATAGCTCACGCCCCTGTAAAGGACAGACGCCCAGCGCCCTCGGCCGAGTGCAGCGATCAGCCCTCTCGGAAACCCTCAAACTCCGACCCTTCTCCCTAACATCCGCCCCCCATTTTTGCGTCTGCCGCCGTT
>NQII01000226.1:397080-417008 GCA_002778355.1 Clitarchus hookeri
AGAACGTAACCACGAGGTTCTTTATCACAAGTTTCTATCTCCCCGGCCCTCTAATTTATAGCCGCCGAACATCGCTACAGTTACTTATGGCTCGAGTTTCTTGGGGCTCCAAAGATTCTCTCCCTACTTCTAGCCCGTCGTACCCCCAGAGAACTTATATTTCCGCTGTGTTTCCGATACCCTCACTATCTTGCCGTCAGGTGGTTCACGACGGATTCCTCGAAAAAAAAAAATTAAAACGTTTGAATACATCGTAACGCGAACAGAAGTCATGGTGGTCCAACTTAGTTAATAAAGTAGGACCCAACGTCTCGTTGACAGCGAGGTCACTAGAAAGAAACAAGTTATTCAGACAAGNAACTTAGTTAATAAAGTAGGACCCAACGTCTCGTTGACAGCGAGGTCACTAGAAAGAAACAAGTTATTCAGACAAGAGGGAACGGGCAATGGCTTTTGTTAATGAACCGTCCGAGAATTCTCCTTGAGTTAGTTCGGAAAACAAGGACAACTGAGATCAGCATGGCCGAGTCGGGACTCCCGCAGTTCCTTCCGAATCGGAGTTACTACAGCGCTGCCTTGTTACATTGTGGTGGAATAGTTATCAAATCTTTCAATAGTACGGGTTCGGTTCCCAGCAGGATCATCCTAGATTTACTTATGTGCATGACTTTTTCGTCGGTTAGTGGGTTTTCTCGAGTTACTCGCGTTCCTTCACTTTTGCGTTCCTTTGCTGCTTCATCTCCGCTACTGTTTATCCTCATCTNTTTGCGTTCCTTTGCTGCTTCATCTCTGCTACTCTTTATCCTCATCTGTGCTAAGGATCTCAGCTGTTAAGCACTACCTAAATATTCCTCACTTTAACGCAAGGCTGGATTCTAAATGCAGCTACATGACTTAAAATAGTATTAAAATATAATATTCATGGAAAAGTCCTATAAAATTGGCGTTTATTGGTTTCTATTGGTATTATTAACTTCAAGTAAAAAAAAAGTGCTTAGTCGTATCCGAGATGTATGTTTCCTATGCCCGGTTGCACCATTGCGGTTCAACGATGATTTAGGATCAAATGCCGACTTGATCCTGGTTCATAACATTTGGCTGTTGCACCATTGTGTCCGGCGCGCCGAACTAAGATCAATTTGAACCTCGCATTGAACCGTGAATTTTGGCAGTTCAGGAGGATGATCTCTGATCAAATAAATACGAGTGCTTTATTTAGAAATGTCAAGTTATATTGAAAAGCAAATTTGTTTTAAAAATGGCATAAATATTTCAATATTCAGTATTTAAGCTCTCTTTAGCACGTAAAATACGTTTTAAGTGTTTATAAAGTCAACAGAGAAGAATATAAGTCTGTATTGAATATAGGTTATTTGAAGATAAAAGCACTGTTAAATATATTTTTTTACTAGAAATTAACTTAGTCATAATTAAATCGTTTAAACATGGATTCTGTTTTTTTTACGGNTTTTTTTACTGTTGTAAAATGTAAATTGAGACATTTTAAAAATGTTTCAGATACAATGCATTTTTTAAATTAAAGATGGTATTGATGTTTTGTAAAGGGAGAACGAATTTCATGCGTATCCCTCCGAGCAAACAAAACGGAAAAATGGAAAAGTCGTTCAATAAATTTGAAACTGTCCTGATTTTCTGCGAGAGCTAAATCTCACGTCGAATTGTTTGGTCACAAAAGAACAGCCTTAGCCGACAATTGTTGTTTGAAAATACTTCAACAGATAGCGCTATGTTCAATTGTTTGGTGGTGGGGGGATTCTAAACAACATTATACACACTTTAATATTATTCAGTAAAATTCATACAACAATTATTTTACTTAAAACACTTAAAACATCACGCCATCTAGTAATATGTACAGTACCTTCTTCAATAATATTGGTATTTAACATAACTAAAAAAGTGCGTGCAAAGTGTTTCCAATCAAACAAAACAACTCAAACGGAAACTTTGCAGTGCATTCNAACATAACTAAAAAAGTGCGTGCAAAGTGTTTCCAATCAAACAAAACAACTCAAACGGAAACTTTGCAGTGCATTCAAATAAATTATATAGTAAAAAATCATAGTATTAAGAGATAATGTTTACAAAAACTTATTAATTGTCTCCGAATTTCAAAATAAAAAGTTTCATCATGACGTTACGAAATGAGAGCCAAAAACAAATAGTGTTTTATCTGAATCCTAGTTCCGAACCGAGATCAGGAGATCTAAGATCAGAACTCGGCCGTTCGCGTTGGTGCAACACTCGTACATTAGAACTCGGATCCAACTGAAGATCGTGTTTGAACATAGATCTTAAGATCTTTTTTCAGGGCAGTTAATGGTGCAACCGGACATTAAAGTTTTTAAGTGTCGCTAGATTAAGCATAGGTATGTGTAATTATGTCTGTGGCGATACTTTCTTCTTTGGCGGATGAATAATCAATGGTAATGTTTTACAACCCAAAGGCCCATCCTCCATCCACCCGTACCGCATCTGTNCTTTGGCGGATGAATAATCAATGGTAATGTTTTACAACCCAAAGGCCCATCCTCCATCCACCCGTACCGCATCTGTGCCTACACAAGCAAAATGGCACACAGCACTTTCTCCACACTTCTTTCATCTCGTTCCCTTTTCTTGATGATAACAATTTGTCTGTTGCCTGATCTCAGGTAGAACATATCCAATAGATTATCATTTGATAGGATCAACGAACCTTGGATTATCCCTAGACTTAAGGACTGTCTGTTTTCATAGACAATGCAATATGTTAAGAGGGTATTCCGTGTTTGCCCTTCTATTGTCCGTGTCTGTACGTTTCCTTCTACGATAAGCACATTTATTAGCTCTTACCATTGCAATCAGCAATTTGCGTCTATTCACTCTGTGCTCGGAAAATTGGGTTTTTGTTTCTGAATTGCTTTGCCATTTATCCAAATCTCTGGAATCGTTAATACCCTACAGTTTTCATGTAGTCATAAATATTACATGAATATTAATGAAGAAACACCTTCTCTCTAGTTAAAATTTAAGTAAACCGTCTGTTGAANAGTCATAAATATTACATGAATATTAATGAAGAAACACCTTCTCTCTAGTTAAAATTTAAGTAAACCGTCTGTTGAATTCCTTGTCTGTCGTCCTGTATAAGCTTGAATTTGGGTTATTTAATGAAATCTCATTCCAAGATAATGATGCCGCTAAAGGTGATGCAGCGTCTTCATTAGAACTTCTTTACAGCCATTTGGCGTTTCCTAGATGATTACTTTCGGTAATTTCTAACTTGACTCTTTTCGTGTTATCAGGTGATTTTTTTTTATCTTCAAGATTTTTAAACAAAACTCGTCTTCGAGGTTTCTCTTGAATTTTGTAAAATCACTTTCATTTTTCCATGTTTAATAGAAACGCCCGATTTGAAACTTCTTGGTTTTATTTATTTCTTATTGTCCTCCGTGGCACATTTTGATATATATTAAACAATTTCAACTAATATTTCTTGTCCCATCATTTCTGTCTTTTTTTCCCCCGCAAACTAGTTGCTTGTTCTGTTTTAATTCTTCTTAAGAAACGTATTCCATTTTTAGATATTCTTACGTTTAATTTCGTCTTCAAAGGCTCCGCTTCTCTGGCAGGGACAGAGATGATGTCCCATTTTATGTTCATCTCTAAACCATACTGTGCTTACCCCTGCCTGTCGATGGAGTCGTTGCACCGTCCCGTACCGAACGGGAGGGAATGCGAGAGAGGAAAGGCGTGGCAATGCTNTGCCTGTCGATGGAGTCGTTGCACCGTCCCGTACCGAACGGGAGGGAATGCGAGAGAGGAAAGGCGTGGCAATGCTAACTAGTTTATTTTTACGGTTTTCCTGGGAAATGAAGTGTAAATTCCTTGCTTCAACGGAGCATTTACGACTGGCTTAGTAATGGAGAAAATCGATAAATGAATTAAATTTAGACGGGGAAGAGGCGCTATACATGTCATTGTGCTCAGAGTGCAATCTGCTTCCTAGTTATAAATCGACAGACAACTAAGAACAATTAACAAAATTAAGCATGAATATCGATTATGTTTACAGCACGTCAACTGGACAAAATATTCATTGAATGTCCCGTGTCTTTTTTCATATTGATTGCAAAAGCGCNCATGTCCCGTGTCTTTTTTCATATTGATTGCAAAAGCGCATCGCATTTTTGTATGTCACATCGTAAATCACTATATATAAACACATATATAAAGGAGCCATATCTACCCTCTGCCAGCTTCTGTGATTGATGGACTGGCAAGAGAGAGGCAAGCCAGACTCCTCCCTCTCCTTAGTTTTAGTTTTGCCTCGGAATCCAAAGCAAATATCCCAGTCTAAACGCACTCTGTCGCATTATATATCTACCTCCCTCTCTTACATCCTTTCTCTTCACTTTCTCTCTCACACACATTTACAACTTACACAAAGAAAATCCTTGCAGCGTATGGCCGATCGGTAATAGCCATAACAAAATAAATGCTGTTGTTTGCAACTTTGAATATATGTCGGTGCGACGTACGCTGTAAAAAAAGTCTAGTGAACTTCCATACATNATGCTGTTGTTTGCAACTTTGAATATATGTCGGTGCGACGTACGCTGTAAAAAAAGTCTAGTGAACTTCCATACATAATATGGAAAAAATGCCAAACATGAGACTGTAAATATACACTCTAAGAAATTATTCAGAAATTTACCATGCCAGTGTATATATACGCTTAGTGAGAAAGCAGGAATAGTAATGTTTTTTTCCCCCATGCATTCATTGTAGCGTTCCTATGGTTGCTCAGGAAACAGTCAAATGCCTAGGGAAGTTCCCAACTTTGTATAGTAGCGATGCTAAACATTCCTATATCTGCAACATGATGCGTGGTATTATAACTATACAGTGCATAAGTTAAAAACTTACATTAGAGTTTAGGAAAGTTACCAGAAAAATGTTTACATTGTATAAATATTGGGTGTCGCTACTAAACAAAGTTGTAACTTCCTTACGCATTTTTCCCGTTCGTGAGCAAATGTAGGAACATNATATTGGGTGTCGCTACTAAACAAAGTTGTAACTTCCTTACGCATTTTTCCCGTTCGTGAGCAAATGTAGGAACACTAAGGTGAATGTGTGGGAAAAAAGTTACCTTTCACTCTTTCAATATACGTATACGCCGATGTGGTTAATTACTGAATAATTACCAAGAGTGCAGTGTTGGCTGAAGTGAGAACCTCTTCCTGATGTTTGTATTACTTTTAGGTACACACATAATGCGTACCATGTAAAGTGGTAGGGAGCTACAATAAAAAAAAGACAACGGGTTTGTTTAAAATTACATATTTAGGATACGGGACAAAGTGGTGCAATTGGTGAAACAATGGATTCCCATTCAAAGGGACACGTACTCGATTCGCAGCCCAGCCATTCTGATAACTGTTTTCCATGGTTTTAAAACGTTATTCCAGTCGAGTGCTTAGATAGTTTCTTAGTATAGACCATAACTGTTACTTTCCCCCATCCGGAAAATTCTAAACCAGTGATTCCGTATATAATGACCCCGTTGCCAACGAAGCGTTGACCTATAAAAATACACATACGTGTTTGACACCATTCTTAATTTAGATATTTTTTGTGTTACAAGTTAGTATTGCACGAGTTAAAATACTCAAGTTGTGTATAACGAGAAATTCAGTACACACACACGTGCCAGGCACCGTACACAAGAAGCATGTGTTAGTTCGTACGACTGCTTAAATGTTATAAAGGATAAGAACTTCTCAACAGGAAAAAGATGGCTAAAAAGGAGAGGGATGGCATAGCAGAAGCTGTGGCATTGCAAGCAGTGATTGCACAGGGCTGTGTTTTTTTGCTATAGTCATACAATGTGTGTAATATTGAGATATGATATCTCTTGGGAAATTTCGCAATAAGATGCACATACCCGTGCCTCGCAGTATTTTTTTTGGTACAATCGTCATCCAATAAGGAAGTACAAATGTTGACAGCTAACAGAAGATATAACAACGCTTCATCAGTATTAAAGGGGTTTTAATGATTTTCGTGTGGTTATTAATCTCGACTCCATAGTCCACTAAAATTAACTATTCTATTTTATTGGTTTTGAAGTGAATTACAGTAAATTTTTTTTCTTATATATTTGACAATATAGAAACGCTTTGACGTAAAGAATATTTTTAAAAGTTTGGTAAAAAGAGTTTTATTGGTCTTGTAAGCTCACAGTTTAGATATAACTGACAGCAGATAAAAACAATGTTGAGATNGGTAAAAAGAGTTTTATTGGTCTTGTAAGCTCACAGTTTAGATATAACTGACAGCAGATAAAAACAATGTTGAGATATTTTCAATAATCTGTGGTGTGAGGATATTTATTTAATGTTCGAACACCGGAAGAGCTGATTTTTTTCCAGTTGTGAGCGGAACGGAAAATATTTTCATATTGAATAGATTTAATCATAGTAAGACGACTGTCTTCTCCGTGTCATATTTGCCACAGAATCGTTTGTTTTTTGTAAAGATTTTCCCTTAAAACATGCAGTAGTCTCTCTTCATAAGGCGTCGAAGGAAATCCAAGATCTGTGGTCACCAAAAAACAACGGTATAAACTGTAAGCTGCATAATGCATGAAGCCCATTTTGTTACATTTCCAGGTATATACACAACTGTGTCATTTTCATTCCAATCACGCGCGAACTGCCAGCGAATCGGGGCGGCTGAAACATTTCGATGTGTCGAATACGGCCCGAATTGCCTATCGATAATATATCGTCAGTGTTATTGTCGCCATCCCGACTTGCTCGCGTCACGACAGCTAATTCTGCACTCGGGCGGTAATTCTGCAAACAAAAGCGAGCNTGTCGCCATCCCGACTTGCTCGCGTCACGACAGCTAATTCTGCACTCGGGCGGTAATTCTGCAAACAAAAGCGAGAACGCCGGCCGCTGCATTAGCTGATTGGTCGGGTGTTTGCAGCGCTGGCACGGGAAAGCCTGGCACTCTACTAACGTTTGCAAACAGTTAAATGACCCGTTTTATTGCCCTGTTGTAGGTTTAATTGGTTAAGATACGGCGTGGTTTGTGCACTCTGTGAGGGAAGCCGCGAATTGTCCCGTGGGAAGTGCACACGTAAGNTTGGTTAAGATACGGCGTGGTTTGTGCACTCTGTGAGGGAAGCCGCGAATTGTCCCGTGGGAAGTGCACACGTAAGCAGTGGTATAAACACGTGGAAAATTTTCTTTGTTGTGTTGTCGGATCTCTAGCTTAATATCNAAGTGCACACGTAAGCAGTGGTATAAACACGTGGAAAATTTTCTTTGTTGTGTTGTCGGATCTCTAGCTTAATATTGTTTCACTAATAATACCACTATCTGTGGTTTTCAAAGGAAAAGCGTAGTATTTTCATTAAAAAGAACAATATTGCACAGTTTTTAACATAACTGGGGACCAATTCATGATATTACTTAATTGAATAAAGTTTAAAGTAATATAATTTCAGTATCTTTGAAAATTCTCTTTTAAGTTATTTTATTTAATATTTATTGTCATAGCAGGGCATCCCTAGTTCCCATGGCATTTATATTGAAAAACATAGACAAATCGTTCAGGAAAAAACTGTTAGCTCACTGGCGTGTAAGTTAATCTCCTTTTTATTTTGTTTACTTAGTTGAAATTTTAACGCGTATAGGATTACCCCTGACAGGCCAAAGATTTAGGAACACGCTGTTTTAAATTACTTTTCATTGTTGCGCATTTCATAGTTGTGGTATTGTTATATTAGTATTTTGTTTTGTTGTAACACATAATGGGCAGTTTTCAAAATAAATTATGCATCTCATGCGTTTCATATGTTTTCTTTAAGTTATCTTCTTTTTTTTGTTAAATTCTTTCAACTTGAACTTAAATTTGTTCCATAAATTATGATATTCATTTTATAGCCAACAAGAATTAATACCAATTAAAACAAACAATTACTTTTATAATAGTGTTTGTCAAAAGGCACGCAATTTTAGTTTTTTTCAGAACACCATCAAGTTAAGTAACATTATTAAATTACTGATTTTTTTCCTTCAGAGACATACTCTTGGGGTTTTTGAAGTCAATGTTTTATAGCAGACCTGCAGAAAACGTAGGTAAAATGAAATCAGTATACAAAGATTTATTTGCATATATCACGTGTTAAACAGAAGAAATTGACTGATTATAATGCCCATTTGTTTTATGGTTGACTGTAACCTTACACTATGTATTAACGACATAAAGTGTAATATGCACATGAAATGGAAGCACTTTGTGATAATTTTAATCCTATTCCCCACCCCCGAAAAATGTCTTCATTTCAGTTTTTGTTCATTACACTGCAACCTATTACTGAAAATGTTTCGAGGTGAAGTAACGTGTTTACGAGGAATGGGCAGGCCTTCGATACGCGAACCAGAGAAAGGCAACTTAACCTCGGAGCTGGCATTGAAAAAAACTATTTCGTTGCACATTTAACCGTTATATACAAGGTGTTTTTCAATAACATGTGGAAATTTAAGCCACAGCATCTATGGATGAACATAAACAAAAAAATCCTTGTAAGAAAATGTTTCTAAAGGTTATCTTGTATTTGTAAATTTAAGTTGAAGTTATGCAAAATAATGCAGGGATTCCGCAGATATACGCACCTGCTTGTCCAACAAGTTGCATACCACGAAGGCGAACGGAACTGGCGCACCATGCTGAGAGCGCCTGCATATAGGACACCATAAAATCGAGATATGTGGGTGCCGCTAGTGGCTGCTTGTTAGTACACGTGTGTCAAACTACATGAAGAATGGGAGATAAGCAATTAATTAGAAAAGGCTGCCAGAAGTGTTTGCATTCTATTCCCTCGTGGCGCGCCAGTTCCGTTCGCCTTCGGGGTATGCAACTTGCTTAACAAGAAGGTACCAATAGTTACGGACTGCCTGCGTTGTTTTGCCTAAATTAAACTTAAATTAAAAATACTAGATCAGCTTTCCGAAAATTTTGTAACTTGAGTATTTTGTTTACATTAGTCCATAGATTCTGTGGTTTGAATTTCGATATGATATTCTAAAACATCTTGTAAGTTATAATAGGGATCATCCAGGGCGAAGTTAAAAACTGTCAGAGATGATGGCGAAGGGCATCAGCATCCATTTCAGATAGTGAACCCCGGTCCAGAAATGCTTCCACCGAACGTTACTACCAAATCTGGTGTTTGGATGTCTATTGCACTGGAATACGACAAATTACAGGACTTTGCGAAGTAATTTAATGTACGAAAGCACTCCGCACATGACAGGCAAGCTATAGAGACCACCGTTGACAACAGGTGTGCAAAGGTACGTCCTCCATCTTCGATGCAGGCCTGACAACGTCGCACGAAGCTCAGTCGCACCCAGCCAAATATTCCTGGAGTCGTTCCAATGTCATCACAGGCAGTTTAGATTCTTGCCACAGGTGTATCGTAGACAAGGAGTAGAGAGAAGAGATTTGGGTGGCTCTTCCGTACACAAGGCTTTCGATGTGACCCCACAGGTAAGAATCGAGTGGCGTCAGATCGGGCGAACTAGCTGGCCAAGGCAGGACTTCGCTTCCTGTTCACTTGTCAGGAGCGATTGATCCAGGTAGTCACGAGCAGAATGTGCAAAATTAGAAGGTGCCTCTTCATGGCGTTGCCGAACATCAAGTGGGGCCTTTTCCATCAACTCGGAGTGTGGTGATCACAAAAACAGAGTACACTACTGCAGTTAGGGGAGCTGGAAGAAGATATGCGCCTATTAAGTAATAATTCACTACGCCTGCTCACATGTTAACCGCAAATCGTACCTGATGGCTCCCCACAACCGTAGCGTGGTGATTTACATCGGCCCATAAATAACTATTTTGATTACGAAGGATTCCATCTCTCGTGAAATAGGCTTTATCGGTGAAATGCACATACGCAGTAAAGTGATGGTCGAATAACCTGTGCTTCAGTACCTATTGACTGAACAGGACGCGAGGTGCGAAGTCAGTCGGTTGCAAGTCGTGGACTTTCTGAGGATGGTACGGGTGCAGCAGTTGTTCCCGTATTACTTTCCACGCAGTACTGTGCGCGACACCCATTCAACGTCCTAGTGCGCAAGTGCTTATTGCAGTCTCCTTGGCCACGCGATCCAGATCCAGCACAGCTTCCTCGAAGTTTGGTTTCCGTGCAGTTCGTGATCTACCTCGGTCGTGGAATTGTAAGTCCAATCATCCCGTTTCCCCATAACTTTGGAAAAGTCTTGGGAATATGGTATGAGCTGATTGTCGCCTACGTGGATACTTGTCCCGATACAATCATGCTGCTTCTCTACTGTTATTATTAGCTTGTCCATACACAAACACCACATCCTCACGTTTCGCAGCAGTATATTCCATTTCATTTAGACTGATGAAGTGCACTCGTCCGCATGATAACACGACTGCAGTCAACCCACACTCGGGCCTCACGACCTACCATCTCGAATCACCGCATGCCATCTACCGAGCATTTGTGGAGCTTACGTTCCCCACACCTTGTTCTGTACTACGCCGACATGTTGGCCGACTCATGGCATCAGGGTTAGCGTGCTTAACTACCATCCTCCAGGCACCAAGTTCGGTTGCCGGCCCAGTCAAGGNCGACTCATGGCATCAGGGTTAGCGTGCTTAACTACCATCCTCCAGGCACCAAGTTCGGTTGCCGGCCCAGTCAAGGACGTTTATGCTGGTTTGCAGGCTTCAAGGTAATGCTAGTACAATACGTTGTTTCATTAAACGTAGTATATTCAACGGCCCAACCGTTATCGTAATCCACTGCAATAGGCATCCCAACACTGTTTTCGTTGTAACGTTCGACAGAGGCGTTCCCGGACTCGGGTTACCTGTCTCAAATGGATACCAGTGCCTTTCTTCGCCATCCCTGAATATTTGTAACACCACCACGAATACATTCTGTATTCTACATTTCGTAACCCACTGCACCCAGATACCAGGAATTTTGGGAAACGGACTGTACCTTGAAGACGCCACAAGACGCACGGTAACGCTGTTAACTCAGTCCTGAGCCCAAGATTATTGTCAAAATATTTTCTAACATCAGTGTTTGCTGACAGTCGACAAGAGAATTATGGTAACCTTCGGTGACGAATTGCCGGTTGGCCTCTCTTACTATATTTTCTATATAATCATTCGTGAACTTAAAATTTCACACATTTCAGTTGAGTCGAGAGATTTTTGCGGCTCTTAACAACGAGGTCTTGACAACCAATGACGATGAAATCAAGTGAGAATGGAGAAGCGCCGGAATGCAAGGGCGGGGGAAAGGGATATCCCCGAGTAAACCCGCCGACCAGCGGCATCGTCCGGCACGATTCCCACTTGCAAAAAAAAATCCGGGGGTGAACCCGCCGGGGATTTAACACGGTTAGCCTTGGTGGAAGGCAAGCAGTCTAACCGCTCAGCCACCACGGACCCTTCATAAAATTGTTTACTTATTGCTTCCAACCGTGTGCTTCGCACTTGGTTATTTGTTATTCCATTACCTACAAAAAACTTATTTTTAATCATAAAATTCGTGTGAATAATATAACACCACTTTATTTTTTCTGCGGAACTGAAAATAAACTTTATGTCCGCGCCTACCTCCGCGGAAAGAATGTAAAGTTTAAATGAGTTGTTTACGGTTTCCGGCTGCGGTAATTCCGCCTGTGTAGCGCGAGAGAAATCTGCGTGACACTCATGAAAACACATTAACTCCCCCGAAACGAGCTTTTTTTTTTTTTTGTACGAAGCCACTGCACGGTGCCGATGTTTTAATTGTGTGTGTTTTCTCTTTTAACTGCAGTTATTTGTGTTTTTTGTGTCTTTTTCCTTGATACAAAGTGGTCTCTTTTTTTCACACAAACATTTACAACTTAAAGAGCTCAACGCACACCATTGAATCTTTTAGCTGATTAGTATTTGGTTTTAACAAAGTAGTTAATCTTGTTTAAGGACGTTGGAGATTTAAAAAAATGTTATTCTACATTTGTACCGCATACTATTCAACTTGTAGACATTATCGGTGACTACTTTTCCCTCGGATACCTGTTTCCTAGATCGCGTGGTTTTTTGCAAAACAATGCTTCAAATTTAAATTTTACTGTTTTTGTAATGTCCAAATAATATAAACCTATCTATTTGCATAAAACGTATCAAAGGGAACTGAAAGGTCTTATATTACTTCATTTTTAATTCTTGCCTAGCAAAAGTTATGCTGCGATAATTCAAGGACAGCGACGAATAAAAAATTTGCAAGAAAACCCTTCATTTCAGCAATTTTTTAGAAAATGGAAATATTNATTATCGGTGACTACTTTTCCCTCGGATACCTGTTTCCTAGATCGCGTGGTTTTTTGCAAAAAAATGCTTCAAATTTAAATTTTACTGTTTTTGTAATGTCCAAATAATATAAACCTATCTATTTGCATAAAACGTATCAAAGGGAACTGAAAGGTCTTATATTACTTCATTTTTAATTCTTGCCTAGCAAAGGTTATGCTGCGAAAATTCAAGGACAGCGACGAATAAAAAATTTGCAAGAAAACCCTTCATTTCAGCAATTTTTTAGAAAATGGAAATATTTAGGGAGTGAATTCTAACCACTTATTATGTCTAAAAATTGTAAAGTAAGTGGTACAAATATAAAGTAACAAATATTACCGTTGCCAAAGCCCGTAACATGGAGTGGATCTTTTTGGCAACGTGGCTGTCGGCTGAAGTAAAAGTTTCTTCCATAAGTTTGTAATACTTTCAAAGATACTGCGTAGTATCTACAACAGACCGGAAGCCACATAAAAATAAAGGATTGTTTTGAAACCACGTATGTTGTATACCGAGAAAAGTGGTGCTTTGCTATTCCGCCGGATTCGAGTTCGGTACAGCATGGGATTCTATTCGCTATCCGACCCTCCTGATTTAGATTTTACGTGGTTTCCCAAAATCACTGTAGGTGAGTACTTAGCTGTTTCCTTAATATGTACCGCGCAATAATCAATATCGCAGTAGAGAAATGTCAATTTTTTTTTTACTGCAGATAGTTACACATTCGATTATCCTACAGGTCATTTTGTTTTTCAGGGTCACGAAAATAAAACAACAAATTGTCTTCACTCTCAAATACTAATGCATGATTGGATCATCGTCGAATTTATAACTCAGTGCGTATAAGGAACGTGAATCAGTGTTTGTTATAACTTTTCCACACTGTTCACCCTAGAATTCCCTATCTGCTCTGATGCATAAGTGAAAAAGAATCGTAATTAGAAAATGTTTTCCTTGTATTTATTTTCAGGTATGTGTATGTGCACGCCAAAATATAATAATATAATATTTAGTTTATGTAGTAGTTCAATGATACAGGTTAATTTTTATTTTATGATATCTTTGTCTATAAACCACTCTGGTTAAGACGTAATTTTAAACTTTATAATATTTTGCTCCTTAACACAACTAAATTAGTAATTTATCATAGGTGTGAAGATTGGGTTTTTTGGGATATCCCCTTATACACGTTACTCGCCCTTATTGGTTGTTGAGTCTTTCCTACGTGATGGTTCCAATTTAGTAGGTGGTATTTCAAAGAGTCCTGACTGCTAGTGGCTATATCACCTGCAGTAATTCCGGATTGGCAGGGAATGGAGGAAAAAAATTCTGATCTCTTTCATGTTCCTCGCAGAGCTTTTCATTTCACTGATATTGGTATTTCAGCTGGCGGATCTTGATTTTGAAAGAGCCGTCACATAACTGATTGGAAAGGCGAAATTAATACTTTTCATCTTTCCGCATTTACGCTTTGAATGCGTTGAAGGATTTGGTTAGTCACTCGGTAAGAGCTAAAAGGTTTTAAAGACTGCTCTGAACATACATGCTGTTAAATTTTCTAAATGAAACATATTTTATTGTTTTATGTTTGTGCACAACACCGTTCACCTTGCAGACATTATGCGAAATGCCATCTTCATAAAATAAAAAGTAGGTATTTTATTTTTGCACAGCCGTTTGTCAAACTCAGAATTTTGCTTTTTTACACAGAAGTAACAGAAAAGACGTAATCTTAATTGTAAAAAAAATTACGAGTAATTACGCGGTATCTAAATAATCGCACAGATAAAATTAAATATTTTGTATTAAAAAACTCGTATAACGTTTTTTTTTTTTCAAATGTGTTTTTTGAACTGATTTTGTATGTGTTGTTTTTCAGATTTCCTTCTTAATTTATACGGAGAAGTATTTTTTTTTATTTGTACAAATAAACTTGTATTTTTGGGGAAATTACGTCCAATTTTGTGTCTTTAATTTGAACGCATTTTTATAAATATAAAATATTGAATTTTTTCTTCCAGCATTCTTGACTTAATACATTACCTATTCGATATTTACTTGCGTCCTCTAGAGTGAAATAAAATTCTCGCCCGAGACCCGAGTTATACTCATTTACAATTATCTATTATACATTACGTTAGACGGGATGTGCACCAATCCGGTAGAAACTAATGCTGCAGTTCTGAATGCGGTCTCCGCAGTAACGTGAGTTGATAGTAGCTTCTCGGCTCCGTTGTAAACAGTCTAAGACGGGAGATGAAATATTACTGCGTATAAACGTTTCCAGCGAAGCATGTGTTTGCCAGTCACTCACGCACTGTGCCGTAGCCTAGAGAAAGAAAGCGTCCCTAATACCCAACCACGTCTTCCCTGTACCACGTCTTCCATTTACAGTAGGTTTTTCACTGAAAGGAACGATTAATTCGTGGTTACAAAAATCTATTTATATGAAATTTTTCGAGGAGAAATATTGTTGCTTATAAAAACAGATCGCTGTGCATAGTAAAACGTATATTGGCAATTACCAAACCCTTTTATTGCTTACTGATATGTTTTTTGTCGAAAATACATTTAATGGCTGTAGTAGTTTGCTTATTTTCCTTTCCGGGCAGGAAAGAGTGAGTAGGAGCCGTTCGCTATCTTGGTTGACGTCATAGTCGAGCGGTTAAAATAACCCGTTTCCCCTCAAAATATTCCGTAAAGCTTTAGAAAATGCTTGTTTCACCCCCAAAATAAACTTTTTTTTCTCCCCCAACTCCCAAAAAATAAAATAAATAAAAATTAAAAATGCTTGCTCCTCGATGTGGCTGAGTGTCAAAATTGTTAAAACGTCAGCCTCATTGAGAAGTTAGTAGGATATAAACGTAAATTAAACACCCCTACCTCCACCCCCACTTCCTATCCCACCTACACCTTCTAATCTACCACCACCACCTTCTACCCCACCGCCACCTTCTACCCTACCACCACCTTCTACCCCACCACCACATTTTACCTCACCCCCTCCATAAACCAACCCATCCACCCTCCCCAAAACCGCCTTCTCTCTGCCACCCAACGCTAGGTCACCCCACCCACTTCCTCGCCCACTTCTTCCCACCAGATACATAAGACGTGCTGGAAGGTAGTATTTACTAATGCTGTGGAATGATTTATCTTTCTTCTTCAGAATTCATAGAATTTGTTTATTCAATTTTGTGTTTCTTAAGAGAGTCCTGATACATTTTACAGTTAAATGAAGCCAACAACTGTAGGTATTTAACATTCCTGAGACAGCAAATTAACTAAGAAATAAATTTCATAAGAGAAAATAATCCCTAGACATAAAAGTCAGTATGAATACCGGAAATGTGTAAAGGAGTAGTGAAGAATCGAAGCTATAACTCGTATCTGTGCAGCTCCTTGGAAAAAAGAAAAAAATATATCCGCATTACTCGCAATAAGGAATGAATTAGGTCGTAATACACTGTTATAATAATGGAAAAGAATTCCATGGGGATATTAGTTGATTTGCAGTGCATTTTCAGCTGCAAACTGAGGGAAGGTAAAAGGAGGACTTTCAACTGATCATAAAAACCGAAGATAACATACCCAGTTAACCTTCTTTTATCTCTTTAAAAGTGTTATCCAAAGATATGTGTAGCAATATTTGGCTATATAATTAGGTGTCCAAGCGATTTCGTCGGTTATCCAACTGTGTGGAAACTACTTTTCGATAACTGCAAGGTAACGTGTTGAGAAGGAACTCAGAAATAAAATAGAATGATCAAAGTAAAAAAAAAAACCTTGATTTCATAACTGGAAATTTTTAAACATACATACTTCACAAACGGTAAAATAAAAAGGATGTTACTAACATAAATTCGAGACACGATGGCTGAGTGGTTAGACTACTTGCCTCCCAACAGGACGAACCGTGTTAAACCCCCGGCCGGTTCACTACGTATTTTCGCAAGTGGGAATCGTGCCGGACGATGCTGCTGGTCGGCGGGTTTTCTCGGGGATCTCCCGTTTTCCCGCCCTTTCATTCCGGCGCTGTTCCATACTTACCTCACTTCACCCTCATCGGCTCTCAAGACCTTGTTGTTAAGAGCCGTCCAAATCTCTTCACTCACTCACTCAATAACATAAATCATAATAATGTTGTCGCGTGACAGTTTGGAGGATTACAGCACGCCTTTGGCTCACTTCCCTCACCCCCTTACTCCACCCCCTTCAANGCGCCACAACTGTGGGGCCTAGACAAGCCTACGTCAAGTTAATTTGTCTTCAACTGTGAGGCCAGCTTACCTCAATGTAATGCAAATATAAATTAACAATATAAAAAAATTTTATACTGTTATAAATTAAATATTACAACCATTACTTTTTCATCCCCACGGAAATAATAAATCAACGTCACGCCAACTATAATCGGCACTAAGAATGCCACAAAGAAATATTTCCTTTATACTGTATGAATTTATCCCATTATCATTCTTCTTCACCTCAGCAATAAATTAACCAAAAAAATTATGATCTGGGAAGTAATAATAGATTAATCAAGTGAAATAAACCGAAAAGACTCTAGAAATGAAGAATACAATCTGAATAGTAGAGCACCATAATTTTTTACTCCAGAGGGAATAAAATCATTGAAAACGCAGTTGTCTACTATTGGCATTAGTGATTTGATTGATGATTTTGAGGACTCGTACATATGTTAGGTGTACATTTTGTATTTTACTTTGCAGTTTGATAAAATTTGCGAACAGTCATTGTTGGATAATTAAATTAAGGCAGGATTTGTCCTTCTAGTCACCTTTCAAGTAACTTAAAATTCAAATAGAAAGACCTTATTGGAGGGCGGAATGGGGAATAAAACGCCATACATTTTAGCTATCTACTGCGCCGTATTTGAAAGGTCACGTTGGAATATACGTATAACCTAACCTAAAATGGTTTCACAATTTAAAAATTAATCGTTAGCTTTAGAACTATGATGTATAGAGAAGCACAACATGTGTGCCATTTAACACCTTGGGTCACAATATGATTAGCAGTTCTTGTACGTGGTTGAGGATTACTAAAGCGCTAAAATAAATCATTATATCTTTTAACCTACGTAAAACTTTAGTGGCGTCGATCAATCACAGTATATCAGTCTGTGTTTTTGGCGGTCAACTTATCTACACTAATGCAAAAATCAAAAATATAGGCACGTGTGCATGAATATGAATTATTATTATATTTTTAATTAAGTTGACTACAATAAGCTCATCTGCCAGAACGTGTCTACTTTGAAGAATTACGTGCTTAACAATGGCTATGATACACGAGATAAGATTAGAAATAGTTATCAATCGAAAGTAAACGGGACAGACTTGTCGCAATATTTCATTGCGTGATGTTAAGAATTATAAAGTGATTTGTAAATCGTAAATCCAGAATGCATACTGTAGTTCCGCGTGCGAGAAACAGCGGTTAGTGCGAAAATATTAATTCATAAATTGTTCACTGGCAATCCCACTCTCATACGAATGGAAACGCGCGGGGTGTTAGCTGGATTTCAGTATCAACCGCTCAACTGGAGTGCATGTGATAGTTGATAGTTCCCGTCGGCTCGCGTGCGCGCTGACGCGAGGCGGGGGTCTATTACGAGAATCCCCGAAAGACAGCGCCTCCTCTTGATGAAAGACTGCCGTCTGGGGATCAGAGGACTAATAAGGCGCCTGGTAATTAATTACTGCACTGCAGTGGCTAGGAGGGTGTTGAGGGATGAGGGGAAGGCTTGCCCGAACACCCCCGGGTCAGCGACCCTGTCTTCCTTTTGTCTGACCACACCACCCTGCCTCCGTCGGTGCTACGTCGTGCGATTGATGGGCTTCGCGAACTCTGCTGATGTTTCAAGGCCGATACGTATTTACCGAGGCTGCGAAGACCATCTATAATTGAATCGCCAACTCCCGCCATTACAGGAGAACTAGTTTAAGAGTGTCGTGGGACATAAATTAACACTTTAAGGCTGCTTAGAACTGCATTTTACAGTTTCATGTACTCAATATATAAAAACGAATAAATGGCAATTCTGTAGTCAATTCACAGTTTCTTCACAATTTGTTAATCAAACCGTTAAAACATCGTCCCTTGTACCACGTGTTCGGTTGTTTCCTAAATATGACATGTGCCACAAGAGTTTTATACTTCTGCTAACGTGAAAATATCTTATTTTTGATTAAATGTTATTTTACTTATAATACATCTATAAATTAAAATAGTTAATTTGTTATTAGTATAAATAAAAAAGAGAGATAATGGTTATATTATAATTCCTACTATGAAATAGCTCGAATCCGGTGCGTTGTCCTTTAGTGAAATTTTCTTTAGTTAAAATTTTGTTTGCATGAGGTGGAGGAATAGTCTTAGAAGTAGAACTTAAGCACTGCTTCTGAAAAGTTAAAGTGACCATGCACTTATTATACATAATTGTTTTTGATAATTATTTTCAGTAAACATTTTACCATAGTAATGTATTTCTGTCGAGTTATTTCTACCGCCGTAAATGTTTAAAGGTTATAGCGACACAAGATATCACGCAATTCAAAAGCATATGTCTGCCAAACATTTGCCCACAAACTTGGCAGAAAACCATCATCAAAGGTAGCCCTTTCTTATCTTCTCTTTGTTATCTTACAAAATCTCGTGGACTCCTATTGACTTACTAAAAATTAATTTATATTCCGATCCCTCTTAAGATGGAGAGATTCCCGCCATTTTGAATTTACGTTTATTCCTCCATTAATTAAGTTCCATATTTAGTATTTAAAAACCAAGCTTCTGAAGTCACAGGTAACTTATTAATTATTATTTTGAGGTCCAACTTATGTTTGCACCATTAGTCGTAACATCTCTGCAATTATTATCAAATATTCCCTCCTTATTGAATCATTTTTGTCACACATGGGAAAATATGGATATAACTGAAACCTTACAAACTTAAAAGTTGTGTCAAGAAGTCCTCTATTCCTTATCAAACTTTAATTTTCAGTTTCCGGTTACAAAGTTTAATTGCGAAGATGAATAAAAAAAAATTGAAGGTGGATCGAATTCCTTCACATTACGCACGCTGCTTTGTCCGTACCAAAGAGAGCGAGAGAGAGCGAGAGAGAGCGAGAGAGAGCGCGAGAGAGAGCGAGAGAGAGAGCGAGAGAGAGAGCGAGAGCGAGCGAGAGAGAGAGAGAGAGAGAGCGAGAGAGAGCGAGAGAGAGAGAGAGAGAGAGAGAGCGCGCGAGAGAGAGAGAGAGAGAGCGCGCGATAGAGAGAGAGAGAGAGAGCGAGAGAGAGAGCGAGAGAGAGAGCGAGAGAGAGAGCGAGAGAGAGAGCGAGAGAGAGANAGAGAGAGAGCGAGAGAGAGCGAGAGAGAGCGAGAGAGAGAGCGAGAGAGAGCGAGAGAGAGAGCGAGAGAGAGCGAGAGAGAGCGAGAGAGAGCGAGAGAGAGAGCGAGAGAGAGCGAGAGAGAGAGCGAGAGAGAGCGGGAGAGAGAG
>NQII01000226.1:425469-447404 GCA_002778355.1 Clitarchus hookeri
AATTACGAACGCTATCCAAACCGTAACACCGGACATACTGACAAGAGCGTGGAACGAGTTTGATTATCGCGTAGATGTCGTTCGGGCCGCTCGAGGTGGTCACAGTGAACATTTATAAATGTATGGTAAACAATCTTCACGATTCCACGGTTCATTTGATTGGTCAGTCAAGGTTGTGGGTTGTTTGGTTTTGATATTATACACCTTCAAATTTGGGGTATTATTTTATACTCAACCTGTATTTTTTGAGAAAATAAGCAGGGGACATTTTTCCAGCAGCAATAAAGACGCGTAGTAAGTTTATTCAACGGCAAATAAAAACTTGATAGCACTATTTTTGCAGGTAAGTCACATCGAATATTTTATCATAAAGTCAAAAGCTAAAAGGAAAATGACATCGCACCCACAGCAGGCATACGAATAAAATGAAAGAAGACAGAAACTCTTAACTTAAAAAAAAAAGTCCGATGGTTTGAGAAGGAAATGGGATGACCCGCTCACGCCGCCGGCTGCCTCTTTCTTTCTAGGGAAGAGCGGGCAATAATTCTGAAAGCAGACTGAGTGGTTTCCGCATCGTTTTGGACAGTGCATGTCTTTTTATTAAATCCCATAACGTTTTTTTCCCTGGGTACATTCGTTTACCCATGGCATGCTGCAGACGTAGTGAAACTATGGTAGGTGATGTGTGCGCGGGCAAAAGCCGACCCCAGTAACTGGGCATTTTTTATACGAGATATACCATTGACTGCTGATAGCACAATTACGTCTTGTAATCGACTGCTGTTTGTGTAACGTATTGCTACAAAATCTTGCCACGGTGTGCACGACGTCCGTTTTTTTTCTATTTGTATGTAATCGTCAAGCCAAAAATTTATCCAGCAGGAAAAGCGGAAATGGAAATTTGCCCGAGGAGCTAAGAAGTTTTAATCGNATCGTCAAGCCAAAAATTTATCCAGCAGGAAAAGCGGAAATGGAAATTTGCCCGAGGAGCTAAGAAGTTTTAATCGGCACCGGAATTGAAACCCGGAACACACCGCCCAGAATGTCATCAGAGATAACCATGCCTCCATTGCGAATTTTCAGNGCACCGGAATTGAAACCCGGAACACACCGCCCAGAATGTCATCAGAGATAACCATGCCTCCATTGCGAATTTTCAGTCATGTAAACAATAGACACACATATTTGGTCATTAACAAAATGTATCTAAAAGTTATTCACTTAAAAAAACGCCGCTATGTCCCTCTCCTCCCTAGGTAATAACACGGGATATTTAATCTCTTATATGGTTTTGCTGAACACCGGGTTCCCACCTCGAGCCGATTAACTAGATCTAAAAGTATTATTGAAAAAACATTTATTGGTTGGTACGAAATATTTAGTTGCCATCAACAGTATTCATGTTATCCATAGTAAAACATTTTGCCGACTGAAAAACTACATCCGTTATATTTTGCGCATGCGCTTTGGCATATTTGAAGTGGCCGTCTTCTGTCTGGCCACGACGCCATATTTTTCTGTGTGCGGTTCTTTGCAATCAGGGTACCACCTTATTCATGTGGATACCCTTAAGTACTTATGAACGGATTTTTATCATTCCTTAATTCCAAGTAATTAAACGTTACGCGTAAATGATTACAGAAAATGAACTTCCTATGAGGTAAAGTGTGCAAGCCCTACCGTGTATGCCACTCATTAGATTTATTTTATATACATCCTGGAGACAACTCTTTAACGTCGAGCTAGGTAGCGTAATGGTGACAAGCTGAGCTCGCAGTTGAGAAGTCCAAAGTTCGAATCTCACTCAAGACGACTTTGAATTCAGCGTTTAATTGTTGTAAAGGCCATACCTGCCTACTAAAGCCCACAACCTGAAAAACACCTTTGTAAACCCTAAATAACCACAATCTAAGAAATTATTCTGAAATTTACCATACCAGTGTATGCGCTTAGTGGGAAAGCAGGAATGATAATGTTTTCCCCTATAAATTCATTGTAGCCTTCCTACATTTGCTCAGGAAACAGTCAAATGCATAGGGAAGATCCAAACTTTGTATAGTAGTGACGCCAAACATTCCTATATCTACAGCTTGATGTTTGGTATTATTACCATACAGTGTATAGGTTGAAAACTTACATTACAGTTTAGGAAGATCACCAGAATATTTTTTACAGTGCAGTATTACTACTATCATTGTAATATTTTCGCTGCGACTAACGAACACATTATTGTCTACAAAAACACAGAATTTACTGGTGACTGCAAACGTCATTTTGTAGTCTCCTCTAAATACTGGATTGACAAAAAAATTTTTAGGTTTCCACTAAAGTGTTTTTTTTAATGTTCGTACAAAACATTGTGCTAGGTGCCACTGGTATTCTCACGTCTCCTGGGGTTCTCCCGTTGATTTTTTTTCTGAAGGCAATTGAAATGTTACTTCAAAGTATTGACCATAGTGCTTCAGTTATTAACCCTAATGGAAGCCAAAATGTTTCTGTAACAGTGCTAAATCTAGGCGTGATACGCATCTGCCCTAAACTTTACGAAAATTGTATTGCACTCTTATTGCAGTCTCTACTTTAATGTTTCGTAGTTCGAATTAAACTTTCCTTGAATAGGACAGGCGAACACACTGCGAAATATTGCTCTAAACTGTAAGCTAAGACCGTTTCATCAGACGAAGCCTTGCTCTTTTACTTAAATTTGCATACCTACTTATAGATTAACTTCATTACGCAGCAATAATCAAACAATTTAATTACTAGTTCATAACTGCTGTTATGAAAACGAGGCGAGAGATGTACTTGGAATGTAATTACATATTCTGTTCACGTCTCTTATTTTTAATAAAATGTTTTGCCGAGAACATTGGGCATTTTCGTTATCAAATATAAATATAAATAAGTGCCTCATTTACTAATTAAATACTATATTCTTAATCGCCACGTTTTTTTTTTTCGGTAGAGCCAAATTGTGTTAAGCTGAAAGTTCAGGAAATTCTTTTTACTCCGTGGGCTCTACACGTCCATCTCTGCAAGAAATCCCAGGATTTTTTTTATTACGGGTAAGAGGCGGTTTTTTTCGTGAACTGGGTCATGGAGTAATGGGATTCCTGCTAGCGCTCTCGTCGTGAACCATAAATAAGGAAACAATACCTCTTTGTAAAGTTTAAAGTAAATTGTACTAGCACATATAAACAAAATTACCTTGGAGAAATGTGTATGAGAAAACATTTGAATTAATTATTTTCCTCTCTTAGTTATTGTAGCTTCGTGACCGAGTCGCCTTTTTACCTTATTCAGTAGACCTAGATTAATATGTTTTTCACAGAAGGAAAAGGCAAATTTTTTTCACCGTCATTCAACTAAACGTTATTGGGATATTTGCTTTTGGTTTTAGCAGGTTGCCTTCATGTTTATGAATTTACATGATTATTATATTTTGTTATTACCTCACAATTTGCGATGCTAAATACTATTATTTATAAATATAAAAAAAAACGACTGTCAACTAAAGTTGCTTACGAAAAACTAAAATTCTTAGTCTGAAATTGTGGGCCCTTACTAGAAGGAAAACAAAGTTTGTCGCTTCTGAGCTTATGAATAAATTGTAATGTCTTACAAATTTTAGCCAAGTATTGTATTTATTCATGATATTAAATTTTACTATTATATTTTTGGTGACGAGCTTCATATAACAAAATATGAAAGATTTATAGAAAATTAAGACAATGTGAANTTTACTATTATATTTTTGGTGACGAGCTTCATATAACAAAATATGAAAGATTTATAGAAAATTAAGACAATGTGAAGGCAGTGCACTACTGCAGTGTTGTAAACATTGGCCCAATTTTTTAGCACTCAGTCATACACAATTTTACAACGTGCGAAATTTTCTATGCCAGCTTAACAAATGTTACCAAACTTTATATAATAAGAAACTGCAATAACTTCAATTTTTAAAGCAAACTTTACGCTCCGATTTTGGCTGCCTGGTATCTAGGTGAGGATGCAAAATATTACAGCAAAGTGTATTTAATCAGTCACATTTTAAGATTGTGGCTGCCGAATTCGCTGACAGGTGTATTTGGATTTACCACACTCTAAAATCTCTAATTGAGCGCCAATCTGCATGCAAAACCAATTATTATTACGGTTAAAAAAAATTTTATTATAGGTTTGTAGGCTGGTCACGGTGTATTCACTTTTTTGAAATATAATGAACCAATTTTTTTTAAATTTATAACGCTTTGACCTATCCACACATGTCAAGTCACAGTAACAAATAACTAGCAATATTTTAAAAGTAAAAAATCTTATTAACTAGAAAACACTAGTGGTCTAAACGACCAGAGGTGATTTACCTTGAACATTTACCAGGATTTTTTCCACAAAACAAACGTCAAATTCGTTCCGATATTGTGTACGTGTGTGTGTGTGTGTGTATATATATGCCGGGTGTTCAAAAATTCCATCACCAAACTTCGAGAGATGATGAAGAAGCCNGTGTGTGTGTGTGTGTATATATATGCCGGGTGTTCAAAAATTCCATCACCAAACTTCGAGAGATGATGAAGAAGCCCAAAACAAATAAGTTATGTATATCAACCATGTGGCAGAAACGCATACTGGAGTGTGTACTGAGTACGCACAGCTAAAGTACGAGGGTCGAGGAAGTAGACGGGCGTGTTGAGAATAAAACTGTGTTACATGTTACATGTTAGGGATTACTTTCTTATTAGCTAAAGCACTGCGACAGCAAATGCGAGTACGGCGAATAACGGAAGAAAGCCAATGGCACGAGCTGTGCCCAACTGAGTACTGACCACGTCCAATGCTACGTAAATGCGGTGATTGGGTGACAACTGGCATGGCCATGGCATGGCCNCAACTGAGTACTGACCACGTCCAATGCTACGTAAATGCGGTGATTGGGTGACAACTGGCATGGCCATGGCATGGCCGTTGGTGACATTCTGTGTATAAATCAATAACAGCACATTGTTATGATGTGATGAGGCCTTAGCTGAACGTCCTGCCTGATCACATCTTCAAACATTAAACCAGGGCACGAGCGTGATTACAACACCACCTTGTGAAAGACAGTTGCAGAAATTACCTCCACCGGCCAGTAAACGGGGCCGAAATATATTAAACAACGCGCCNTTTACTATTATATTTTTGGTGACGAGCTTCATATAACAAAATATGAAAGATTTATAGAAAATTAAGACAATGTGAGGGCAGTGCACTACTGCAGTGTTGTAAACATTGGCCCAA
Organism: Clitarchus hookeri; assembly: GCA_002778355.1. Lineage (NCBI taxonomy): Eukaryota > Metazoa > Arthropoda > Insecta > Phasmatodea > Phasmatidae > Clitarchus > Clitarchus hookeri. Next base: position 430,753 of record NQII01000226.1, read on the forward strand.
TTTTTTAACACTCAGTCATACACAATTTTACAACGTGCGAAATTTTCTATAGCCAGCTTAACAAATGTTACCAAACTTTATATAATAAGAAACTGCAATAACTTAAATTTTTAAAGCAAACTTTACGCTCCGATTTTGGCTGCCTGGTATCTAGGTGAGGATGCAAAATATTACAGCAAAGTGTATTTAATCAGTCACATTTTAAGATGGTGGCTGCCGAATTCGCTGACAGGTGTATTTGGATTTACCACACTCTAAAATCTCTAATTGAGCGCCAATCTGCATGCAAAACCAATTATTATTACGGTTAAAAAAAAAAATTTATGATAGGTTTGTAGGCTGGTCACGGTGTATTCACTTTTTTGAAATATAATGAACCAATTTTTTTTTAATTTATAACGCTTTGACCTATCCACACATGTCAAGTCACAGTAACAAATAACTAGCAATATTTTAAAAGTAAAAAATCTTATTAACTAGAAAACACTAGTGGTCTAAACGACCAGAGGTGATTTACCTTGAACATTTACCAGGATTTTTTCCACAAAACAAACGTCAAATTCGTTCCGATATTGTGTACGTGTGTGTGTGTGTGTATATATATGCCGGGTGTTCAAAAATTCCATCACCAAACTTCGAGAGATGATGAAGAAGCCCAAAACAAATAAGTTATGTATATCAACCATGTGGCAGAAACGCATACTGGAGTGTGTACTGAGTACGCACAGCTAAAGTACGAGGGTCGAGGAAGTAGACGGGCGTGTTGAGAATAAAACTGTGTTACATGTTACATGTTAGGGATTACTTTCTTATTAGCTAAAGCACTGCGACAGCAAATGCGAGTACGGCGAATAACGGAAGAAAGCCAATGGCACGAGCTGTGCCCAACTGAGTACTGACCACGTCCAATGCTACGTAAATGCGGTGATTGGGTGACAACTGGCATGGCCATGGCATGGCCGTTGGTGACATTCTGTGTATAAATCAATAACAGCACATTGTTATGATGTGATGAGGCCTTAGCTGAACGTCCTGCCTGATCACATCTTCAAACATTAAACCAGGGCACGAGCGTGATTACAACAACACCTTGTGAAAGACAGTTGCAGAAATTACCTCCACCGGCCAGTAAACGGGGCCGAAATATATTAAACAACGCGCCCGATATAGGCCAGCGTAACACTGGAAGCGGCGTCTTTTGTCGTCGACCCGACCATAGAGAAGACCACGGAAGATGGGCGTGTCCGGCCGTCGTTAACCGCGTCCTAGAGTTAGCCTCCGACAACATGAACAAGGTGGGGACTTTCCAATTAGATTGTAACAGTAATGGCGTGAGGTAATAAATCTTAACATAAATAATAAGCATCTTGGTATTCAATTTAAGCTCCCCCGATCAATAGTCACGTAATTAGTTATTGTATAATCTTTATGTTAATAAACCTTATATTATACTGCTGTGCTCTACCTAATCATGACTCATTATTGAGCTACGCCCTTAGACCCTTTCACGCATGAATGGCTTAAAAACTAATTCAGAACAACATTCTGATGTGAACGATGAAGTCGTGACCTCATACTCCCGGAGTGTACCTGCGCACGCCCAGTACTTACTGTTAGGCATGTACGTCTTGTGTCTGCAAACAGTGTGTAGCACTAGTGCCTGAGTGACCTCGGTGGTATCACTATGGAGTGCTGCACCGGGAGAGAGCTGCGAGACAAACACTTTGTATGAATACTAATTGCAGCAGTCTGTTTAACAACACCTTCATATACCGGCAAAATCTTCTAACAAATTANCACTTTGTATGAATACTAATTGCAGCAGTCTGTTTAACAACACCTTCATATACCGGCAAAATCTTCTAACAAATTATATCACGTGTATCCATCTCAGCCAAACTGGTAAACGTCGAGTTACTTGCATTATGACGTTTACAGAAAGAAAAAAAAACTCCAAAATTCCACTTCCTGATTTCGCAGTTATACCTTGCAAACCGAATCTGTATATATAAATCCAAAGAACATAACTCTCTTCTACACTGACGACGGATTTTCGCACGTGGGAATAGTGCCGGACGACGCCACTGGTCGACGGGTTTTCTCGGGGATATCCCGTCCTCCTCTTGCATTCCGGCGCTGCTCCATCCTCATCTCACTTTGAACTAATCCTCTCTCAAAACCTCGTTGTTAAGAGCCACCAAAATATCCCCACTTTCCACATTACTTTTCGTAGATAGGCATTACGTACGCATGATTACTGGGTTCCTAAAAAAAAAATTCTGATTTAAAAACACTGCACTGAAGTTCAAGCCCTTTTCGATATAGCGTTTCTGGACTTCAGAAGCCGGAAATAGCTCTAGATAGGCAAGCNTGCACTGAAGTTCAAGCCCTTTTCGATATAGCGTTTCTGGACTTCAGAAGCCGGAAATAGCTCTAGATAGGCAAGCCCCATAAGGGAGGGGGAAAGCGCTTGTGTTCCACACATTTCCAAGTTTTCACTTGAGTTCGTTGGGCGGTACGTATGAAGTCGGCGACCACTCCACGTTCAGGGGACGTAGTCTCCCCGCGTCTCTCCCGGGCGCCTCCGGTTCCTGGCTTGAGCTCTTCGAGCCGACGTGTTGGCCCCGCACTGATTAACGATTCTGCCTGACTATCGTGACCGGGGCTGCCCTCCGCTCGTCAGTCAGGGCAGTTCTGCTACAGCCCGTGAACCGGCCTGAGTAAATAACAATTTACTGCTGTGCTTCCTGCTGCCTCGCCGCGCCGCTGAGCCACGCGAAGCCAGACACCCGCCGTTTCCTCCCTCGTCCACACCATGGTCGTGCTCAGTTTTCACAGGGGAAAAGAACATTGTTATAGTGTATTCACGGTATCTTCACTCTTTCTGAATCCAACCTTTGAAAAATTACCCCATGTATGGCGTGACTGGTTGTTTCCCAAATATGCCATGTATCATAAGTATTTAATACTCGTGTTGAAATAGAAGTATTTTATTTTTTGTCGAATTAAATCTTATTTACAATTTATTTATATTTAATTTGTAATTAATATGAATAAAAACAGAAATGAAATGGGTGTGTTAGTACTGGCTAGTAAGAAACTGAAAATAGTTCAGATGCAAAATATGACTAAACTGAGTTGCCCGTTTGGTGTGATTTTCTAGAAGTTTGCGCGAGGCATAGGAATAGTCTGGAAGTGTAGATTTAGCAGAGCGAGTGGCGCAGCGGGAAAACACGCGACTCGCACACGGGAGGAGCCGGGTGCGAGTCCTCAAGGGAACCGGCCATCCTGGTTTAGGTTTCCCAGGGTTTCCCGAAACCCACTCCAGGCGAATGCCGAGATGACTCATCAATGCAGGGACTGGCCGGTTCCTTCCCCATTCCTGAATCTCTAGTCTTCCCCTGTTAGAGTCATTGTCGCTTTCCGGAAGCTCTCTAAAGACGCCTAAAAAATAAATAATGCTGCATACTGGAGGCATCAAGTAGGCATTTTAAAATGAGAAATAAGAAACCAAAATTTAAGTGATAACATCTTAACTGAATACCGCACTATTCTGATTACACTACAGCCTTCTGCTAGAGCTGGTTCCTGGTACCGTATAAAAAACTCTCAGAAGTGCATGCTTCTCACCAGAACAAACTCTTTAATCGGTGTCTGTAATCGATGAGTTATATCAGTTTTACACTAGCCCTGCGCGCAGTGTTCGAGTGGTCAGGCTAATCGCCTCCCATCTAGGTGGACCGGATTCGATTCCCCCGCGGGGTCGCTCCCGGATTTTTGCAAGTGGGAATCATACTGGGCGATGCCGCTGGTCGATGGATTTTCTCGGGGATCTCCCGTTCCCCCGTCCCTTCATTCCAGCGCTGCTCCATACCCACCTCGCTTCACCCTCATAGGCTCTCATGACCTCGACGTTAGCCCTGCGTGTATTTCGTAGCAAAGTTAACACAAAATAAGTTCGTTTTTTGACTGTGACGTAGATAGGTGTTCGTTCCGGGCTTTATCACGATGACATTGTTACATACCCAGGAAATGCACGAGAATAAGACATTTTTCAATTGTTTATTTTTAAAGTTTCTGCTATGTTCCTGTCGGATAAAGTCTGTTCACAGTAATGTAAACATATTTTAAACAAAACTTTTGAATTTAATGACATAACTATGTATAAACTTCATGCAGGCATGCGGGCACGTAGTTAATTTTGCAACAAATTGATAAAAATTGCGAGTGCAATGTTTAAATATATGACCACAGAACTTAGTATTTCTTTTTAACCCATTTAGACTCAGTGTACACAATTGTTTACATTACGCAAGTGTAGGCGTTTGTTTTGTCTGTATTGCATAATGCAAAGCTCAATAACCCTTGAACTGTAAGGTCGGGGCAAACGTGTTTGCAAAATGATGCGCACAAGTATTTTTAAGTTCTTGGTTCTTTTGCAGAGGTAAGAAATCACCTCGAGTCTCTGTTTCATTGTTTTCTTATTTTCATAGTTTTTATTTCCCACATAAATAATTCCACTTGCAATATTTATGTACAACGAATCATGCAAGGAAGTAACACATACAGTAACATATTATAAGTTATTTTCGTTTCGTCGCCAGTTGCAGTCAGTGTCGCCAACTTAATTTTTTTAACGTTAAATGTCGTTCAGGTGATTTGAATTAATGTTCCTAGGGCGAATGCTAGGGCGAATAGGGTCATCCATTAAACGTTATTTATTGTGTCAAATAGTTACGTGGTATTTTGTTTTGTTAAGAAATGGTCAAGCACAAGCGGAAAACATTGAAAACTTGGAGTGAGGAACATATGCCAAATGCAGTGGAAACGGGTAATAACAAGCAACCTTCTCAGTAAACGGGCAGCATCTAATACTTATGGTGTACCATTTTCATGCCATCAACGGCCTGTGTTGTGGTAGTGCAACTGAACAAGAAGGGTGGTCAAGCCACTTATCAAATTAACAGGAGGTAGNATCAACGGCCTGTGTTGTGGTAGTGCAACTGAACAAGAAGGGTGGTCAAGCCACTTATCAAATTAACAGGAGGTAGCATTAAAATATATTTTAAAATCTTATTTAATTTTTGTGATAATGTTCCAGTGTTTGCTTCTGACCCGATTATCCCTATTCGGTGACCCTATTCGTCATTAACGTCAGGCGAATAGGGTCAGTTGCTGTGCTTTTTATATGATCTCATTCTCTAGAAAGTGCCTTGTATTAAATTATTCGAGCGAATGCAAATTGTATCTAATATACAAAATTTTCAATTCATATTATTATTGTTATTTGCAAAAATTTTAATTAATATTAATTATTCATGGTTTTTTATTTTATAACCCGATTCGGACCATTTTACCTACAGGAATACCTAACAACCTTTTTAAAGTTTGTGTGATTTTGTAATATCCGTATTTTCTCCTGCGTGAAAAATAATTTTACATTAATTTTACATTATGAGAGAGCCTAAAATTATGATAACAGATATGAGAAGAATAACAATATGTATTTCAAAATAACTGTTAACATATCCGCTGTGCCTTGATAGACTCAATTTTTAATTATTTAAAATGGAAATTAAGTTGTAGGTAATACCACCATAACAAACTAAACTAACCTAGACGTATAAAAAGAAAGAGCAATCACAAACATATTCAACAGTAGTGAGATAATTACAAATACACAGATGCGTTTCGTGGGCTCGAACCCAGTAAACCTCGTACCATAAACTAGTGTGCAATAAACTGTATTACGGAGGTCGGATTTGAGGCTTCAACTACGAATTTAATCTGTCTAATTNCATAAACTAGTGTGCAATAAACTGTATTACGGAGGTCGGATTTGAGGCTTCAACTACGAATTTAATCTGTCTAATTTTTCAAATGATAGGGTTTACTAACCTAAAATATTTACAGGGCTGTCATTTAGAAAACAAGTGACTCAGCCACTTAAAACATGTTTGTTTGCATATCCAAACATAGCGCTATNACAGGGCTGTCATTTAGAAAACAAGTGACTCAGCCACTTAAAACATGTTTGTTTGCATATCCAAACATAGCGCTATCTGGGCAAAAATTTTGGTGGAAATCATTTGAATGGTCCCTGAGATATTGCATAAAACCTTCACACTTTTCATGTGACGATCTTCATAAATGAAGCACTAAAACTATTTACTGGTACATTCGACGACCGTACACTGCAAGTATACAAAGTTAAGCTAAAATCTATTGGGTGGTAATAGTTTTGTGGGTACAGCACACTAAGCTAAAATGTTTTTATTGGCGCCATTCGGTAAATAAGATACTTACGTACTTAACACATATATATTAATATTGCCTACCACAGCACAACGTCTTTACCAAAATTGAAAGAAATCGGCTCATTGCTTCCAGAGATACGACATAGAAACCATTTTATTTAATGTGGGGCTATCTTACAAAATGGCGGAGAAATGAGGGTTTGCATATACGAATTTCATGGATATAGCAGATACTGTCAGCATGTAAAGTTAAGTTCAAATTTTATTTGTACTTTCGTGGATAAAACATTCTGATTCAAAATTCTTACATGGGCGCCATTTTGAGAACAAAAGTGTCTGACTCTCTCAGGGTTGATCAGTTTACATGGACTCCCATNATTCTTACATGGGCGCCATTTTGAGAACAAAAGTGTCTGACTCTCTCAGGGTTGATCAGTTTACATGGACTCCCACAGTGCTACTTGTTTCCCAAATTTGGCAGAATTCGGGTTTTTTCCGGAGATGTCACATAATTTTGTCATATGATACTGTTATACAAAATGTCGGACAAAAATGTTCTTTTATTTACTTATTTTATGGCTGTAACATATACAACCGGCATACAAAGTTGCATTGCAATTGATTATTTGGTTTCTACGATATAATATCCAAAATAAAATACCTATACTGCCGCTATTATGAAAATAAGTGTGTGTACTACTTAAAAAATATAAGTTAACATCATCTGTCGCAGTACTACTTGTTTGCCATATTTGTTAGGAATCGGTCCATTTTTTCCCGATATATAACATAATAGCTTTATTTATTCGCATGGCACTATCTTACAAAATTGAGGACTAAAGAGCTCCGTGTAGACACATTTAATCTTTGTTATATGTACTCCCAGTATAAAATGTTATGTTGGGATGGATTACATGGTTTCGAAGTTAAAGTATACTATGCTTAAATGGCTAGATGGCCGACATTTTGGAAATATATATCTGAAATACTTAAAACATATTTATATATATCAACAGCTGTAGTACTACTTGTCTGCCGAATTTGGTAGCGATCTGTAAATTTTTTTCCGAGATATTACACAAAAACATTATTAATTCATTTAGCACAATCTTACAAAATGGCGGACTACAGTGGTTTTTTGGGCATATATGATGCTTGTATACAAAATTTAGTTGAAATTGGTTAAACGGGTTGGTAATTGCACCAAATAAACCTAAAATATTTGTATGGCCGCCATTTTGAAAATAAATACCTTATAAACCTCAATTACATAAATTTACATCTCCTACAAAAGTACCACTTACGTAGAAAATTTTGTGAAAATTGGGTAAGTAATTTTCAGATATAACATAAAAGATCAATTTTTTTATATGGTGCTATCTTTTAAAATGATGGAACAACAACAATATCCACCTCTCAATTTAATGCTTACACCNAATTTTTTTATATGGTGCTATCTTTTAAAATGATGGAACAACAACAATATCCACCTCTCAATTTAATGCTTACACCTTGCGCTGTCAATATACAAAATTTGGTTCAAATCGGTTGAATGGTTTCCGATATATGACATGTCACCCTAAATTTTAAAATGGCCACCATTTTAAAGGTAAGCACCTGACGTGGTTTAAAAAAGGTTTCCTTACTAACTACTATAGGTGTACTGAGTTTGGTGGAATTCGGTCCTGTGTTAAAAAATGGAAAAGGGGGTACACAATCACGCACAGACGACATGCTCACACATACACACAGATAGACACACGGGCAGGAGAGTGATCACATAGGCCTTTTCTTTCCTTCGGAAAGTAGGCTATAAATGTCTGGCGTGAATGCTCCTTCTTCGAATCATGAGAAAATGCAAAAGAAAGAAATGCTTATGAGATCACTTTCCTGTCTGTTCTGGGACTAACATCTCCGTGACTCCGTGTGTGTCCCGAAACATTTTTGAACCCATGTACTTGTGTGTTGTATCTTATCTTAAGACTCATAATTCCCTTTTGAAACAAGGAGCCGCGGTGGAGTAGTGGTTAGACTACTCGCCTCTCACCTAGGCGAAGCGGGTTCGATTCCCGGCGGGGTCTCTCCCGGATTTTTGCATATGGGAATCGTGCCGGATGATGCTGCTAGTCGGTGGGTTTTCTCGGAGATATCCCGTTTCCCCCGCCCTTGCATTCCGGCGCTGCTCCATATTTATCTCGTTTCGACCTCATCGGCTCTCAAGACCTCGATGTTAAGAGCCTCCTAAATCTCTGCACTCCAGTCCTTATGAATCAAATTGACGCGTAAATAATTTACAATGGTTGCACCGAATTCTAGTAAGACATACCATTACTAGGCTGCAATTTTTGAAAGATAGCATCACCTGCAATATAAATATGTTTAATCTGATATTTCGAAGGCTACAGAAAGGAATCTGATAATAAATTTACACATAAATAATACTGTTATGGACAGAATCGAAAAAGTTTCTGTTTGAAATATAATGTACACATATATTCATAATGGTTCTCTGGTTATATTTTGTGTTACTTACTTTTTCTCTGGGACAATCAACCCTATTTTAACCTAACTTGGCTTGCTAACATTTCGTATTGTGTGCACTAAAGACAATAATCGACAGCCTCTTTAGCGTACTCTATTGAATGAGGTCAATTTAATTTGAAAATCAAATGCCATTAACTCCATAACTCCTACAACAAACAAAAAGCCTTTACTTATAAATTTGGAAGCCTAGGGTTGAACTGGGGACCTGAGGTGTCGAGGTCACTAACTTAACCACGAAAACAATTGTTACTACTTCTAAATTTAATCAATATAAACCGTTAGTACTTATATAATTTTTGTTGGAATAATTTGCCGTTGTGGTAAACATGCCGAAACACTTAATAAATTAAAAATAATCTTTCTCTAATGGTACAAATTAGATGTATGGAAAATAATTTTCTCTGTATAGACAATTTCGTACATAGCGTATACTACATGTGTTGTATTTAACGAGTTTTAAACAGAAAAATTAAATATTTTTGTTGCATGCTGGGCCAGATGAGTTTTTTAAGACCCCTGCGTCAAATATTAATTATTTTTTAATTTGTAAACAATTACAACGACGTAAAGTTTTATGAAGGCTGCGCATCTCCAAATGTAAGTTTTGAAAAATACGAACTGAATGTGAGTCCGTACCGTATAAAATCAAATGAACCACTGGAAAGCAGTTTGTATTTCAGAGTTACAAAGGGTGAAGTTTGTGAAAAGGAAACGATGAAAGGTGGCAATGAACTGACCATTGGATGGGTTTATGGAGTTTCCACGATCCACGGAAGGCGTTTCTCTACCTTTAACCAATTAATTGTACACAAAGAAATTTATAGCAGCCAGACATTGCTATTGATGTTATCATAATGCCTTCGTTTGCAGAAAATACTCACCCAGGCAATATTTGAAAAATTAAAAGATTCAACTCGACGTGACGTAAGCACGAAATACAATCGTGCACTTAGTTTTGCATTTCCCCCCCCCCCCCAAATTTTGTGCTCTGTGTTCAGGTTTTGAAAGGTTACTTATTTTTTTACTGTGGATATATTTAATAATGGGTCAGTCGTTGAATAATATCTAAGTATTCGGATGTTTAAAATATGTTAAACGTATTTCTCGGTAATTTAATGAATTTGGAAATACTTACATGCCAAATTGGGTAAGAATTTCTTTGATAGTTTTCGAAATATAATGTAAAATCCATTTTTTTTTAAATTTAGTGCTATCTTTTAAAAGGGCTTACTAACAACAATATAAATTTAAAAATTAAATACTAACACGATGCTCTGCCAGCAAACAAATAGGTTTTAATCGGTTTAATGATTTTCGATATGACATATTCCCCTAAATATAAATGTCCGCCATTTCGAAAGTAAGTGCCTGACATGGTAGAAAACTACAAAAGTCAGGTGTCCGTTCTAAGTACTATGTGTATAAAGTTTGTTGAAATAAGGTTAACGCTTTAAAATAGGAAAGTTGAAAGGAGAGTGACACACACGCTCAGATACACACAGACACACAGACAGGAAAGTTATCTCATAAGCCTTTCTTTCCTTCGGAAAGTAGACTAAAAAAAAAAGTATGTTTGGCGCAACCAAATTAAATGTTCGTATAGGGGTAGTGAAACATTTTATAGTTGAAATAAAATTATTTTGTTGCTCTTATTTGGTTCCCCAAGACTGTAAGATTTGATTGGTGCAACTAAAGATTTGTTTGGCTCTACGTACATTAAACAGTCAGTTTTTTATTAAAATAATTTCTAACTCCACCAAGATTCGAACCTAGACCATTCGCGTCCGAGCGCTAAGCCCTACCAACCTCAGCTAAATTTACTACTGATAACATTGGAATGTTTCTAATTATATATAATTCAAATACTAAACAACGTTCGTGAATAAATATTTCAAGTTCGGCAGCTTTACTTTTTAGTTTCCTGTTGAACATGTTTTATTGGGATTTTATGTCGTTATTAAGCATAAATATATACACTCAGAAACACTGTAACCATCCTTATTGTCACAAAAATTTCAAACATGCACTCGAGCTGTATTTTTGAACGAAGACAATCAAACTAGTGGCCAAACAAATATGTACAGTTGATCTAACTATATATTTAGTCGGAAGTTTCTTTTTTTGCCAAACCCAGAGGTTTTGTGTATTCATGCGTGTATTTTTTAGATGAACAAAATCAATTTTGTTGCATCTGAATTTTTTTTTTACTTTAAATATTTTGTATGGGCAACTACATATTTTTCGGCCCTATAAAAACAATTATTTTGTTGGCGTAAACAAACATTTCTCTTAATGCATACAATTGTACTAATTTACAGCAAAAGATTACTCTGAAAAAATATTTTCAGGAAGACTGCGTAAATTTCTGCCTGGGATTACTTTTTTTCTACATGGGCTTCCAGAAACCTATAAATTTCAATGATCGTGTTTACTGTCAAAAAGTATTACGCCACTTTAAGTTTCGTATACCTTATCAACCAGGAAGTCCAAAATTTCGATACCATATCTAGCATGTAAACGATGACGATAAATTATTAAATGCAAGGCGAACATCAGAGTACCAAATTATACTCCTTACTTGCTACCATCGATTTTACATTTTGAACACGCCCGGAACCGACTTCCCACGCTGTTGATTCTTCTTGGTGTTGGTACATCAGTTCAATCTACGTCTTTTCCTCATTACTGTAGATTGCACGGGGGCTGAAGGGCGAGATGTTTGAGTTGGCACGGCGCTCACGAGGTGGGTAGTTGTTGAAAAGCTGCCACGCTCTGGAATGTAGTGGTGGCTTGTAGGTCTGCTCATTGCATGCACGAGATTCTCAGTCGCCAATAGCAATTTGTGTGTAATATTTTAACTGTACTGACTCCCTAAGAGTTTGTAAGTAACCTGAAGAGGAAGTAAGCTGTTCGTATCTTTCCTGTGATATGAGCTGGGTAAACAAGTTACGCTGGCGCCGTCGTCGCTGATGTGCGGTGGAACATGAACAAATGGTTCGTATTTTCACATATATGTTTTCTTTTATGGGCGTGCATATGTACATGTGTTAATTTTTGCGTATGTGCATGTATATACGCGCGTGTGTCTAAATCATTTCACGTATTTCAGTGTATTGGCCCCTCGAGGCATTTAACTTGTATATTTTCTGAGGTTTAGAGTAATTGTTGAGCGTGAGTTAATTATCCAGATTATCTTTTGTATAAATCGTGTATGAAGCATCTTGTTTATCCTTTCAATTTTCATAACAAACTAGTCAGAAGTCAGATATGCTTGCTTTATTGTCCCATCCAGTTACTATGCGAAGTAGTAAAAGTTTTGAATGAAAAATATAAAAATATAAGACCGTTTCCTAGCTCATTAAAAATAGTCAGCGGTATTAAAATCATGCCGGTGGAAACTGGAACTCCTAGATGTTTTTGATGATTTAACAAATAAAATAAATAATTTTTAACTGTTTTTCAGTACTGGAGAATGTCACAACGCTGTGTAGACTTTGGAAACCGTGAAATTGCCAATGCCAGTTTAATATTTTATATTTAAGGTTTACATTGTTATATCTAGCTTTTATCCAAGCATCCCTAAAAGGGACAATAGGGGCTTAGCAGGTAGTAACACAGAGAATAGTAGAGCACAACAGTACAAGTTGGTGGTTTACTGAACATTTAATATTGTATAATAACTATTTAAATTTAGACATTAGTGGATCTGTGCGGAGAGAGCTATAAATGAAACAACAGTATATTAAATCACTATAATTAAAGGTATTACCACGCCACTTTTATATTATAAACTTATTGTATAGTGCCCGCCTTGTCCATGTTGCCGTAGGCTGATTAGGCAGCGGTTAGCGACGGCCGGACACACCCATCTCCAGATGTCCTCTTGGCGATGCCACGATGACAAAAAAAACTCCTTTCATAGGGTTACACTGCCCTATATCGAGCGTGTTGTGTAAGTTATAACTGACGGCCCCGTTTACTGGCCGGTGGAGGGGATTTCTGATTTTGCCTCTCTCAAAGTATTGTGGTAATCACGGCTTTATTGGATTAATGTTCGAAGGTGTGCTCAGGCAGGACGGCCAGCTAAGGCCTGATCACAGTTCATAACAACACGCAATCAGCTGTTTTCCAGGAGGCTCCTGCAAGAACTCAATTAAAAATGACTATTGCAAAAAATTTTTTTAAGTGTTCTTGAAAAATTCTGCACACATTACAGTTTGAAAAATCGTGTAAGATAATCACGTCGTTTAGGAGACGAAAACCCAACTCTGCCTGCACAGCATTGCTTACGAATATTGATGTCCATACTCTCTGAAATGAACAAAATTTCCAATAACATGTTATGTTGGCAATACCTAAATAAGTACTTTAAATAGTCGTATATTTTAATTTCTAATGAAGAGATTCGTTCGAGTAGTAAGACGCTGACGAGTGTTTCGCAAATACAGCTTGAGGCAACAATGTCCAATCAGTTCCGATATCATGACTTTAAAACACTGTTACTGAAGTTACTGCTTTCATTTTGGTTGACACAGTGTACCGTATTTGACGCTTGACCTTTGCTGAACAATTAGGAAGAAGCTGTGTTGATAGCGGAATAAATATAATAGAAAATGTTTCCACATGAATGAACTAAATTAAATTTTTCTGCAAGAGTGAGTTCGTTTAATAAAAGAGCGTACTTTCTATATAAAATGTTATTTCTTTTTGTTTAATAGTAATTTATTACAGTATTTACTTTGAGCAGTCATACACAATTTAAAGTAGAAAAAACAACATATTATTATAGGCTTCTTTTCACAAACAAAATTGGTATAATAAATAATTTATATTGTTGTATGAAAACTAGATCTTACATTTTAAAGTGACAAATGTCACTGTACATGTTTAAATATATGTGTAAAATCAAGGCAATTGTCAAGTTCATTTAAGCAGCTAATATACAATTATATTGTGGAGATAAAAAAAAATTGAGATATTTACTGAACATCTAGGTATAAAGAGTCTAAATACGTGGGGCGATCAAAGTTAATTTAAGTCATAGATGTTCCGAAAAAGAACGATGATACGACATTTTTCCCCATCTGTTCGTGGCTATGTCGGTATATATTTTGATAGTGCAACACGCAGCTCGTCTTTTAAACAAATTCATCACTAAAATAATGTTATATTTTATCATATTTGTTTTTACAAGCCTCGGATTTCTTTTAGTTGTAGTTTTTTTCTTTTGAGTAGTTTTGTTACTGCCAAAATTAGTTTCTAAATTATGGTAACAAGATTACATAAAAGTAAAGCGTTATCGCAAATAGTTGTTGTTCTCTATAACAGATTCACTTGGTGATAAATAAAAAAATTATATTTCTGCTCTAATCAGAAATAGTTTTTCTTAAAGTTCTACTAAACGGTTTTGCAATTCGCATATTACCCGAAATATAAAATCAAGAACAGAATTTCAACATTAAAAAATATTTTGAAGGTGAAAGAATTACTGACGAGCATACATATAGAGCAATATTTGATACATTCTATAGTTTTCGATAAAAATTGCTAACTTTTTGCGAAATAAAAATATTAGTAAATATGCAAAAAAAATTGCATTAAAATTAAAAGATGACATCATCTAAAACTTAATAATATTTAAATCTTTATATCTGGAAAATATTGAACAAAATTTGTAACAGGTGCTTTAAAAAATTTAATTAAATACAAGTTTTTTAAATTTTATTATTGCATAGTTTTACATAATATTTTTGTAATACATTTTAGCAAATACTTTTGCATATGTGGTACTTCTGTGGTTTCTATACCTTATTATTCGAAAAACAGTAAATTTTTTATTCGAAAACTACACATTCTATTAACTATTGTTGTATGTAACATTTTGGTTAATTCAATATATGCCTAAAACAAACCCATAGAAATATATTAATAATAAAAATTCTGTTCTTAATTTTATGTTTCTGGAATTATCGCACTGCGAGAACTTGCCATAGTCCTTAATAAAGCGAAATGATCTTTGTTCGCTGAAACAATGAACTAAGAGTTTAACGGACTCGGGAACTGGCATGCGTCCAGTGAAGTTGATAAAGGCGAAGGGTAAGTAGTTCCATGTTTTAACGCTGAATTAAAAAAGTTCCGTAAACATTTGTGATTACTAAAATTATTTATTTCGATTTCTGTTTTCTTTTTAAATTTTTGCAGGTAAATGTAAGAATTTTCAAATTTATAAAATACTGCTTCTCCAATAATTTCACAGTTTCACTTGATCGACGCATTAATAAAGTGATGAGGCCCAACGCAATGTTAATTTTACATATGGCGGAAGAATACACAATGTGCATAGACGTATATCTTTAGCTGAGCTTTCAAAAGTGCTCAGTTTAACGTCAACATCCTACATCGGCACGGCAGAGTACTAGAGGCTTTATCAACACGAGGTAACGAATGAGTTCTTGACTCCCCAAGCTGCATTTTCTATCCCTCACCTCCAGTCATCTGTGTAACCATCGCCAGGATAAGTGGATCTCTCTGTTGGTAATGGATTTTGAACCATTTTTCTCGAAAAATGCTGTTCGTATCCTACAGTTACGAAGACATGATGATTAAGTTTCTTTAGAACTTGTTGTGCCTTAACTTTAAATGTCATTATTCTGAAATACACTGAGTTAATTATATGGAAGACTTACTGTAGGATTAAACGTTTACAGGACAGAGTTCATATTTATCTCCATGGCTTAGAAACAATCAGAAATTTTACCATGGCGAGACAGTGGAATTAATACTTACACGCCTATACATCGCATATAATTTGGACTAGTCTCTATATTGGTTATCTGCAGTAACTGCTGTTAAATATATTTATGCAAGCGCTCGTCCTATTTTAAATCATAGGAGTTCTATCAATACGATATTAATAATTAAAATGTTACCTTTATTCACTCATCTGCGTTTGAATATCTTTTGTGTGCTATTGACACGATGGTAAGACTTCCATTGCGGCAATACGCGACCAAACACAGGGCAAAGTAAATTAAACCGCTCACTGTAGATGGCGTTGGAAAGTTAGATTTGTTGCACCACCAAAACAAATTTCTCAACAATTAGTGAAACTGTTAAAAATGTTTTCATTATTGTTAATTGTTCGCAACGTTATTTTCCTCGACTAAAATGTTAAACGGGTCGCACACATTCAATGAAGGTTTTTAATTAAATTCCAAAACAACCAGGAGGAAACAGAAAAACAGTAATTCATTCGGCACTGTGCTCTTTAAACGTAGACGTCTTCGTACTGAGTTTGTCACTTGAAAAATTATTTTGGCAAGATGTAACTGTATCGGGACTAACAAACGCAATGCTGTAATAGCTTTTAATAAATGACGCGTGGGGGTTGCTCATACTAGAATGACGATTAAAGAATATTTACGAGAAGGCCTATCAGAGTGCGTAGATGATGACTTTTCCAAAAATGAGTCCTTAAAACATTGGGAAGCCCCGGAACACGGCGGTGAATAAAACAGGATTATTCCAAGAAAGCCCGTTAGCCGCACTTAAAAAAAAAAAAATTCTCGTGAACTTCCTAAACTGTAATGGAAGATTTGAACCTACACAGTGTAAATGGAAATAATAGTACATGTCGGGCTGAAAATATGGGAATGTTTAGCACTGCTACTATACAAAGTTGGGGACTTCCCTACGCATTTGACTGTTTCCTGAGCAACTTTAGGAACGTTACCATGCATTTATGGGAAAATAATTTTCCATTTGCGCTTTGTCACTCTACGTATACAATGATATGGTAAATTTATGAATAATTTCTTAGAGTGCACAGTCAACAGTTGCCTTGTATTCGTC